>SSNR01000072.1:64112-354466 GCA_006937965.1 Callopanchax toddi | reverse complement strand
TGTGTGTGTGTGTGTGTGTGTGTGTGTGTGTGTGTGTGTGTGTGTATTAGGATCAAGACTGGAGTGAAATGCATTGATCTCAATGTGTTTAATACATGTTTATGTGATTTTCAGAGTGGATGGGCGAATTTACGAACTGTACTTGAATGCATCATGCATCCACGAAAGATTCAGTTCTCTAACACGGAGTCAGAAACGTGGATCACGTGATCGTGGCGCTTAACGCGGATAATAAACTACGTCAGAGCCGCTGATAAAGTTTACCCATCCACAGAGAATCACAATAAGCAAACAGTTCCGGTTTTAGAATAAGCTGAATGCAATATTTGGACAATCAGTGTAGTTGTGTTTAAAATTCTGAACAGTAAATGCATAAAAACACTATAAACAGTACATTTAGAAATAGTGGCTGTCATGAAATGACTTAAATTACCGGTGGATTGACTAAGAAAGAGGCTACCTGCCTCTCTCTCAGCATGAGCTATTAGCAGCTGCAAATTAGCTCAAGCTAACGGCACAAGAGCGCCGGCCATCACCTCACTGTGAAACATTTAAACTAGTTTGAAGATGAAATGAGCATGTACCCTTTTAAAACTGATGTGCAAATGTACATTATTCATAAAATAGATGCATATATAAACTCACCTGGAAGAGGATGGCTGAGTTCACAGCACCGTGTCTGTCCATGCTTTGTATCAGGGAAAACCAGAGGTTAATTTTGCCCTCTGGTGGCAGGAATAAGTATTACACAGATAAACCAATTTAGCTTTAGCATTAGCATCTACAAAAAATGTTTTTTTGTCTTGCCTTTCAGGGCTGCAAATGATGTAAATAAAAAATAAGGCATTAGCACTAGCATCTTGCAAAATATTATTTTCTTGCCTTTCAGAGGTCCAAAATGTGAAAGAAAAAAAAAATTAGCTTTAGCATTAGCATCTCCCAAAATATTTTTTTTGTCTTGCCATTCAGGGCTCCAAGACTACGAACAAAAAAAAAAAAATTAGCATTAGCATTAGCAAAATTAGCATTAGCATTAGCATCTCTAAAAAAAGTTTTTTCTGTTTGCCTTTCAGGGCTCCAAGAGTGGAGAGGAAAAATAAAAAGAATCTCGCCCTCTGGTGGCGTTATAAAAGCATTACAAGAAAAATAGAAAATGAGCCTAAGTAAAATATTTTTTTTTCCAGTTGCCACTCAGGGCTGCTTAAGTGGAAAGAAAAAAAAAAGTTTTTTTTTTTTAATTCTCATTTTTACAACAGTTTAAGTATATTAGACCAGTTGTGACAATGTTTCAAAAAAAAGTTTTTTTTCCGTTTGTACTGGTCAGAAAGTCAAGCGGAAAAATATTTTTGACCAAACTTAGAAAATTGGCCACCCTTAAAAAAAATTTTTCCTCGCTTGCCGTTCAGGGCTTCCGTACTGACACAATCAGGACTAGATACAGTTGTGTACCGTAGCTGTTAGTGCAGTGCAGTGCACCCAGACCCGCAGGCTTCCAGGGGGCCCAGAGAGGGCCCCTACATCAATGACATTATTCTATGACGGGTGCTAAATAAAGCCCACACCACGGACCCTTCTTATAAGGCCCGCCACATAATGTCAAATAAATAAAGTAATTAAACTCTGAAGGGAAAAATATCAACAATCAATGGCGTTTCTGCAATCAAATCGACAGTAACTCTTACGTATATCCATGCCAGAATATAAGTCAGTCGCAACATGAGGTCATGCACAGCGGGAGCGACGAGGGAGACTGATGTGTGTCAATCACGGCTTCTGCTGTGAAAAATGATCCAGATAGCAAACTTTTTTTTCAGAATAAATAGACAAGTGAGCATTGTTTCATCCAAATAAAAACAAACCCATGAGTTTAAATTGTTTTGAGGTGATGGTGACCTACACACTCAGAAATGAAAGGACAGAATTGTACCTTTTTTGCCACTGGGGTGGTACCCTCAAAAGTACAACTTTGTACCTTTAAATGCAGGGTTGTATCCTAAGGGGTACAAATATGTACATATTCAAAATGGTACCCTCAAAAGGTACAATTTTGTACCTTAACTGGGGGTACATGTTTACCCTTGTAGTTTGTACATTTTACTAGTCAAACCTGTACCTTAGGGTACAAATTTGTACCCCTTAGGATATAACCCCCAGTTAAAGGTACAAAATTGTACTTTTGAGGGTACCACCTCGGTGACAAAAAAGGTACAATTATGTCCTTTAATTTCTGATAGTGTACAGAAACTTTATTGCAACCGGAGGAATTTACCAAACCAATGCTTCTTCTGCGTCTGGCTGAATAACCATTTCACCAAACTAGAGGTCACACAAAAAAATGTCAGTAAATTAAAATCTTTAAGTATATTTTTGTTAACCAGGATTTTTAGCTTTTAATTTAATTTCATGATAAACAGAAGCCTATAGCAACACTTGCACTGCGGCCCAGCTCAACCTTGCAATGCCACTGACTAGATATAAACAATAAAGATAAAAAAAAAATATATATATATATATATATATATACATATATATATATATATATATATATATATATATATATATATATATATATATATATATATATATATATATATATATATATATATATATATATATATAAAAACTTCAATACCATTTTGTATCTTGCACATGCCCAATATAAAAATTGTCAAACAAATAATATGTCTTGTTCATATTGGATTATTGTTTCTACAAACCGTTTGCTTGGTCTCCACTACCATGTCCATATTGGAGCCATTTCAGAGCGACCAGCGGTTTAACTTTGGCCTCAACAGGCATTTGAAGCCAATAATCAGCTAAAAAGATATTTTAGGATTTTCACTAATTGGAGTATTAACACAAATACACGTAGAAATGAAAAATTCAAGTTGGAAAGGTTAAGTTCAATATGAAAATTTTGATTTTTTTTTTTATCACCTTTGTTGCTTTGATTTTACTGTCATGGTAAAAATGACCCAAAAAATCCTCAACGACTTTTAGTGAAAAGTAGATTTGCGAGTACCAATCCTAGAACCCGACTAAACACAGCAACGTTAAAGATAGAATTAGCTAAATCCTGTTATTGCTGTTTATAGTGGACAAAAATTCAGTTTTCAAGGCCAAGAAAAGAAATTCAATGCTATGCTTTTGTTTTATTAGGACTCTTAAAAACTGTTTGAATTCATAACGTTTTGCACATTTGTTCTTTTCATGAAACATTTCATGTTTATTGTTGAACAGGTTTTAAAAATTACAATTGTATTTGCATTTTTATAAAACAACAAATTTTAACTTGATGAATTTGGGACGTGGCAAACGTGAACTCCGCTGGTCTGAATTCAGCCTTAACAAATAGCTATTATAGAAATGATTTTTTAAAGTTTTGTTTTTCTTCCAAAAATTCAATTTAAAAGTGGAAAAAGGTGCCCACAGAAACAAAAACAAAAAAAACAAATTAAAAAGTACAGGACAGGGCCAGAGAATAAGGAATCTGCTGCAAACACAAGTATCACCTTTTATGTTTTTGTATTCATTTTATGTAATCTTTAAGATATGCAGTTTATTTTTACATAAATATTTACATAATCATAATATTATACATCTACGCTGTGTACAAAGTGAATTGCTTTGTTGTCTTTTTAATCAATAATAAAAAAATTTAAGACAGAAAAATTTGGTGGAAAATTTCAAGCATGTCCACATCTGAGGAAAAAACTTTGATAATTGTACAAAGTGGATCATTTCTGCAGTAGAGAGAAAATGTGTTCTCACTTTTCACAACAGGGGTTACCAGCTCTTAAATAAGCAATGAAAAAAGGGGGTTGTTCACATAGTATCTGCTCCACCAGCTTTATGACACCACTTATGATAAAAATCTCTCAATGGGTATACCTTCAGCTGCAGTGCACATGATGGGGGAAAAAACGAAACAAAACTGATAAGGTTTCTTGGCATTCACTGCTGTTCTGTCTCAGCCAGGAAGACTGACCCATGGGAGGCCAGAGATGACAAGGCCACAGCAGAATAAGTCCTCCACTCACAGCCGAGGCTTTTAGAGAGAAAAATCTCCTCCAGATATTCCAAGGCATTGCTCAAAAATCCGCCTCTTACAGGAAAAGGGGATAAAGTGAAAGCGAGAAGAGTATTTTTGCTATTGCTTTAATAGTTTAAATGTTGAACTACAGGATTTAAACTGAAAACATTTAATTGAATAAAATCGGATTACATTAATAGCATTATTTAACCCAGGAATAGGTATCCCTCCAGTCCAGAAATAATCTGTTTAAACAAATGATTACCAAAGGATCAATCACTCTAATGCCTGGAATATCGATTTAGACAATCACCAAGGGACTAAATCGTCTTCGTACAAGCACCACTTCTGTTGCTTTGTCAGTACAACACCTGCTCATACACACAAATATCATGAATATTCAGATCATCACCGCTGAAGAGTGATCCATTAAAGTCATCATCTGTTGTCGCTCACAGGAGTTTAACATTATGAACTTGACATTAACAATTAAGACTGTGGTGATCAGTTTCATGCTGCCTTTCTTTTTTCTGTTTTTGTTTAGCTGTTGCATCATACCAGCTGAAGTTGAGATAAAGTGATTCTAATTAGCTGCAGCACCAATCAACACAGTTTACCTTTAATTAAACCAATGAATGTCTTTGTAATATAGTCAGTCACACTAATACGGCTGCATTTATGGCTGATCATGACTATTGAATGTTTTAACATGTATATTTAAAGCAGGTTGAGCTCTTGAAAATGAGACCGCATGTCTCAGTCAGACTTACTCGTATAAATAATGTTGGAATTTAAAAAAATGAGTTTAGCTTGATGTAAGGATTTCACAGTCAGATTTGTTGCATCCTGGAACCACCAGGACACACACGCACACACAAAATATGATAAGATTGTGTTAAATCAATGTTTGGGGGTCAGTATTGACAATAGTCGAAGTACTGAGAATAATTTCAAAACTTAAATGTTTTATGTTTTCCGTGATAGAAGGCAGAATGTTGAAAAATGTTAGAATTGTACAGTAATTTCTATGTGATTCTGAACATATAATAACCTATAAGGTCATTTGTGGGGGAGGATTTGTTTGCTTTCTAGTTTTTGAAATAAAGTCAAAATTTCAAGAAAAAAAAGGAAAAAATAGGATAAACATCTAGATTTTGAGAATTTAAAAAAAGAAGAGTCAAACTATAATATTTTGAGAATGGTCAAAAATACAAAGTTGTTCTTTTAAAGAGGTCTAAAAATTTAAGCCTGCACTGCAAAAAAACAAAACCAAAGAAAAAAACTTTATGGTTTATGCTGCAGCGTCGGTTCTAGTAAAAACAATACAGTATTTTTATAAACTTCAGATTTTCTATGAGTAATTTTTAGGCCCACACATAAGTTTGAGGCCATTATTGTGAAGGTTTAAAGGACATTTAATGAGTTCCACTGATGATAGTACTGCTAATTCTTTAAACTGATTCAGGACAATGCCTTACTGTTATTTTGACTTGACTGATATTTTCATAGTACTTGAACACTATGAATAAAGTACATTTACTCAAATCTGCAGAGTTAGTTGTTGAGTGCTTCATTTTTGAGTAAGATGAACTTGATTGAAGTCAGCGTCTGCAACTTTTTCAGGGAAATAAGTTATTTGGGCTCACTTTGTATATTAATATATACTGTTAAGTTTTACAGTGTAGTTTACAGTGAAAGCACACTCAGGGCCCTCAGTGATTAAAACAGACAATAGGGGTCACTTCTTCAGCCCCTTCTTAAAATTACCCACTATTTTGATTTTCAACAATTCAACTTAATTTGGACATATATAAACTTTTTTTCTTGCTATTCCACCTTTATTCTTTACAAGTTAAAAAATACCCTTAATCTTTCTCTTTAGTTCTTTTATTTTTTCTTTAGACTGGTCGTGCTCTTTCATGGTAAAAATCTATGTTTGTCCACCTTGCTCGTTTCTACAGCCCCAAATATTTCCACTAATAATCTGAAGGTGCTGCATATAAAAGCCCACATACCTGCAACTATTTCTCATGACTTCTGGGAGAATTATCCAGGCTGCTACCTGGTGAGAATTCCTTCATTCCTACAAATATACTTGTATCAGAATATAGAAGCAAATCCTCCGGGGGATTCACAGTCAGCAAATATGTGTTCTGGTAGGAGTTGCTGCGTCATACTATTTTCTGCTGATATCTCTGTTGCGCTACACTTCTTATGATATTTTGTACAAGTTTAAAACATATATACAAAGAGGCATTATTAAAGAGACTCAATCACCAATTTCAACATGTCACAAATTATTTTGAGATATAAGAAAAGTTTGGACTTAATAACCTGCATACTTTTAGGGAAATAATCTGGGATCATGTTTTTAAAAAAAATCATTTTTAATAAAATAATTTGTTAAAATGAGTCTTTGGGGGGAAGCACCTAAAGCATTTCATATTTTGAGTTGAGCTGAGCCTCCTTTATTAAATGTTAGGGTCCTTGTGCAGTGTGGTGTGCACAAAGTAATTATGATCACCAACACAAGGTTATGAGGTCACTGCAAATAAAAGTCAATTTTTGAACCTTTAGCACCACTGAATTATTAATGGAGACATTTACATGGATATTTTACAGACTATATGGATAATATTGACCTCGTGACCTCGAATAACCTATAGTAATTTAGAAGGAGTAACATATGCCACTAACTGACCAAATGGGTGTTGCACTAGAGAGAAAAGAAACTGAATGAAGCAACGCACCAAAAGTAAACACATATGGACCTCTTGCAAAAGCTCCAAGCTCAGATTTAGTGTTGTAAATCCTGAAACTTATGGTGAATTAGTAGAAAGAAAGTCTTTAGTTTTCCAAGAACATCATCATTACAATGCTTTATGTACTAAATACATTTTTGATGTTAAATTAATCTTTAAATACCTGTGCCTAGCCCTGAACCTGGGGGTGAACTCCAGATTCATTTTTTATTCAATTAAAAATGTATGTTGTTTAATTAATGTGCCTAAAAAAATAATAATAAAATTTAAAAAAAAAGCTGGAGCAAAAATAAATGATTAAAAGTCAAATTTTGCAATGGCATCCTGCCCTTGTCTTCTCTAATTTAAAAACTTACTCCAAGAATTGTGTACTTAAGCCATTTAATAATTTTTGCTGCATCACTGTCTTAGTTTATTACAAAATGGCAGCAAGCTGTGCCTCGTTGCAGTTTTATTTTCTGGTCCCTCATGGGAAATCCTGAGGCATTCTCAGGCCAGATAGTAATGTAATCCCTGTCAGCTTGTTTTCTGAATCTGCCCCAAGGATTTTTTTTCCTTTGGTTTTTTCATCCCCCAGGTGAGCCTGCCTGAAATACCTCTATTGGAATCCATCCAGAAGTCATCATGAACCACCTCATCTGCTTCTGCTCAACACAAAGGAGCTCTGATCAGTTCAGAAGATACATTCAACAAGATATTGGAAACATTCTTTAGAGATTCTGGTCCATATTGACGTGATAGTCAGCTGATCTGATCTTCCAAAAACACCCCAAAGATTCAGGGGCCTCATTTTATAAAACGTTGTGCAGAATCCTTTCTAAAACTGTACTTAAGCTCAGCAAAAATGTTTACTTACTCAAGTTATTTTATGACTTATAAAACACTGCAATTCCCGCTTTATAAATCACACTCTTCCTTGAAGTTTGCACACGTGATTTTGGATCATATCCCGGCTCCTACACACCCACATTCTGCCATAAATGGTCAATGCAAAGTGAATATTTTGCAAATACATAAGTCAGCAGATTTTTGGCATTTCAGTTCATCATGGCAGAAAAGGTCTAAAAAATACAGTCTCACAGAGGCTGAAATCAAAGTGCATATGGGTGAGGTGGAAGCATGGACATATGTTTTATTTGGCGCATGCATGGCGCACCTGGAAGTGGCCGCGTAATGACTTATCAGAGTTAATGCATTAATACGTACAACTGCTATATAATTTGAAGACATATGTATGGACATACTGTGATATAACTTCTAAATGCAGCTTATTTTAATTCAGATTCAAATTTTTATTCTGTTCAGAAAGGGGGGGTTGGCTCAGCTGACTGGTGGTTTTCTGTATGAGAATACAAGTCTGAAAATGTGGCTTAAATTCACCATTTTCCCCCATTTCCAAATGTGCGTACGCCAGGGTCACATGGGCCAAATATGTGTTTCACATGTTAATTTATTATGTTTTTACATGTTATTTTTGCCCATGTGAAATTCCCATTTTTTTTAAATCCAAATTCATTATTTTTATATGTAATCCACAATGTGTCATATGGTAATTTCACATCTTCTCACATGTGATTTCTACATATGAAGTTCATGCTGTTTTTCTGTAAGGGTAATTACACCAGTAGCCTGAACCATCGATCCAAGATGGAGCCATGCTTTTGTGTTGTTGACACCAAATTCTGGCTCAACCATCTCGATGTTGCAGCTGAAACCGTGACTTGGATGTGGAAATATTTTCTAATCTCTCCTTGTTCCGTTTTGTTGAGCCTGCATTGTTGCCTCAGTTTCCTGTTCATAGCCGACAGGAGTGAAACCTGGTGTGGTCTTATGCTGCTATAGTCCATCTACTTCAAGTTTCAATGTGCTGTGGTTCAGAAATGGTGTTCTGCAGACCTTGGTAGGGAATAGTGGTTATTTGAGCTATTTTTGTCATCTCCTTTGACAATAAGACATTTTCATCTGCTGCTCACTGGGTATTTTCTGTTTTTCCGACCATTTTCTCTAGACCCTAGAGATGGCTGTGGGTGAAATTCCCAGTAGATCTGCAGTTTCTGATATACTCAGACCAGCCTGTCTAGCACCAACAACGCCACATTCAAAGTCACTTTATTCCCCTTTCTTGTCTACTCTGATGCTCAGTTTGAAATTCAATTCTAAATGCACTGAGCTGCTGCCATGTGATTGGCTGATTTGTTATTTGTGTTAACTAGCAACTGAACTGGGTTTTTAATAAAGTGACTAAAGTCTGTATGTTTGTGTACATACAAGTATATGAAATTGTCCATAGACTGCAATTCAGGCCTTTTTAAAGTTTATCCCTAAAGAAAACAGAGATGGAGTGTTATTTTCTGACATGTTGACTCAGTTTTCATTTCCTAAACATCACGGAGCCAAGAAGTATATGACAACAATTAGTTGTGAATTAGTAAAAAAAAAACAGAAAGATGTCTGTGACAGTGTGAATTTCGTCTGTTAAACAGATTGTTTGGTACTCAATGATGTAAAAGCATTGGAAATCACGTCTTATTAATTCCTCGATTAGCTCCTAGTTGCAGACTGTCATGGGTTTAATGTTGAAGCAGTGAGCTGGAAAATTTATGTCTAGATGTCAGTGAGTTAAAGTCTCTCTCAAGCAGTTTGCAGATAATTCAAATGAAAGATATTCCAAGGAATGGTGATGTTATTGAAGCAGTCATTTATTGTGATGCACTATTGAAGTTGAATGGTGAATATGTGTTAAAGTGTCACATCTACACGCTAGATCGTCTTGTTAACACCAGAAGATGTGGAGTGGAAATATTCCTATTAATTGCAATGATATTTGAAATATATTAGTACTTTTTTCCAATCGCATAGTTGAGATTTATTTAAAGGATGTGTTAAAACAAACCAACTGGTCCATGGAAGCATAAAAAAATTAATGGATTTTCTGTTGGCCTATCATCACAAGTGGCTGAAGCAAATGGCATTACAATAAAAATGGAAAGGTTAAATAAAATATTTGTATTTAATCAATCCTTTGGTTTTTTTTCCCCCAAATATTATTGTAAATTGGACCATACATTTCCACCAATTTTTACTAAAAAGTAGACTTCGACTCCAGTATTGGCTAAATTTATCAAACATTTTTGCAGAAAGAGTGACCCATATTCTATTTTTGTTACCAAGAAAAGATTCAACTTTATTTTTCAAGACCAAAAAATTAACAGAAAGCAACAGAACCAACAGATCTAGGACAATGAGTCATCAATACATGATACCCTTTTGATTGTTGCATCTACACATATTTATGGATCCCCTTCCTACAAAAACAAACAAAAAAATCACAATAGTTAATTCTTTTTGGGGAAAAAAATGCATGTTTTAATTTATTGTTGAACAGGCAAATAAATGATTTTAAAAAATAAGCAAATAAATAAAATCACAATAATTACCCTAGACAGGTTGCTAGTCGATCGCAAAGCCACACCTAGGAACATTTTTTAGAGTCACCAATCAACATGTTTTTGGTCAGTGGGATAAAACCAGATTACCCAGAGAAAACCCATGCATGCATGGAGAGAACACACAAACTGTGCATAAAAGCCACAGCTGGGTATCAAACCTGCAACCTTCTTGTTGTGAGGCAACAGTGCTACCAGCTGCACCACCATGCATCCAAATAGCCCTGTTCCCTTTCAAATTTTAACTTATACCCCAAAAGTGTATGTTTTAGGTTTTATAAATAAAATGCAGGTTTATGATTTGGTTTGAAGTCAAGCTTGAGATCCACTTATTTACCTGGACCTTCTACACCTTTAACAGCTGACTCAGGTTAATTTGTTTTCTGTATAATGTTACCTCTGAGGGTTTTTTATTCCCCTAAAAACATCACAATTTGCATTCCTGACAGGTGAAGGCTTGGGATTGCTCCCACATGGAAACATGAACACACTTTCTCTCTCTCACACACACAGAGAGTTTATAAATGAATTTATGCACAATATTAAAAAGTTAATAAGTCAGCCAGAGCTTTAGACCAGTGCACACGGCTGAACAAAGAGACTCACTTGAATGGACTAATATTCAATCATTTCCTGTCGTTTTGATAAGTTTAGAAAACACTGGTGTAATAGCCTTCTCAACATATTTCTTCACACTGTTTGCACAAGCAATCTCTGGACTTAATAGAGTAACAGTCACAGCTGTTCATTTTTGCTTCTGAGGTTGAGCTTTTTAGATTAAAACCGCTACCATTATTATTCACAGTGACTTATACGTTCAGTTTTGAAAAACAGAAACACAATAAAGATATCAAAACAAGTTTAAGTGCTTTTTCACCCAAACTTTACAGAAGTTCAGGTTTTTTTATTCATGAGCAGCTCAGAAAACAGGATGAAAACCCAGACCTTTAATAGTGTGAATGCTTCAGCTGCATATGACTATTACAAGTGACTGCATCTCATCCTATTTTTTATTTTCTGCAGAATAATAGTTTACCAGTATGAGTCAGAATTTCCTCTAGGTTGCTAAAGCTTAACGGGGGAAAAAAAAACACTACTCAACCAAAGACATTCAATAAAAATTTAAATGAAAGTGCGAAGGACATGTCGTCTATTCCTGCTGGATCTTTCATAATGAATAAAGCAGTTTTGAGAGTTCCTTCAAAGTTCGTCTCTTTAATGATGAACCTGGAAGTTGCTTCTTAATGAGCCGTAGTCCAGTTCTGAGTGAAAGCTGCAGAGATTCGTTTGTTTTTGTCTTAGCCAGTAGAGGTTCATTGATGCCAAGTCCTGCAATAAGCAATCAGTTCTTTTATGATCCCATTACCTTGTTCATGTGCTGCATTTTTCATTTTACACAATCTGTAGAACTGATGTTGTGAAACGCTTGACTTTTTGCACCCCCCCAAATTTTGCATCCTTTAAGTTTAACAACACCTTCACACAGTACGTACTTCAGCAACATAAAGAAACTAAACATGCACCAACTTTTTAATCAAATCTCACACAACAGGATCAGATTATTGCATAACATACTTTACACACTTGTCTTACCTTTGATGTTATTCCTGAGTTTATACTTTTGGTTCCAGTGTGCATCTGCACTTAAAGCACTTTACCTTACGTTTGACTTGTAATAGACCCAAAATCGCAATGGTTTTGTCCAACTGTCATGTCTTTTTTTAGGTATTCTTTAAGCTGCAAGCCATTTCTTCTTGAGTATTTTCCTTCTCAAATGTTTAGATCAGGGGTGCCCAAAGTGGGGCCCGCAGGCCAAAGTTGGCCCACTGATTATTTAATTTGGCCCTCTTGGCCCTCTGTGGAGAACCCTGGATGCTGGGTGAACATTGACCAGTAATCCAGAAACTCACCGTTTCCCTCGGCCAACTCAGCATTACGTGAACGGGCCCAATGATATTGGGCTGCATACAGCCCTCACTCATGGTCACAACAAAATCTTAGAAATGTCACAATTTAAAATCAAAATTGAAATACAAGTAACTACAAGGGACATTTAGAGTAGATTTATGCACACATGTACATTTGCATACTTTATAAAACCACAAATAGTTATATTTTGTCAATATATGCAATATCCCATGAGCCTTTGCTGCTGGACCAGACCAGATCATACTTGCTCCAAGCTCGCGGGTAACCCTAGGCTGCTAGCCTAAGCAGCTATTATCAACATGGAGTGCCGTCGTCAGTGGCACACAGACAAAAGGCATTTAAAAAATGCTGGGAGGAAGACTATATATTTTTTTACAGATACCAATGGTAAAGCGGTCTGCCTTATTTGTAACCAGTCCGTTGCTGTACTCAAGGAGTATAATATTCATCGTCACTATGAGACAAAGCATGCAGGATTTTCACAATGCAGAGGTGATGCCCCCCCAAAAAAAGACCAGGGAGCTGCTAGCTGCTAGCACTACATATGATTATAAATAACAAAGTCAGTTGTTTATTCTAAATACCTATATGTGACTTATGTCATATTTTGAATAATGTTCTTTAAACAGAAAGGATGGTTAAATAACTGCAAAATGAATAAAAGTAGTGTTCTATACTTTATCATTAGTATTTGTATTTTTGTAAATACTACATTCGGCCCGCGGCTCTCTGACATATTTTCATTTTGGCCCTCTGAGGGAAAAAGTTTGGGCACCCCTGGTTTAGATTTTAACAATATCATAAACAACAGTATTACAAGACAATAATACAAATAACAGACAAAGAAAGCCTACTGGAAAGTCATTAAGATCTGCCACCAAATCTATACAAATACCCATTCTAGCTGAGCTTGTTTAATACATGAGTATAACAAGTGACCAACTTTAGGAACAATAGTGTCCTTTATTTCCCTTCTTTTCTCTATTATTCATTTACAGTATCTCCCAGTACATAGTTATTTAACATACAGGTTCCAGGCTATGTAATCCTCTCTAAAGGTAGAACCGATAACATCTGTCGAATCCACTGGGTGACTGTCCGTCTATATGAGTTGTTTCCAGAACAATGCAACATGTCTTTTGGCATTAAGTACACTGCAGTCTATAAATGTTTGTTCAGCTTTTATGTAATTGTGCTTTTGTGAATACAGGGTATATGCAGGAATCTTGAAGTTAAATTCAATACCTTTTCAAGACTTTTTCAAGACAGTCTCAAATTTTTTTAATACTTCACCGCCATTCTGGTTATGCGGCAGCGTTCACAGAGACTCTGACTCACTCTGAGAGAAGGATTACTAACGCACCCTTTGTTTCCCGTTTATTTTTTAAATAAAAAATGACTAAATTCACACACATTTACGATGTTTTTGGGACTCAAACTGTTGGACATCAAATTCAGATTTTTTCGTTCCAAAATTTAAGACTTTATAAAGCCGTGATTAGACTGTTTAATACTTTATAAGGGTCTTGAATTTCCCAAAATTGATTTATCACCTTTTAATACTTTTCAAGACTCCGCGGATACCCTGGAATAAAAGCCAAAGAAGAACAACCTTGGATCTAGTTTTCTTTTAAAATAATTTTCTCTATTGCATCCCTCATTTCTTTGCAAAACAATGCATTTTTTCCTATAGTGGACTAACATTCCCCATACATTCACATTTAAAATGAATCATTTTGAGGTGTGCATTTATGGCTATATTGTAAACCAATGCATTAGCATCACTCTTCACCCACAGTCGGTTCTATCGGCAAGTCCTCATTCCATGCCCTAAGGCTATTATAAGAATTTCTGACAATGAGATGTAATTAAAATATAGAACTTCTTGAGTATTTTTATGACAGTCTGTTACTTTTCTCTGAATTGTAAAACAGAGTATGGTGTGTACAGTGATTATATACAGCATATTTCTGTATATTAATTGGATAAAACTAAGAAAATTATTTGACAGCCCCTACTTGTAAAAAAAAAAGAAAAACAGTCAACATGTGATACGTTATGATTGTGAGAAAGGATGTGTGACACATTCTCAGCAACAAGACTGGACTCGTTCACCATGTGTGTCTTTGTACACACAACAGTATTTTCTATGTACCTCGACAAGATGCCACCATGTGCCATATCGCCGCTATCACAGTCTCCTCATGTGAAAGGTAAGCTGAGTGTAACAGACAGATCATGGACTATATTAGCATCACATGACAACACCTCCAGATAAATCCATGTTAGATTACAAATATAACACCTTGGTTTTTCGCTTGTGGCGTAAGAATGTACCTATTGAGGAAATGTGATCTCTCCCCTCACAATGTTCTTTGTTGATCTTCTTTCACACATCTGCTGAAAGGTCAGAGTAATCTTCATAGCTGTGACAGAGCTGAATCACTGATGTCAACAGGTACTTGTTAATAACCAGGTTTTGATCTCACAGTAGTCATTATTTCCTGCTTTTATGCTAGAAATCAAGGAGATGTCAGGCATATTGTCAAACCTGTGGTTTATAATTCGAGCTCTGGTTCAGAAGCTTTATAAGGAGTCCTTGTCATTAATTAGAAATGTTGTCAGACTAGCCTTCACTGTCATGAAGTAGTTAATATAAAAAGGTTACTAAACTACATAACAGCACGTGGTGTTAAAGCTGTTCTGTGCCCTCTAACACAGAAAGAACATGTGCTGTACAGACGCTATGGACCAACTGTAAACTCCTCATTAGAATAAATTACATTATGTAAAATATCTCTGCAATTACAGTTTCTATTAGGCAATAAATAGGAACACTGCCATCTACTAGTTTAATTGAAAAGATAATGGGACAATTAGCTTTCAGTTAATCAATTCGCCTAATGACTTTATTATGTAAAATAACCCAACACGGTTACACAATCTGTAGTTTCTCGTGGTGAAAGTGTGAGCTTCTTTAAAGAATATTTAAATTTCTATAATTTGTGACTTGAAATATCAAATGTCAACACACAGAGGAAAAGTAGAGGCAGGAGCAACACAGAACCATGGGACAACTGAATTTATTAGTTTGTGAATTAAACCATCAAAACATTAAATACTTGAACTCAGACAAATTATGTTGATATGTTGTGTCTGGAAAATACTGACAAAATAATGGCATTTGTCATTTCATAAATGTATGTGTTTTGGTTTTGAATAAGCTTTTGGGAGATATTATAAAAAAGCACTATTAGCATTCATCAAATATGAAATTTAAAAATAGTTGGTTCTTTTTTGTTCATATTTTCTACCAAATGTTGAATGGAAAAAGTCAAATGAAGCATTTTGCAGAGTTAACGGATTACAAGTTTACTGCTTGTTGAGACTGGATGAAAATGTATCCAGCACTGATGGAGCTCAATATAAATTCATAATTCATAGCATGGGACAAACATATTTGTGTTTTCATTCATCAAAAAAGTCATGTATATTCACCATCTATGTAGTAAATTTGAGAAACAAGTAGACAAAAAAAAAAAAGTCCTGCAGGATGTAACTCATTTAATATTTATACTTGACCAATATTTTCCTGTCTTGAAGTCAGAAAAGACTCATTAGTCCTGAATTAACAATTTTTGTCAGGTGTGGTTTAAGAAGGACATTAAAATTAATGCTAGCTGGCAGCAGCAGGCAGTTAAAATAATTTATAGGGTTTATCAGTAAAAACTGTAAAAAAAACTGAGCAGAAATAAACAAAACAAACAAACACAACAAACGGGAGTGAAGGATTTGACAATGGAAATCTTTAGGGCTGATTACTGAATATGAATCAGGTGAGCTGATTAACAGATGCAATGCAGGTGAGGAGCTGAGAGAATGGGGGAACAAATCAGGAAAATAACCAAGAAATACAATGAGAAAACTACAAATAAAAGACCAAAGTGCAAAAACACAAACATAACTGAACATTTTATGAATGCAAAGGGACAAGAAACTAAACTTGCATTTAAAAACATCACAAAAAACATGGGACGTTTAAACAAACAATGTACAAAGCTAGTTTAAGTACTCTGCCAACAAACATTCAGAAGATGTTTGAGAAAAGAACTTGTGGTTACATGTTGAAAGAAACTGATGTGTTTATAAAACCAAGATTTAGAATAAAAATTAAGGAATGGAGTATGTCTGTAAATGGTGTTAAATTATGGAATAATCTTAATAGTGAAACAAAAAAATCAATGTCATTTAATATATTCAAAAAATGTACCAAAATGGATGTATTAAGTAATTATGAAAAAGTACATTAAACCAATGATCATGATCAAATCTGGAAATAAGGACAAGACAGGGTTCATAATGAATCGTAGTGTTTGAAATTTGTATAGAATCTTTTTTGTTAAGTGGGGGCAGAAATTATAAGATTTTTTTCTTCATTCTGCTCCTTTTTTGTTCAAATATAATTTTTTGTTATGTATATCTTATTGTTTATTTTTTTTGTTTTATTTGTTTTTATTTGAATAAAATAAACTTTGACTAAAAAAAAAACAAAAAACAGGAAAGTCATGACACAGTTCAGTGTCAGTCCAAGATCCACCTTAAAAAAATGAATTGATGTTGGATGCAGAAATCTTTAAGAATTTCTCTTTGACATACGCTAATTAACAGTGTTTAGTTAGAGTCCGGTGTGACATTTGATGCTGCTAAATAAAGGCCATGATAGTGATTTTCTCTTGCTAGTTTAAACATGAGGTAAAAACAAAGCATGCATGTTATTTTTTAGCATTCTACTTCATTTAAGGCTATGCTTAATTATGATTATGATATTGTCACACCACATAAAATTATTAGTGATATAAGAGAAATAAGTTTTACAAAATTTAGAGAAACAATTATCCTAAAAATGAAAAGTGCACAAAATGTAAAAAAAAAAAAAAAAAAAAAAACATTTTAAATCTTCCAAGCAGGTAGTTCCTCTTAGCATCTCTTATTGAAGCTAAATTAACAACTAATATAAAAAATATTGTGATGTTTTACTAAAACATAACAATAATACCATATATTATTATAGACTTAATACTTTTTACATTATTTACATTCATATTTTAATACTGTCATCATAATTTTCTATTTTTCAAGACATTTGTTCTTCTCCACTATACCTACATCTTAAACATGAGGAAGCACAATAATAGCAAACATAACTGAAAAATTTAGCATTCAAGCGCACATTAACCTGCCTCCAGACTGATTATATTAGGCCTAGAAATTCAATCAATAGTTCATAGTAATTGCCTCCCAGCTGATGTGAGGAAGCAAGTGCATCAAGTGTTTTCTACTTTGCTAAACTACATGGAACAGATTCTGTCACAGTGAATGACAACTTTGTTTTTCATGCAAAGAGAAGACTCAAGCAGCTGAAGGATGATGGTTGTTAACAAGTGCCAGTGTGTTTATAAGAGCCGTCTGTGTATGTCAACATAATAGGAAGGCTATATTACTGCTGCGCCAGTGGTTAATGTTTCCCTCGGTTTATTTGTAGTGTTCGGGATGTAAGGGCCACCTCTTAAAAGGATGTTGCTGTCCTGCAGCTGTTGTACCATCTCAAAGACTCTAATTACACCCATTTTCACTGGACATGTTCCCTGTTGCTGTCTCATCAGATAGAGCAAGTGTTAAGCTTCAGTTTGGCCTGAGATAGATTCACTGGTGAAGGCATAGTTAGAGTGAAGGATGGGATGCAAGGGACAGGATGGGAGTTTAAAAAAGGGGACGTAAAAGGTTTATAAGAAATAAAATATATAATTTTTTATTTAATCATTGTATCCACTTACGTGCTGCTGCTTTGCCTTCACTTTTGGGTCCAAAATCCATCCCCAACCATTACAGAAGGGTTTGGCCAACATAGACCCTGCACCTAAATTATAAAAGAATCACTTTGCATTTATTTGTTCCCATCATACCACCCTTCCTTCTTGTTAACATTTTTTAATTGCCAATAAAATAGTTTTGTGGATTTTTACAGCATTGAACCAAAAATATCAGTTTATGCTTTATTTATTTGCTCTAACATTTTTGGCAGTGAGATACAGTAATCATACTGTATTACTGAAATTCAGCACCCAAAATGTACCTGCAATAATGTTTATTTGGGTAAAGAATTGAGCTTAATGGTTGCTACATTCATTGCTGCAACTGCCAGTTAAGATTTAATTTATTTTTTTTTACATCTGTATTTCTAAATTTTAAACTATTTCCTAACGCCCTCTGTAATAATTATGGTTTGCACTTTCATAATACCTAATAATATTTACCTCCTCAAGAGGAAATTTCTATGAAGCCAGAAAGAATTCTGCATAATTTAAATTATGCAGCGTGGTTAATTGAGGGCAACAAATGCTGAAGGTCTGTTTATGGTCTGAGGCTAAGTGGTCAGAGCTAAACACATGAAAGCATAAAACCCCCACATTCCAAAAGGATTAAAAGCCACTATTCACTGTGATTTGGTGTGCACTTTCAGTGTTCCTTTTTTATTCCGTTTGCATCCTGTGGGTATAATTATGTGTTTGTTCACATTTCAAAATGGGAGCTCATTTTTAGACGAATGAAACAAATTAAAATCCGTGTCCGAATGTTGTTTAAGTTGTCAATTGGCAAAAAAAATAGACTACGTTTTACTCACTGAAATGTCAGATGATGTGATTAACCACATATAAACGTATGCTAGGATGTAACATGTATGTTTAACACATATCTTGTCTGGATTTTACTTTTTGATTTTCTTTTTTAGTTTAAAGGCACACTATGTAACTTTTTCATATTTGAAAATCTTTTTCTTGAGCCAGTATGTGCTAATATGACCCGGGTTAGTGAAAAGTCATTCAGCCCCATCTGCTGTTTGTGTCCAGAATACCGCAGTTGCAACTTCAGAGTCTCCGATCTGGTGCCTCAAAGTCTCACAAAGTCACGTATCTCGTGAGGGTTAGGCTAACCCAATGTGGCTAGCTGTTATACTCACGCTGGATTGTTTTTTAGCTCAAGATTCCTGCTTTTTTTTTTTTTATCTCTCCCTGCTTGAACACAGCTGCTTTCTTTGAATGAGTGATGAACTGCTCCAGTAGAAGGCAATGAAGGCTGATGAGACATTTCAACTGTGAGCAAAGGCAATTCTAATACTTTTACGACAATAACTTAAAACGAACACTAGGGTGTGCAAAACTGCATAGTGTGCCTTTAAAAAAGCTTCAGACTTGCATGACCATTGGCTCTTTTCAAGTCTGAGGCTTTAGGTTCACAACTAGAAAAAAGAAAGTGTCATCATTTATCATATTGTAGGCAGGACCAAAGGATGCAGGCAAAGCAACAATAGCAGGTAATGAGACATTACAAAGATGAACCAAAAATATTGAGGAACAAGGCAGGGATGAAAATAAAAGTGTGAGCAGGATTCATGGCAGTAGAAGAAGAATTTGCAAGAATGTAGAGTTTGTAGTAATGGGGTCTTACCATGAACTGTTGGGCGGGTTGATTGCTTGAGTGGTTGCAGGTTAGATTAACTCAGGGAGGAGCTGAGCAACCAAGGAACTGAGGAAAAGATTTAACAAGAAGCTAATAGCACCAGCTAAAATGCACCTAATGCAGGAGACTAAACAGAGAAATATTCAAACATGACTTTAATATAATATTATCTCTAAAATCTGCTCACAGCTGGTTACTGTTATCAATTATTTGCCTGTATTTTCTGGGTGATTCAGCACCAAATGATGTTTCCCTAAAAACAAAATCTGGATTTGTTTCTTTAGAACTCTGCTTGCTTCATCTTGCTCTTTATTCAATAAATTGGCTATTTTCTCCTGTTGTGTCTTTATTCTGCGAACACATGGGGACATATTTGACTGTGAAATTCACCACAAGGTGTCTCATTTGCTTTGCTACTGGCTGTGTCCCTCCTTTGTGTATTCATTATAGTTTGGAACATAGAACTTTCATTCACCCCTGCAAGCAGATGAACTCGACTAATGCCTGATTAAATTGTAGTGCTTCAAAGCAAGCCTTGCAGAAAGAAAAGTATAGTTTCTTCTCCTCCTCAAATGTCTAAATATAAATGTAATTTTGTGTAGACACGAGAATACAGTTGTGACTAAAACAGAACATTATCAAAATCATGACATTTAACACAACGTAAATGTGGTTTTTGATGATTAGAAAATGAGCAGTGAGTTCATAAATGGTGGCAAAATAAATGCACATTAGGAAACATTAAGATTAAAAACTGATACTAGACCTGGACAAACGTTCCCTACAAACAGGGGTGCACATAACTGGTCTGCCAGTGCGCATGCGCACCAGAACCTACTGCCCGAATGCGCCTTTGTGGACCGAGGCTTTCGCGCTCTCGATGGTGCAGCCCAGGATCTGACGAGCTTCACATCCTGTTGCGGCGCCGTGAATGAGTGCTCGCATGGCTTCTGAAGCTAGTAGACAAACATGCGCAGGACCTCCGACACACACAATCACAGCATCTCCTACACATGTGCAGTACCGGTGACATATGCCCGCAGCAAAGTCAACACACACAATTGCAGCATGTCTGACACATGTACAGCACACACACTCAGCACCAGCAACACGCATCGCAGCAGTTTATCACCCCCCAACCCATGGAGATGTGGCAAGACACCAGCGCCGAGTTCTCCCTTAATTGCCTCGATGGAAAAATTGCGTGCACCCATGCCTATAAATATGCAGAAAAGATAAGAAAAAACTTTATTCTTAAAAAAAAAAAACATCTGTAATATTACAGCTTTCAGTATTTAACATTTCCTTCCACATATCCACAAAAGATCTAGGAGGGAAACCCAGACCTCTATCTCTCTTATGAAACTTTACAGCTCCAGATGGTGGATCTTAAGTTGTTCCCAGGTCAGGGGAGATATTAGTCATGATCCACTGAAACGACACATTCATGGGGTGGGATCAACGGTTGTCAATCAAACCATATTCACATGCTATTGGCTAGGACCAATCAGAGCCGTTTAATGACCAGAACCAGCTGGTAGATTAGACTTTTACCCTACCTTTGGTGGGTAGTTGTACCAAAAAAAATAAATTTTAGTTTTTACAATAAAATGTCCCTATAAATGAGCCGCTCTATTTCTTCCAGCCCCACTTTGCTCTGTGCACACACACACACACACACACACACACACACACACACACACACACAGGTTGAGTGACACAGCCCCTCCCCTCTCCTCTCAACAGTTGTCCTGCAAACTAATGACTTCCGGCTTAAAAATGCCAAACAAATCCAAAGTTTGGTTGCATTTGTGAAAGGTAAACGGGAACAGAGCAAAATGCAACACATGCAATAAGATTTGCACCTCAAAAACAAGAATACCAGCAATTTAAACTCCTCACGCTGCAGCATATAGACTGCAGTCTCTGACGGCAAAAAAAAAAAAAAAAAAAAAGGCAGACTGAGTTCACAGCCCTAATTCTCTGCTGCTTCAACAAAAGCACTGGAGGTGTGTGAGGTGGAACACAGCATCATTTAACAGAAAGTTAAGAGGTAAGAGATAACTAAATAAAATAATAAAAACATAAATATGCCATGAAACGATGTTTTTGGTTTAATACAAAAAAAAAACACAAAAAAACTTTTAGTACTTTATTTTCTCTAAGAATTATACATATAGGTACCGGAATAAGTATCGTTAAGGTACCGGTATCGAAAACCAGGTATCGTTAAAGTAGTAGTATCGAAAAATATTTAACGGTACCCAGTCCTAGTCACAATCCAAACCTCGTTTTCCAAGCTTCTCATGAAGTATGAAATGTCCTGGCCAGAACAAACTTTGTTTTTGTTCTCGACACCTTTCCCTGCTCTCGACTGTACAGGCATTCACGTCAAACTCAGAGGGAAGATCCCACCTTTTTTTATATAAAACTATTTAAACTTGTACATATTCTGGCTTTATTTAAATGGGTTAGGAAACCTGACCTTTAGGGATTTATACCACATCACAGCAAAATGTTCATTTGGGAAAATTTGCATTTAAGATTAAAAATCCAACAGCAGTAAAACAAAGCAACCTGACCTCTCCTGACGCATTTTTTCCAACTATAAATTTGTGGCCGCGTTATCGGTAACACGGAGAGTGGGAGTCCTTCAATGACAGGAGGCTGTGAACACCAAGAGATGCTGTGTGAAATAATTAACTGCAGTCACACTGTGACTTGGAAACTGTGTGCTAGTTGAGTCTCCCTGCCAGAACTTATGTTCCTACTCACAATGATATATTGGCTCTGGACTCACTTTGTTTGTTAGTGCCCCGTTCAGCTGTCTCCCAGTGTAACATTAAGTCAACGTTAAGAAAGAAAGCGATGCAAAACTACATCTGCTTTCAGTATCTGACCCAGATTCAAGTCTTATGCCGAGTTTTACGAATAACGCCACTTATGTTTCGGGAATTTTAATTAGTTTTCTTATAAAATCACAGAAAAAAGGAAAGAATTTAAGGGCACATAACATATACAGAGCTAGATTTGCAGATTGCTTTAATAGTTGCCAGTAATGTCTTTTTATTTGCTAATTTGTTAAGGCTGATCAGTTTACACCCACTTGTTTATGACTCATCTCCGGTTTTTTACTTCCTCGTGTTCGTATAAACTCCATTATAAAAGTCTCTTTCAAAGATAAAACGGTTTTTTTCAAGTCTTTAAAAAGATTAGCTTGAATGTTGTTTTCTAAAGAGTTACATTTCCAACGTCTTTCAGTATCTTGACAGCTATTTGAAGAGGTAACTGTGTCACCGCACTGGAATGTTTTGAATCTATTGAGGCTGTGACACATCAAACTGATGTTAAGGAGCAACTGAAATGAGATTCACTCATGTTCCGTCTCCTTTGAATGTAACGTTTAAGAAAAAATCATGTACATTTAATATATAAACAGCAATCTTTTGGAAACTTCCATATTTGGGCAGTTAGGTATCCAACATATCCCAGTAGGTTGAGAAATAAGGAAACTGGCTTTATTTTCACTTACTAGAAGATGTTCTGATTTTTATATCATGAGTCTTTTCTATTCAAACTGAAAAAAGCATAGTGTCAATCTTGTGACAAGCAGTAGCAAGAGCATTGAAAATATGAGCAAGTTTTAAAATTAAACCCTCAGACCTGCCTCCTGAGGGTCATTAGTGTCTTTGTTGTCCCGGTCTACATGCAAGATGTTAACACTCCCAAAGCTGTGGATTGCTGTGAAATTGTCAGAAGATCAAGTTCTGCATAGTTGAAACATCAGACTTTCTCTTGTTTATGCAACTAAAAGGGAAAAGAGGCTGTCTACCATGTGGGAGACACAGGTTCAAACCCCAACCCAGCCATGCATCCTTGGGCAAGATACTAAACTTACAGCTGCCTCCTGGGTGCCATCAATATGGCTGCCCTCTGCTTCACTCACTTAATCTTCTCTACTCTCTAAATCTCAAATTTCAAATGACATAATTACAGTGTTTGAGCCGCAGCTAAAAAGGGTATCTAAGGACTGTCAATAAAGTGCAACACCCTGCTACAGGACAGTTTGTAGAAGCTCAAATATATCAATCAATCAATCTACATTGATTGTTTGTTCCATTCTTACACACACCACAAACTGAACAAGATTTTTCAACATGCATGGGACAACAAACCCAATCATCAACATGGAGGATCAAGGGTTTGGGTTTTAAGAAAGTCTGCAATAATGGAGCCCTCACTCATTTAAAAGCTTTTCATTCTGCATTTTTCTAAATTAATTGAAAAAAAGCTCCTCAAATGATTAGAAAAATATTTTCAAAACAGCCCTACGACATTTTTACCAGCTCTAACCTTGCACGTCTTTAAAATAAAAATTAGAACTTGAACATTAGTGTTTGATATATTAAGTAGCATTACTGTAAATGACCAAGTCTAATATCAACGTAACTTTACATTTTATGGTAGTAAAGTGGTTTTTAGCACCCCCTAGTGTCTGTTTAAAATCACTATGGTGAAAATGAACTGTGGCACTCCCTCCCGCTGTTCACCAGTGTTTTCAATCATCAAATAAAGGATTTCTTTGGAGGCTCCACCATGATGAACATGATACAATAGATCTCTTAGCTCCTATATATGATGTCTGTGTCTTCAGCTCTTCTGTCCTGAGCAGGTTCTGGGGTGGAAACATAGATTGCTGTAAAGGGTTCTCGCGAGATACGTGACTTTGTGAAACTTCAGGGCAGTGGATTGGAGACTCTGAAGTTTCAATTGCTGTATTCTGGATCCAAGCAGCAGATGGGCCCGAGTGACTTTTCATCAACTCTAAAGGGTCATATTAGCACATACTGGCTCAAAAAAAAAAGATTTAAATATATGGAAAAAAGTTACATAGTGTGCCTTTATTGAAAATCTTGATCACTATGTTCCTCAAATTGTTCTATGATAATATTTATTGAAACAGGTGTTGAAATGTTCTGGGGTTTTATTAAAAAAACTGAGGTCAATTAGAAAAAACTCCCTCCTTTCTTAGTGATATCACAAACATCTCACCACATAAACGTCAGATATAGAAAAAAACATATTTCCTTCTTAAAATGATTAGATCAAAATGAATAGTCACGCTATCTGAATTTTTCTTGGAAATTTACATTCAATTGAGTATGCAGGCAGGAAAAGACAGTTATTGTGTGCGTGATGAGATAAAACAGCTAATCATTATTCCACAGCCACATTTTAGCTTTAGAGAGAAGTCCATTACTCTCATTGTCATGAAGTTCCCCAGAGTTGGCCTAGAGCAATATTAATACTATAAATTAGAAATGAAAGCATGGCAGCAGGTACCATGGAGTCGTTACATTTCATTTGAGTGGATGAACACTTACTGACAGAACTTGGATATTGCTCCCTTGGCTGCTGCAATTATACTGTTCAACAAGCACACGATATATAATAATAGAAACATCACTGCAGATTTTTGCATGTGTCACCCAAATGCAGCTTTTTCTACACAACGGTGTTGTTACGCTCGGAAGGAATAACATGACATCCATATTAATATGAAGCTTTCAAATCGCTGTTCTGGTCCATTGCGAGGTGTCAGATGAGAAGAAAGAGGGTTCATACGTCTCACATTCCCGGAGGTTATTCTTTACTGTGGTCATGTGTGAAAGAGGTACAGAATCAACAGAGTAGATCAGCACAGTCGAATGTACACAGAGGTGCAAATATCACAGAGGAGGTTATTACCTCAGAATATAAACAGGAAAAGACGTCAAACTGTCTGTATGAAGTCGGGATTGGTTATCAATTTGTTTACCATCATCTGGTCAGTATGGCTTCTGCTGAGTGTCTCTCTTTTGACAATTATCCTATAGAAAAGTTGTTTATCTTGGCAGGCTTAGGATGATATGTTAAAAAAGTAATGCCTTAAATATTAAACTATTTTCTACATCAACCTGCCTTCTGTGAGGGATTCGCTTCAGAGCTGAGCTTGAGATGTAAAAAGAAGAAACACGTGGCATACCAATTAGTTTTAATTATTACTTATTTTAATATTAACTATTTGGTGCCTTAGGAAAACATATGCTCCAATTTGACGTTTCGTTGCTGTTGAAGTATTTTTTTTTTTTTTGTGTGGTTAATGAAAGATGACACCTTAGCGCCCTCTATTGGCCAGATATCCCTGCCAGCTTTGAGTTTAGCGACTGCAGTGGTTACCAAACCTTTCAGCTTCTTACCCATAAATAGCAATAGTTACAGCTTAAATATCACTTATGGTTAAACACTTAAGGGCATGCAGAAAACACAGACAGCTACAACAGTTTTTCTACCTATATCAATAATTGTCTTCAGGTTTTTTGATAATCAGTTAAAGTGAAAATAACTTAGATTTCAGTTTGATAAATTGTTTTAGAGTTCATTAAAACTTCTGGCTTTGTGGAATAAATTGTAACTTAGACTAATTATTTTATCCTTTCAGATGAGAAGGAAAAACAATGGTGAACACCAAAAATGAAAAGAAGACAAACTCGTGTGTTGCAACATGGAGTCAGAAACATTTTTTTTCTAAATTAACTCATTTCAGTTCAGTTTAGGTAATGCTATTTCACAACAAAAGTAATCTGAAAGCTTCAAACAAAGAAGTGACAAGTCCGATTAACATCTGGTCCAGATTTAAACCAGCTGTTTGCTGGTAAGTTTAAGGTACCGGTAGTCTTTTTTTTGTCCTACATGAAGAAAACAGCAGATTGTAATAAATCATCACTTCAATAACAATACTGAAAGGGAAAAACAAAAACTATTTGATGGAAAAAACACACATTTTCTACTTTTAAAATTGCACAAAAACTTAAAAAGGGATTGTTTTGCATTTCTGCAAAGGATTCAGTTACTGAACGCCATGTGATCTAAGAGGCCATTCCATTTATGCCCTATACAATCTCTTTTCATGTCTTGCAGCACATGATGAAAAATATTTTATTTTTAAAGCTCATAGTGGCAAAATATCCACTTAGTAAAATTTTCTAAAAAAATATTTAAAACATGTTGGAAGTAACCTGTTAAATAATGTACATTTCAATCACTAAAGCTCCCGAATCTCTTTTTAATGTAGAACCCCAGATAATGAGTTTGCTCCATGTTTAATCAAAAGTTCCACCAAAAACTGAATCAAAACGAGTGGATAAGGCCATTTAAAAAAAAATGGAAATGAGAAACTAATCAAGGGTACATTTTACATATTAATTCAGACAATGATAGGTGAAGAGGCTGATGGGAAAATCTTTGCAGAGTATAATTTTGCAGTAAAATTGTTAAACTTTTGCACCATAAATATTTATTGGTCATTTTGTCCCTTAAAAAAAAAAAAAAACTGAAAACATTCACCTTCTAATCTGAATTTACCCATTCTCTGACATTTCTTTTGAATTTGGGAAGACTGCAAGCTTTACATTGTGGTACATCATACCCTTCTGCTACATATTGTAAAGTGTCTGATGCTCTCAAAGGATTCTCTATACATCTTGGCTAGTTGTTGTCCAAACAGAAGAGTGTTGGTGTCCTCTCTGCTAATTAAAACAACAGATAATCCCCCGGCACAAACGTCTCATTGATAGCACATTTGCTGGCGTACAGCATAATTAATAGTGTCATTAGTGTCCATTCTGTATTTTAAATGAAATGTTCATTTATGGTACTCCAAAGGGATGGTATCTATACCGTGTAAGACCACACGAGAAATGCTTTTGTTGTTCACTGGCTCTATAAACAGTGAGAGGCCATGCATAGTTAATTAGATGTAATTTTGCTTGGGAGCTTATCAAAGCTTGCTCCGCACCTCAGCTTCAGAGCTCAGGAGAGAATACATCACAACATTCAACAGCCACGCTCGGATGCACTTCTGGATGCTGCTCTGTTTGTTTTCCCGTCTACAAAAAGGTATTCAAGGTTTTCTCTGATAAGGTGTTTGAGGATGACCTGTCTCTGATAATTGTTCTGAGGCGCAAACCCTTGTTCCTTCTGCTTTATCCTGCCGTTTCAAAATTCATTTAATTTCTTTCACACATGCTAATTGTCCTTGGCTGATTTTAATAGCAATACATTAAGACAACAGTATGACTACCAAGTGAAATAAAACTATAATTACATGGACCCAATGTTTTTATTGCTTTTAGTTAAATATTTCTTCAAAAATATTCTAAAATAAAAAGGACACATTGAGCAGTAACTTAGCTGTTAACTTGAATTACTTCACTTTAGAAGACTGAGATATTGTCTGACTGAACTTTGACCTGATAATCAAATACATTTTTTGCAAAGAAAAAACAAACAAACTTTGATTTCCTCATTTTATCTGGACCAAAACATTATCTATTATATTTTTTGGTAGATGCATTTAGGACTCTAGTTCATCAAATTACAATAAAAAATTTTTTTAAAGGGTTCTGATCATGACATTTTTTTATTGATTCATGCCATGAATTGACCAATCACTTAGCTGAAGTGCTTATCGTTTTATATCAGCCATGCATAAAGCTTTGTTAGAGGACAGAACCTTCATCAGGAGCAGGAGGTGAGCTCAAGTAGACCAACAACCAATGAAAATGTCCTGAGTTACCCATTTAAAATATCTGAAATAATATTTTGTCTCATAATACTCCACTACTACAAGAAAGAGAAGTCAAATTTGCTGCAGAATAACACGGGCTCATTGCTTTCATTCTCCATGCTTTTTTGTTCTTGTGTATTTTTTCATCCATTACATCTAATCTGTTATTTATCTAGCACTGCACTGCCTTTACAGTCAATGATTTATATTGAATTCATAACCATTGTTTTGAACCCTTCTATTATTGTGTAGGCTTTTTAATAATTATGATATTGTTTTTGCTGATCCTTGTTGTATGTGACTCCCATCCATAGCTGTGTTTAAAGGTCCCATGACATCGGTTTCCATGTTTTCTGACTTATCTATCATGTTGCAACGTTGAGTTCTCACCTTAAACCTGCCAGAAAGAGCAAAAAACGGCGTCCATTTGTCTCCTAGTACAGCCAGTGAGAAGTTCTTCCAGATTTCAGACCCAGGTTTCAAACAGTTTTTTTCACTCCAGCCCGCTATGAGGTCATAGTGATCCGGACTTGCTTATATGGTAAATTCTCCTCCCACATGCACGTTCACGACAACTGGAGCGAGGCAGTGCCGCCGCCATTGCCCATAGACCGTGTAGTGTTTAGTTTCAGTTTCGTTTCTCTTTCACGCGACGGCACTGCCCCCTGCTGCAGCAGAAGTGTCAGGCTGCCAAATAAGGAGAAACCCAGCAGAACCGGAAGGCGGTGCATTCTTCTGATCTCTGAGTTGCTCGTTAGGAAATAATTACAGCGTATTTTGAGTTATAATGGTGCAACGCTAATCTAGAGGCACCAAAGATTACACCTGTTTAATATAAAGTGATTTAAATATGGAGTCACAGGCACTTTAACAAACAAACACTCTATTGAAGAACAGTAATATGTTTACAAGCAAACTCAGATTATTAATTAAACAAGTGAAAATAGAACATAAGACTCCAAAATCTGCGTATAAAAACTGTCTCACTGTACTGTGATTCCACATGCACTGATTTGAATAACTTAATCAAACTTTGCATTTAAAGGCTGTTTAAATTTGGATTCTCTTGGCATGGACTTATGCTTAAATGACTCGCATCTTAATTGGGTCAGTTCCAATTTAGAATTGAGGGGAAATTTTCAGAACAAGAGCAAAACGGGTTGCATGAACAAAATTTATCAAGCATTTTTTTTTTGTTTGAGTGCATCTTTTTCCAGAAACAACAAAAAAGGTGTTTTCAATTTAGACCCTACAAGCAAACGTTATTACACAGACTTAAATCTTCAACCTTATACTGCCAGGATTCTTGATTTGATTCTTTCCCCCCCTCTTTAAATCATGTTTGTTTTTATTTTTAGATTACGCAATACTGAATGCATGCAGTATAATAAACAAACAGCCATTACCATAAAATCCACACCAGTGTGTCTGCAGGGACATGCAAACTTAACCATTTATGCTGAAAAAGGCTCTGATTTTAATGTAAGTGGTTAAAAAATGTGTTCACATGGAGTCAACGTGCAGAGATCGGAGGCATCACTCAAAATCTAAAGTATTTATTCTTGGCCAATAGAAGCTGTTGGATGAAACAAACAAAGGTGTATCACTAAGACTCAGTGAGGTTTTATACAGAAAGAGAAAGAGATGAACCATCCCTGCAAGACAAGTGGAAGCCTACGTGAACATCTGACCCTGTCACAGCACCACCATCAACACAGCTACCATTATTATAATTTTATAACAGTAAGTGTCCAGTTATTTTTTGTATTCAACTCTGTCTACACCTGAAACATGAAGTTCACCTTGATGAAGGGTTCCTGCCTGTAGCAACACACTGTTCAAAACAATTAAAATACGACCTTGCTTTGGTCTAATCAACATGCTGTATGTTTAAGGTGAAAGGGTGAGTCTCATTTTCAACTTTTCCTCGGACATTTGCTGAACACAAGGACAGGTGAACCCTTTTAAAATGTAAATCAATGTTTATACTTCCCTCCCGCCACTCATCATTATCCCTTAAAAGGAACATCGTTCTTTAGTTTGTCTCCCAAAGGCAGCTTTTCACCATCAAGACGTATTAATTCAGGATTCCCTTTTATGATGCATAAAGATTTTTAGGATGAAAATATAAAAACTTCCATTAAAAGCATGAATGAAAAACAATTTATTATGATTTGTTGATTTTTTTAAAAGCAGGAATTCTTCCACAATTCTTATTGACAAACTGATATAATGTCAACCACTTGTCTAAAATCAAACAAACACACAGAAATATTCTGTATTTTAATTTTGTAGAGGTGCTAGAGAGAATAATGACAGCTGAACCTCAGATTGAGGAGGAGCAATCATCTGATTAACATAAGCAATCTATTTCCCATTTAGGAGAGCACTATGGTCTATCAGCTCAAGAGGAAAATAGGACTGCTGCTGCTTTAAAATAGATATCAGATATAAAGCAATGATGGTAAATTCAAGCCTTAATTGTTGCAAATAAAAGCTTGAAAACAGTTTGAAACTGTGAGGGTTTGGGTTCTATATGGGCTGTCAAGAAGTGCTTCTAAATGCCCCGTTTGGATAAATAGAATCAAATCAAGTCTATTGAAGGAAAAAAAAGAGAAGTAAATGCACAAAATTACATAAATAAATCAGCTTTCCCATAGATTAGGGTTAACTCGCTCCAATCTAAACCTGAACTGTGCTATGAGACATTAATGGCATGCAGCTCATCCGTTCTCATTGCTTAGACACTCTCCTTCTTTTCTGCTATATGCTAATTTTATACAGCCACCCATGCATGAGGAGTGCCTCTTGATGAAGTACAAGAGGAGAAATGCCAAAAATAACACGGAGACCAATCCCAGGACTCTTATTCTAGGATTCAAATTAACCTCAAATGAGAGTATGATTTGCCATCGCTGGACTTTCTTTTCCTTTATTTGAAATTCATGCTGCCTCATGCTGGAGTTGGAGCTTTACAGGACATGGAGCTAAAATGAGATGATCCAGAATAGTTTCACAAAGAGGACAAAATCTGATAAATTGTAAGCATGCTGGATCAAAACGTGTTCATTTTAAGGGATTTTGTTGCCCTCTTTTAAAAAGAAGGAAAGAAAAAAGTATATTTTTTTCTATTTTAGGGTCTATAAATATTAGTCAAAGAGAAAAAAATGCAAAATGAATTGATGAATTTTGTGTTGATAAACAGAAAAACAAAGTGAGCAGTGAATTTATGTGGTTTGTCAACGTTATGATACTTATTCTTTATAAATAAGTAGTTGAGAAGTTTAAAACTTTAAAGCATTTTTTTTTCTCGAAAAGTGTTTGTGTTAATCTTTAGGTATGAAAAAAAAGTTTAATTTCATTGTTTGTGAAACGTATTTTTTAAAAAGTTTTAAAATATGTATTTCATTAAATTTGATTGACAAATCAATTAATATTATTATTCAGCTATCTACAAAAAAAAAAAAATCAACATTTACAAATTATTAAAAGCAAAGTAGTTGTTTAGGGTTGAGTATGGCGTTCCCCAAGGCCCTGTGTTTGGCCCAATGTGACTCATGCTTTTGTGGGCAGCAGTAGCTCAGTAGGTAGAGCAGTCACCTGGCAAGGTGGTTGGTTCAATCCCAGCTCCTGTAAGGCCACTTTATTATTGTACTTGGAGAAATCACTTCACACACCTTGCCTAGGATACTTTAAAGCAGCTTTTCTTCTTTCAGTCTGCCTCAGGGAAGCTGTGACTACAATGTAGCTCACTGCCATCAGCATATGAATGATTTATTGTGGTGTAATACACTTTGGAGTCATTGACTTGGAAAGAAAATTGCAAATGCATTCAATTTACTATTCACCATTCTTTATCAATACGATATGTGAAGTTTCAGAAACACTAAATTTTATTTGCAAGCAGTACAAAAATAATTTACTGCAGGGAAGATTTGAATTAGTGCTTGGATCCATTTGCAAATTAATTATTAAACCTGAAGAGATGGTTCAGTCTAAATACAATTTTAAGAAAAAACTTACTTAAGTAAACTAAATCCACAATATTTGGTTCTGGGGAAACCGGCACACAGGGAATTGGCAATAAATGACATTTAAAAATATCCTTCATCATTGTTCACTGTTCCTTCATGCAGCGATACACGAGTTGTGTGGAGGTCACAAAACACAGATTCTTTCATTCTACAAAACATGAGCTGTAAAAATTACAGAGAACCAGCAAACCCACCATTTATCAGAATAAAAGCACTTTAGTTTAAAAACCTGATTGATTTCAAAACCATATGAATAATCAAATGAACAAAGACGGAAGGATATCATGTGAAATGGTGTTGAGTCATTTTAGGTTTTAGTCACTTGCTCTACAGTTTGCTATGCTTTTGAATTTTGATGACAAATTTCAGCATTGGGTTTATTGTTTTGATTTAATTTTTTCCACCTTTCTACATTTTTACAGCTATGAGGTTTGGATAAAAAAAGGGAAGAGACAAATAAGGACAAAAAATGTCTTTATTTCATTCTAAACTCATGAAAAATCCTATGTTACATTTTTCTTTGCATATGAATACACAAGAACCCAGCATTACCACTTTAGTAACCACAATGCATGAAAAGCTTAATATCACAATGTTCTTTTCAGCAGCCTTGAACAGTTAGAATCTTTTTTTTTTCTTCAATTAAATCTTGGCAAAGACACGGTTCGATTTTCATACCAGATGTTATAAAAGTGTAGCAAATTTCTGTCACGTTGAGAAGCGTGTAAACACTCACAAGCTCTTTGCAATTTTAGTAGCATGCACTTGAAAGACACATAAAACAATTTAGCACAAGGAGAACATTATCTTTGTATGCCCCGTCGCACATCCGACCTTCAAACCAGTTCTTTTTACTCAGATTGAAACCAAAAGCAACTGTGAGTTATTATGTCCTTTTCAAAAGGCACTTATACTCTGTAAATAGATTGACTGGAGTTGGTTGAAAACAGTCCTTGAGGTGGGCGTGTGTTCTGATTTTTTTAATTTCTGCAACAATTACCCTTCCACATTAGACAACTCCTTGAATCCTCACCTCAGTATGATCAGACGTTTAATTTTTGGCTCTATTTCATTCCATTCCAAAGTGAACCTTAGAACAAATAGCAGTTCTATCTTTTTAAGAGAATGATATGACGTGTTTAGAAGTGAAGAATGAAATCCATAGGTCATTAATCAGGTTTTACATGCTAGAAATGCTGTTAAATCTGGGAGTGAAAGCAATTATAATTGTGGCAATCTATTCAATTTTCTTTTGCTTGAGAAGGATAACAAATTTGGAGGGAAAAAATTATTATTCATTGATTGTTTCACCCAGCAGCCTCAGAAAGTAGAGCTTGAAGCTTCAGGACAATAATAAAACCAAGAAAAACATACCTTAAGTTGGCTTTAGACACATTTAAAAGGCCAAAAAAAATGTAATAAACCAACATTTCACAATTCTCAGAGGGGTAATGATATTCCTGAAAAGCGGTTTCATCCTTCAAGGTGTAATTTCATCAAAAGGCACCTACGCTATAACTGTAAACCCTCAAGCCTGAATCTAATTAGGTGGATAATATCTTCATATAAAATTAACTCAACGCAAGAAGCAAAATCTGATTACCGAGATGATGGCATATAATGTTGTATTGGGCTTATTTATTGTATCAAATACTTTTCTTTTTCATCACACTCTAAATTAGAAATCGTCGCCCTATTGGTCTGTCTGGGCTTTATAATTTCCTGCCATGTGCTGGATTATTATTTATTTCCTGTTCCTTCTGAGCAGTTGTGTTCTCGTCTCCACGCTGAGGCATTCCTGCAGGTTTGAAGGTTAAGAGCTCTATACAGCAGGGCAGTGTCTCCTACTTACTGAAGTTTAAGAATAGATTTATAGTGCAGGTTTCTTGCACTGTTGGTGGCTGATGCACAAAATACACCTTTTGTATTTGTTTCAGTATGCTTTAAGTGGCAAAATGGTATTGATCTCTTCTGAACTTGGCAAAACGGAGAGATGTAAGAATCATTAGAGCATGAAAATGTGTGTAATGATGAAAACACTCGGAGCGCCTCATGACCTTTTGGAGAATGGGGAAAATTAAAAGTTAGTATACGATAGAGTATAGTATATAAAAAGTTATTCTACCACAATTAAAATCCATCTTTCAGATATATAAAAACACAGGAATGTAATATGATATTAAACCAAGAAGAGTGGAAAAAGCCCCCTAGTGGCTGGCTGCAGTAAAGATTTTAAGTCCCGCCCTCTCCATGTAAACCAGAGGTGGGCAACCCTGGTCCTCAAGGACCACTATCCTGCATATTTTTGAAGTTTCTCTGCTTCAACACACTTGACCTGAAATGGTGAGGCTTCTGATCAATATGAAGACACTGAAGAAGTAGTTTATTTAAATCAGGTGGGCTAGCCCAGATTTTTGGAGGCTGCTATCTTTCCTCGCACGCACCTGGTGTAAACAAAAAGATCATTGTCCTGACTAACAAATAAAAATACATTTTACACATTTTTCCAGGTGTTGATTTTTATTCATTTATGTACATTCTAGCTTCAAATATTAGTAGTTTTGGTTACTCTTAGCAATAATAAGCTATTTGATGCTCATAAAAACATCATGATGGATGCAGAGTATGAGATAAGCCTCGCCTTCTTCCGCTTATCTGGATCCGGGTCGTGGGGGCAGCATCCCAACTCCCAGAGCGTCCACTCCTTGGCCAGGTCCACCAGCTCCTCCGGCAGGACCTCAGGGCATTCCCAGGCCAGAATGAAGATGTATTTTCTCCAACGTGTCCTGGGTCGACCTGGGGGGCTTCTGTCGGCAGGACATGCCTGAAACGCTTCCCCGGGGAGGCGTCCAGGATGCGTCCCAACTAGAGGCCTGAACCACCTCAACTGGCTCCTCTCGATATGGAGGAGCATCAGTTCTACTCAGACTCCCTCCCAAATGTCCGAGCTCCTCACCCCATCTCTAAGGCTGAGCCCAGCCACCTTGCCTAGAAAACTCATTTCGGCCGCTTGTATCTGCGATCTCCTTCTTTCTGTCATTACCCAAAGCTCATGACCATACAGTAGGTGAGGATTGGAACGTAGATCAATCAGGAAATTGAGACCTTTGCTTTCTGGCTAAGCTTCCCCTTTACCACAACAGACCGGTTCAGCGTCCACGTCACTGCAGATGCTGCCCCAATCCACCTGTCTCTGCGATCACCCTCGTGAACCCCTGAGATGCTTAAACTTTTCTACTTGAGGTAGGGACCCCTCTCCTGACCTGGAGTTGGCAAGCTACCGTTTTCCAGTCGAGAACCATGGTCTCAGACTTTGAAGTGCTGATCCTCATCCCAGTCGCTTCACACTCAGCTGCGAACCTCCTCAGCAAGAGCTGAAGGTCAGAGCCTGATGACTCTAGGAGGATCACATCATCCTCAGAAAGCAGAGACGAGATCCTCCTGCCACCAAAATCAAGATAAGCATGAACCTAAACCCAGGAAGTAGATCTAAATTTATTGCTGTATTTTTTTTCTAATTTTGCTTCATTATACTGTATGTGTAAATCAAACATTATCATATAATAATGTTGCCACTGGTGCCAGCACATATTCCTCCACTTTGTCATGTAATCCAGGTGTGACATTTCAGTTGAATTCTTCGAGTATATTTTTTTGCATGCCAAATATGGGTAACGGTATATGTAAAAGCCAATACCTAAATGGGAGTCAATTCACAAAACTGGGGCAAAAATTATATCCCCCATAATGTCTCTGGAGCTTGAAATATATTTACCATAAGGAAAAAAAAATAGCAAAAGCATCTGCACAAGGGTTATTATGGCAGAGCAGTGAAATTAAGCTGTTTTATCAGAGTGTGTCATCGCCATGACTGTATCCTCCACAGACAGATGGTACAGGCGCTATGTATTATTGAAGCATGCTCTGTCGGTTCTCCTCCTTGTTCACAAGGCTGTCCTGGGATTTAAACCATCCGAGTCCATACTTAATGAGAGCTGTAATCATTCTATGCACTGGACCACACAATCCAGCTAATGACGATTGCTGTAAGATGGAAAAAAAAAAAGACAACCACATTTCTCACATGTTCCTATGGGGATTTCTGTTGCAGCCTTAATCGTGGTGCTCCATAACATGTAAAATGCATGTCATTTTCAACCTTTGAAAATGATCTAAACTTCCATGTCAGCAGTCACACCAGCTATTGTACTCATAAGCTGCACTACCAAAACTCAAACTGCTAAATATACTGTAAGATTACAATGCTTTTAGTAGTTCTCTGCGTATGAGTTCATGTACTTTCTGCAATGTTTCTAAAAGATGGAAAATGTGACAGATAATGATTTAAAAGCTTTCTTGGTGGATAAGCTGGGCATCTACAGAAATATTCCTCTCAAACTATGAGTCATAAAAATGAGGGTTATTTTAAAATCAGGAAATTGTCCAAGTTCTGGTGTGAAAACTAGTTAGTTGGAACCATCTAAAACAGCTTATGAGTTGTCCAAAAACTCAAAATCGATATCTGAGTTCTTGTTATATTTAAGGCAAAAAAGAATGCACAAAGCCAGGTTAAATGTGGTTTTAATGTCCTTTTTAATAAAAGTTTGAGATTGAATCCGGTTTGTAAGGTCTTTCCTTGGACTCCAGTTCAGGTATCTGGTTTTTGCAGCGTGTGGAGAGGCTAGTTCACCTAAAAACCTTTTAAACCAGTTTCAAGTCAACAATTCCAACCTACGGGCGTCATTAAAAGTATTAAGAGTTTGAAATATGACAAATTGAAAATGCACTTGAGTTCATTGTACCGGTACTTCAACAACGAGACAGTGTCTCTCAATACCAGCTGTCACCTGATTGGATACTTTATGTATGAGTTCAGAGCGTCACAATGATTATTGGCCGACGGGAAAAGGTCAATACATTTCAGTACTTTTAGAAACTTTGACATTTCACTCAGGTTAGTATCCAGACCTGTTATATTGTAATGATTCTTATTTTCATGGATAGGTTAAAAACAAAGCATTTAAATCCCTAATTTACCACTTATGTTGGTCTGTTTATTCATATGTTTTCAATGTACTTATGTAATTGAGTCAAATTCCTTGTGTGCATCAAACTTGGCCATAAAAAAAAACAATAAAAAAAAAACACTGATTCTGATTTATTTACAAAATAAAAAAAAATTTTGTGGACACTTGTTTGAGAAATGTTGACATCGTCACTTGTAGCAGTGAAACATTCATATTATAATAACATGACTTTTGCCTGAGAGCTGATTGGCTGATCATTGGTAAGATTACTCATTTCATCAAATTTATGACACTTATTTGATGGTTTTTCCCTGCTGTTATTTGATTTTGCAAAGTTTATTAGACATCGAGTAAACTGAAGATGTCACGCCAGATTGAGAAAATGTAGTAACACAACAAATGCATCATTGTATGAAATTGTGATTTCCAGAAATGCAAAGTGACAACTTATTGTATTTTTCTGACAACTGGGTTGTTTTTCCCAGTCTAACAAAGCTGCTGAATTTTTATTATTACCCTTTGAAAACTAAGTACGGCATGACAACTTGTCAGAAAATAAAATTATGGTTAATAATAAAACCTAAATATCATAGTGCAAGGTTTGGATCGCTCTATATTTAGACATTTATATAAAAAATCCTCTTGCAGAGAAAACAGCTTCAGCAGAGAGTGCGACTAATTTGCAGTTATTATTACCTGAAGTGGATGAAACAACAGCTTTTACATTTGTCTCATTTGTGCATTTTTTCCATCCCACTATGAAACTGATTGCACCTCTAGCTCCTCTGCTGTTCTCCATCATGCTGAAATACAAAAACACATTGATGGAGTTACATGATTGCAGAAGGGAGTGCAGTACGTAGCGTTTTCTAAATGTTAGAAAGACAAACTGGCTTCTGTAGTGACCTTGTTCGTTTTAAATTTAAAGCTTTTTCTTTAATAGGAATAAAATGTCTTCCACAGAATTGCACCACATTAAGGCAAGGTTATGTATAACAGCTCCTTTATCTTTCCTTATCTCTTTTAGAAAAGAGACATATTTTTTCCTCCTGCTGCACCAGCTGCAGGTTGGTTCCCCCTTGTGCTCCCCATATTTCTAGATCCGTCTCGACTTCTTGTTTAATTAGCTGGAAAAGCCGGCGTGAGGCATGGAACTATGGCTGTGCTGCATCTGGGGACTGCAGTTTATGTCTCTTGTCCAGGTTACTCAATTTATGTTAAAAAAAAGTGACTTATCAAAACATGTCACATAATAGAGTCTGCATACTTAATTTATACTTGCAACTTCTTTCACTTTAGGCCAACATCAACATTGATATGCATTTTAGAGTTTAATGGTTTTCTTTTAGATTCTTTCGCATTCACCTTTTGATCTGCAAGTCATCTGCTTGGTAGAGTCCATTTTAGTCCATACATCTTGTTGAATCGTGTACTGAACAAATTTGCAATACAATTAGTTTCATATAAATTCTTCGATTGCTTCAAATAAATAAAAACAGTTACAAAACGAATGCTTTGGTCACAAGCTCACAGTACAAAGAATCTTTTTTTAGAATTCAGTATTTTTTCCAAGCAAAATCTTGATTTCTTTTGCACTTCAACTGATATTTGGGAGCATATCTTCACCAAAAATTGTATACATCTTTGTATACTCTAAATTATGTTTTTTGCCAGTATTTGGAGTTACTGTAAAAAGGTAAATAATGAATCTTGTAATGAGAAAGCAACACATTTCTCCTTGTCTGAAAGAGGCGGCTTCCTTCCGTTATCTGCCTGAACGGTTTCTAAAATTTAATAAGTGTATGGGAAGTTAAAGTTGCCATCTCCCTCTTGCTTTGTGCCGCTTGTCGGTCTTTTCTCTATTGTGAGGCTTTCTCCTGGCAGCTCAGCTCAGTGGACCTTGACAGCATTTCATTAGACAGGAGGTCCTCGGGGTTTTTAAGGCAAAGAGGCCTTATTCTTCCACTGGTGCATCCCATCTTCTGCTCTGTTCTTGGCCTGGAAAGACATCTGCTAAAATATCTGTTAATGAGATACCAAAATAGAGTGTCTCTGCAGGGGGACCTGATTCTCAGCCGTTAATAAAGAATATAGAAGTTTTTTTGTTGAAATTTCCTTGAAATCACTGTGTGATGAACTGAATGCACTTTGGTCTCTATGAGAAAGTTCAGCAGAATCGTTAATGCTCTTTGTGTTTTGTCAACTTGGAGGACTTCGTGGTTCCCTGCAGAGCTGCACAGCTTCCTCTGCAAAGTTTGGGATGCAACTTTTCAAAAATGTACTTTATTAATTTAATAAACAGTTCATGGCAACAGATACACTGTAGCGCTGCAGTTGCTGCTGTTTATGCAGGTGAACATGTTGTTGAACGTGCACATTTCAGTGCCTTGACCCTGTGGATCAAATTCTAATCATAGCATTTGGCTCAAGGACCAAAATGATCCAACGATGCACTCGAAAAACATCCATATTAATGACAAGAGGTGCAAATTACAGTGTAAGTGATGCATGAGATTGCGTTATCATCGGGGTGCCAAAAGCTCACAGAGCCATTTTCAAGTGCAGCACAAAATGTAAATCAAAATTTCATTCCAGCACTTGAGTCCTTTTAACCTGAAAAGAGGCCGAATTAGAACCTAGTACCCTGGCAGATCAGATTAGAAATGTTTTAGCCACTAAAGATAGCACAGTGGAGAAGACAAAAGACCTGGTCTCCTCCTGATCCCTTTGAGCAATCACAACATCTTCCCCGCTGAGATAACGGACTCATTTTGTCAGATGCTGTTTGAGATTTGACTTGTGAAATGGACTGAGGGCCTATAAACAGAAGGGAAAAAGAAAACGGGTACTGATGGTTTTCAGGAATGACCGCTTCTGTTCATTAGCCACTGGTAAATGAGTTTAGCCTGACTGGTTTTATAATTAAATCAAGCAAACAAGGTGGTCTGATATGCATGAGAAGTATTCTAACCTATAATTACATGGTTAGCTGGGAATTTTAACTGTCAATCTGTTGGGCCTAAATGTAAAATAGAGATGAACTAAAAATAGAAACAGTTACTCTACTTAGAGCGTAGGAAACATAGTGAGTTGGGAAATGGAAAATCACTTTTAACTAGTGTGGACATATTGCCGCCCTCAGCAGAAATGCTACTTCGACACACACCTATTATGCTGATAGCTTCTTTCCAAGAACTCACGATTTTACTGTTGAAGAAATTTGAAAAAGGTAATTTGATACAATGGTTATAAATTCCAATTTTACTTTTTGTAAACAAACTAATATAATTTGGAGGATCAGACGGACTTTTCTGGAACAATAATCCCAGCAAAACACCTTCATTGTGACCAAACTGAACTAGTTTTAATGAATGACATGGAGTGAGTTTTACCATATTTAAATATAGATTTTTTTCAGTCCAATTACATAACTAATCCAAGCCAAAACCTCAGCTTGGTTTGACAAATGTGGTTAATGACTAATGCTACTTACCAGAGTAATGCGATGTCTGTGCACCACTGAGGACTTAACTATGACCCCACTAATGTTACCTTTCTGACAAGTGTTGAGGATCATGTGGTGCATCATTTTCTGAAAAGCATAACATTTTCCGCAGTAATTTTACCAGAATTAAAGTCCTGTTTTTTGCTGTGTTATAATGAAAAAGTAAGATATCTTAAAGACAATCACTGTCCTTGTTTAAATTTATCTTATTGTCATGGTTAGATGTATTTGAAGTATCTGTGTCATTGGGAATTTTGCCAACTTTTCGTTATCATATTATGTGGTTTATTATGTGCATCAAATCTAATACAACAATGATTGTTTTGTGTGCCTTTATGATAACACATAGCAGCTGAGCTTATCAAACAACTTTATAGGTAAATACTTCATATATAATTTGTTACTAGTGATAATCAGTTCCTTTTACCCTCTTTAACAACCAATGCATTGAGAACAATACTGAGAAGAGTAAAACTTTAACTCTTTGAGGGCAGACTTGATGAGTTTTCTTCAATAGTGACTCTCATTGCCACTCACTTATAAAGTTTTGAACTCGGTCAACAGTTGTTTGCAGAGTGAAGCTTGTAACTCCTTCATTCTAGTCATGTGTGTTCTGGTGGACTCTCACAAATCTCCTTTTTGCACGGTCACCCAGTTTATGAAGATAGCCTGGTTTATACATGGTGCCATATTCATTCCATTTTTAATGATTAATTTAAAATTTTCTGTATCTATCTCCTGACCTATACATTTCCATAACTATATCTCTGATTCACGTCAAGTGTTCTTTGGTCTTCATGCTGAAATGGTAGCCAAGAATAATGAGTATCCATTGATTGGAGCTTCCAGACAAGAGTGTCTTTATATTACAATCACTTGAGACTGTACTCAGGTGGTCTCCATTCCACTCATTGTGAGACTACTAGCACCAACTGGCTGGACCTCTCTTGAATTAGATGAACATTTATGCACTTATTTTATGTTACACATTTTTATTTGTCAATAATTTGTTGAATTTTTTTTTGCTTACATTAAAAAGGGTCTTTTGTGAAATCTTTTGTCAAAGCAGTCAAATTACGTTGCTCATGATTGATTAAAGAAATACAATGGTAAATTAAAAGGGCTAGCATTATCACATATAATTATTCAAAATAAATGTCATTTTCTTAGTCAATATCTCTGAACTACAAACACATTTCCATTTTCACTCAGATTAAATAGTATGAGCGCCAAACTGTTCATCTCATGAGTCTATGATCATTTTTATAGTCCCATCCAAAGCAATCTCATTAAATCTTTTAAAGGGCAGTGAAAATCACAAGTCAGCTAAACACTTGATGCTGGATGAAAGAAACATTCACAACTCTTCCTTAATGGAATAATTCATTTGTTTTCCATCATTCTTTTTCATTGTTGGTCAACAGATACCAGCTCAAGCAGTTTTGCATAAATGTCCTCAAATTCAGAGTGTGAACATCTGGATTGGCTTACTGAGGTGATTTTGTAGTACTTGTTAGAGTTAGGTGACCTAGATCACCAAAGAAACCAGGTGAAACCTTCTCTGTGGCAATTTCTTCTAGTCAGTTTGTCCATCCATCCATATAAACAGGGGGAAACCCGATATATGAATAGTTTAAATAAATGGCTTTATTGACAAATAGATATAAAACTGTCATACAGCTACAAGGAATTTGTTTTGGCATTTGAAGAAGCATCCCTCTTTGGCATTTTGAAAACATCTTGCTTCTCATGACACTCCATCCTCCTGCATCCCAGGCAGAGAGGATACCTAAACCCTCCAGCAAACTCTGGGTCTAACTCAAGGTCACCTTAGAGGGAAGGGACCAGGAAGCCATGGTAGTCCAATGCCCAAACCACCTCAAGTGACTTCTGTCAATGCTGAGGAGCAGCAGCTCTAAGCTTCCCTCGGATGACAGCTGCTTGTATTTGGGTTTTCATTCTTTCACTTACTATCAAAATCACATGAAAACAGCTGAGGGCTGGAGCCTAAACGAACCAATAAATTGAGATTTTTGTCTTTCAGTTCAGCTTGTACCCCCACTGACCAGAACAACAGCCTGATTACTGAAGATGAATTCCCGATCTGTTGGTTTCTCGCTTGCTCCATCCGATCATCAATTGAAAACAAAACACCAATATATCCTTAAATTCCTGTACATTCAGTCTATGGACAGTGAAAGTATCTTGTGTTTTCATTTGAATTTAAATCCAACAATATAAATAAGAAGTTGAAGCCTTTTGAGGAAATTCAACTCTCTACTCCCCAGCCTCAAAAACATTTTTCTAATGAGATCGTGTTTCCATTGTAGCCTGAAAACTGTATAGTTTGTTTTATATTCCATTTTTCCAGTTTAAGAAGCAATATTCCAGTGCTTTTAAATGTTGCTCATGGCTGGTTGGAAATAGAGAATGACATAGCAAGACGCCAAAAGAAAACTTTAAAATAATAGAAAAAAAAATACTTTTAGGAACTATCATCAACACTAAAATATTATTAGGAACTGGCTGTTGCCACAGGAGTGGAAACGTAATTATTCCTGCATGCTTGTGACCGAGCCGTCTCTGACGGCAGGTTATTTTTCCGTTTCCACTACATTTGGTGTCTTTTGCATCTAATGTAGCATAACGTACTCTGTCACTCTGTTCTCAGATTGTCGGATGAGCTTCTTCTACATCCTCACAAAAGGTTTTAAATGAAGTGAAAAAATAGAGTTTTTGATGGTGCTCCAGAGTTATGACTATCTAGGTGCGATGCTTAGATCACTAATAGGAAGTTTTTTTGACAGTGGCAATAAAAAATAGAGAAGACAAAGTATCTCCAGTTGTTTGAGGCTACGTCGTTTCCCAAACAAATACTTCAGAGGCTGAAAGTAAATGAGCCAAGAGGGTCTTGAGTCTGCCAAGAGCTCCACTGGAGTCACAGCTGTTCAAATGAGAAGAGGTGGTAGACGAGATAGACCCTTATTATGATTCTGGGACACTTGCTCTGATTACATACTAATTGTCATCCTTAACAAAGATGAAGTGCGGTGGCAGACACGATAACAGATTTATGTCCCAGAATGGGTTCAATATCACTTACTCATTTTAGTCGTGTTTTTCTTCCTCTGAACTCATGCCTCCATTACCTTGAGTCTAATATTAGAAGGGCAGTTTGACCCAGAAGACCTTTAGATTGATCTAAGCGCTTAAGCCTGGAGGGTCTTTCTGTGTCCACAGTAGGCCTGCAAGCAGCTATCACTTCCCCTTAAACCTAAGGAATCACTCTGCAGTGATGAACGAGGAGGAAGCGGGGGGTGTTCAGGAACCGGGGTGACAAAGCTCCGTGTCACAGCAGAACACAGCAGGACAGGGGCAGAGGAATGGGCTGTGGTTGGTCAGGCCTACAGGGAGGAGGGGTCTAATAAATGGTCCCTGCTTTGGGCCAACTACTCAATTAGCTGACCTGACAAAGTGCTCCGTCTCCTCTCAACCACTGTTTTTCTGGCTTGGTGCAATGTTTGTAAAAGGTTTTAAGATGGAGGTGTAGGTGTTTGTGAACACAACTCAAGGTCAAAAAGGTTATTTAACAAAAGATTTTCTTAGCAATTATTATGAACAGTCCTCTAATGAGAAGGGACTTCAGCGATACTGATTTTATATATACACTTTTATACAACACAGGACTTAAAAAAGTTGTGAATAGGATGATATTTTACTGACCAACTTAATTACTGCGATATTGGACTGCAGGGAGTCATGGTTGTAAAATAGTCTACATTTTAAAATTAATCCCCAAAGTGAAATTCATGTCTTTATATCTTGGATGAGGGCCAAAGCTATTTCCATATAGTTCTGGACATAATTTGTGGAGTTGAGAAGGGTGCGCCGTAGAGTCCACGAGATATTGCGGCGTTATCAGTCACACAGTTTTAAGTTCTGGTATGAAAATAAATGAAAAAAAAAACATTTGAATGAATCACTATTTACAGCAGATGTACATTCAGCCTTGAATTTTACATACTTTTTATTTTATGCTAACGCATAAATCCTTAGAATAAAAAAAAGGATGTACTTACTTTTTTACCTTGACTGTAAGTGAAGACAATGCAGTATAAAAACGTCCATTAAAGTGTTCCTATCACCCTGCTGTTCCATTGGCAAAGTGTGATCAGCAATTATCCCCTCTCATTACTGCAACCTGGAGAGCTGAGCCCGAGGAGCTTGTTGGGACCTTTTAGATAACAGGCCGACACAAGGGGCTGTGGAGAACACCAATACTTAACCGCTAACTACACAACACATAACAGCTCTTATCTAAAAGCTCCAGCCAGCTGACAGTGGCTCGCTGAAAAACACTGAGAAATAGTCCCTGCAGAATATGAGGGCTATATAATAAGCTCAGACATAAAAGGCACCAACACACAGGTTTAGCTTTAAATTTAAACTAATGTGTATTGTGTATAAAATCTTTGTTTGAATGATGGAAAAGTAAATTTATAAGGATTAGTTGACACTCTTACAAGTTTGACTTGCTCAAAACCTTCCATCTCCCAAAATGCAACACTTCTCAAAATGGAAGAATTTAAAAGGTTTTCTTTTAAAATAAAATGTATTTCATGTGGTAAAAGTTCGTGTTTTGCCTATGTTTATGGTTGGATAATTGTTTATGTATGGTGTGCAGGACCCAAAGTGCAGATGGAAGCAGGAAGCACTAGATAACAGAAAAAAAAAGTTTATTAAAAAGAAAAGGAGGTACAGTAAACCAAACGTAGAAAACTCACAAGGCTATGTCGTAGACAGGGCAGGATTAACAGGAACAGAATAACTGTGAGGTAAAAATGACATGACAAAACGACAAAGAAAGAGACAAGTACAGGAGGGCTTAAATACAAGAGAGAGCAATCAGGGTAACAAGGAGCAGGTGAGTGGAACAGGTGTGATCAATGACTAATTAGTGGGTGAGGGAGGGGCGGAGAGCAGGGGCAGGAACAGAGCATGGCAGGGTGATAAAGAACTAAACATGAGTCACAGAGAACAGACAGGACAGAGCAGGAACACAGGACCTAAAAACATGTACATTTAGTGATTTAGTTTTTTCAAACTTGTGCATACATCCCCAGTACATTTCATTTTTGTGTTTGAAAAGGAGTAGGCAGACATTAAAACATGAAAGGACAGACACACATGGCAGGGCATGAACCTAAAGAGACACAGGGGCATGAACCAAGACCAAACTTAAACAATCAGATAAATAAATACAAAGAAAGATGGGTCATACAGAAATTAAAAACTACGGTAGAAGTGACTGGGAAGAGGGGGGTTTCAGCGGGGGCTGGGGTGCGATCATGACATTAATTTGATTTGTGCGCACTACATCCCTCCAAAAATGAAACACAATTAGAGGTGGGAATTTAACGTGTTAATTTTGATTAATTAGAAAAAAAAAGACGTGTAAAGAAAAAAGAACACAATCGCAGCTTGCGTTTGATGCAAGCGGAACTAATAGTCCGTGGAGCAGAACTAACGTTTGACTTCGACTTCCAATCCAGCCGTGTATTGTTTTGTGACGCACGTTTCTGGTTTCACGTGTGCGTGACAGACCTATAAGTAAAAGTAATAGGGAACGAGAAATGTGCAAAAACACACTCATAATAAATTGTGCGGTTGGAGGTCAGCCGCTTTTATTGTAATTCTCTAGCATGTTTAGTTCATGTTTTACTGATCTGTGTTCACTGGTGGAGCTAGCGCTAATGCTAACTACTACTAACCCTATGCTATCTAAATTAAATAATGTTTGTACTCCAGTTAAATGAGCCTATTGTTTAAATACTGGCATTAATAAACCTGCTAATAAAATAATTAAGTTCTGTACTTTTAGATCTGTCCAATTTTACCCAGGGATATTTTTATTTTATTTTATTGTTTTGAATTTAAATGCAGTTTTTTTTAACTATTATTTAATTCTGCCCCACAATAAAATTATTAAATGTATTTTTTTTTTATTATTCTTATTTTAAAAAAAAAAGCTTTTAGGGGCAAATGTTCTTGTAAAATTTAAATAATTGCGATTAACCAATTACAAAACCTAATTAATTTGATTAATTTTTTTAAATTGAGCCCCACCACTAAAAATACATATTGGAATCTTTGAATAAAAGTTCTGTATGACTTTAAATACATCAATAGTGACTGTGCACTTGTTTCCCAGCATATTCCAGCACTTTTTAATAATAGAGCCCCGTAGCAAGATAATAAATGTCTTGCTCTTTTAAAAATATAAAACTACATATTTTTGTAAAGGTTGCATCCTCTTGACTTTTCAAGCAAATTAGCAACTACAGGTGGAAATAATTAAATCAGTCTGTGCTGGAGTGGGTTCGTTGTTTGGACACTTGGATGCCAACTGCTCTGTTATTTGAACAGAACTCTGATGAACAGTAGAACTCAGGTCAATGCGATTTACTGATAATTCTCCATCTGTTTTGCTTTTGTTGGTTTAAGACCTGACTGCATGATTACATTCTTCTCAGTAGAAGTGCTCTCACACACTTCATCACTGCAGCACTTGGAGAACATTAAGAGGCTTAGTTAGTTTATTTTAGATTTAACAAGATGGTGGTTGGAAATAAAACAAAGTTACTGTTTCTCTTTGTAAATAACATTAATTCTGCTTCTTTATAACCTTTTGCGGCTTCTTTCTTGCTCCATTTTATTTGCTTCAAATGGCTTTTTTTGCCATTGAATATCTTATTTTCCCCTATTTAACGCCATGTTGGATTCACATTGGTGTTTGTAATTAAGAATTGTCTCATTTTCAAGTGAATACACTCCCTGCTTAGGTGGAGGATCCAGAGTTAACTGGGCCATTGATAATCAGCTTTATGTTGTCCATTATCTGGAACTGCAGCGTTTTGCTCAGTTAAGCCAACGACAGTCAGACTGAGTTGCACCTCCATATGATACACAATGCTAAAATCCAGTACCCTTTTTTTCCCCACATACATATACTCTTTGTCTAATTAAGAGTTTGAATGTCAACATATAATCATAAAACAGGAGTTAGACAGTGCTCTAAGTACACAAAGTGTAAATTCAGCTGTTAGGTTGGATCTATTGATAGAATATTTTAAGCATAAATTGCCAAGTTTACTTCAAAATGTCTATATCACAGGTGACATAGTGTTCTAATATTTTATCAACTCTTTTTACTTTACTCTGCAATGTTTAATGCAAAACGTAATGTCAGTAAATTGACCAAACTGAGCTGGGAAACAGAGTGAGGATAGTAGGGGCACACAAGCAGGCATTGTGCTTCGGCCAACTGTCAGACTCTTTGGGACATGAGGCCTTTTGGCAGCTCTGGCAAATTTTACAGCTGAAATCTCAGAAAAATGTTTGCTTCGCTTTTGGATCTACACCATCACCATTATTTAGGCGGTGCGCTTGCCAACACTAACTGCCTAATTAAGCATTCAGCTGTGCTCTCACTGACTTTTAGGTCATTTTCAGTTTGGCGCACAATACTCTGATTTAATTTTGCACAGAGTACATCACCAGCATGCCCTTATGAATTTTAATTATTGTAAAATATTTACTAAGACTTCTTCAATTGTAAAACTGTTCACACATTCTAGGCTAGTGATTTGCCTGAATAAAACAGATGTTTCCCAAAACAGCTGGTCTGTCAGTAACTAAAGGTTTTAAAGGGTTTTACTGATCGCCACGGAGGGTTCTGTTCTACTTGACTGGTGCTTTGTGTCGCTATATCCAAGAATTCACCTTTAAACGTTTAAATAGGTAATGTTTCTGGGACTAAATGTCCAAAGATCTCCAATATATTCAATATTTCTTTGTTTACTGCATAGCAAAGACTGCAAAAGAGCTACAAATATATATATAATGAAAAATTATCAGAAATGACTAGATACGTAATTATGCTTACACAAATTCATGCAGACATAAACAATTTAAAAAAATTAACAGGGTAGAAACATAAACTGAGTAAATAAATGAAATGCCTTTTTTTTTCTAAAATCAGACAGAATTCCATTCATCCTAAGTAGTGCTCGCTGCAGAACCAGAAAGCTGCACCAGGTTCAGCCCCGCCCATTCAACCAGAGTCAGCCCTGCCCCGCTAGACAGCCCCACTGACTTGTTTTTTTATTAACTTTATTGCAACCAGGGTCAGCCCTGCTCCGCTGTTTTTTTTTTAAATTAACTTTATTGCAAAAGAGTGAATTTACAAGAAAATAACTGAATATCTGCCTGTTTCCCCTCGTTTTCAGGGTAAAACATATCAAAATTGATTAAATATCTCGAGGTTTCAGTCATGTTCTGGTAACAGAATTAGTTTGTGAATTTCTGTCACACGGACTACAACGAGAGACAGTGAGCCTAGCAGAGAAAACCAACTAGCCCACTTTGCTTCGTACGTAGCTCAGCAGACCCAGCGTAGCGTTAGTCGCCATTAGCCGCTGTTAGCTTTGGCCTTGGGCTCTGTGGCTTAACCTGGCGTGGGCCAAAGTACCGAGGAAAACCCTGAGCGCTTCGCGGGCCCGTAGCACAAAGCTGTGCCGGACCAGGAGCACCGTACGAAGCTCCACGGACACACTCACAGCATTACCCGACAACGAGGTGTTGCATCTCCGCCGGACTTAGTGCTCTGGATCCGGCGGAGATGCAACACCTCGTTCTCGGATCTAACAGCCCAGTGTAATAGTCCAATATAACCAGGTCAATCACAGGGGAGGTGTGGGAGCTGACTCTGGTTGAATGGGCAGGGCTGAACCTGGTGCAGCTCCACCTTTCTGGTTCTGCAGCGAGCAGTCTCATTCATCCTGCTACATTTACAACAATTTATTTATTTTTGCTCTGAGGCAGAAACTCAAGCTCACATCCTGCTATATTTGGCCTCATATTGACATGTAAATGGCATTTTTGAGTAAAAAAAGAGATTTTACCAATGTGTTCTTATGTGGAGATATGAAACTCTAGTTTTGGTGTGTAGACTTGACATACTGTAATTCTGAGAGGCATTAATGTATGCAGTTCACACATGCTCACAATTCATTTTTGCACAAGTACAGTAACTATAACAACGAAGACATTTGTACTATATATGTCCAACTTCACTTCACTTCACTTCACTTTATTATAGAAGTCCCCGTAGGGAAATTCATCTTGCAGACAGGTGAACATGAAACACAATCCCAGACACAATTAGTAAAAACAGTAAAAGCATTTAAAAACATTTAAAAATAAAAACATAATAAATAAAAAATAAAATACTGGGTTAAAAGCAAATATCATCACAAATCAATAAAAATCAAAATTAAAACCATCAGACTAAAAGACCTAAAACAATCGAACCTACTCCCGTTTTAAGTTTAGTTGAATGATGGCCTGAGTTATAAAGGAGTGTTTCCATCTATTGGTCCTCGCTTTGGGCTGCCGGTACCTTCTTCCTGATGGGAGGAGCTCAAACTCTCCCTGCAGTGGATGATGAGGGGAGTGGAGGATGACCTTAGCTCTCTGTGAGACTCTCTTTAAGAATGTCTGTGTCAAATCAGGTAATTTGATACCCATAATTTTACTGGCCACCTTTACTATATGTTTCATCCTGTTTTTTTCTCCTTCAGATAGGTTCCCAAACCAAGTGATAAAAGCGAATGTCAGGACGGATTCAATCATGGAACAATAGAACATGGTCATCAGTTTCTTACACACTCCAAATTGATTTAATTTGCGGAGGAAGTACAGCCTTTGATTTGCTTTTTTGATGACTTACTTGCATAACTTGAATAACTTGCATAATTCTGACTTTGGTTGCCGTGAAGCTTCAGAAGTGCTTAAAACTTAAGATAGCATTGTTTAGTAGAGTTTTAAGCCATGCTCCCTTTGTGCTTTCTACTGTTGTGGATGTTGTTACCACCTAATGTGACACATGGCAGCTTTTGTTGCTTGTGTGGATGAAGATAAATGTTTCTCTTACCAGAGATATAGATACATTTCAGATATTTGAATATTGTAAAAAAGTTCAATATTTTTGTCACTCATTTTAGAAAGTGAAACTCATACAATACATAGATCTATTACAAAAAGTGAAATATTTAAAGCCTTTATTTCTTGTAATTTTGGTAATTGTTGCTTAAAGATTATCAATGTGGCGTGGCATGGAGGCGATCAGCCTGCGGCACTGCTGAGGTGTAATTGCTTTGATAGTGACCTTCAGATCATCTGCATTGTTGGGTCTGATTGCTTGAGGTACCAGCTTTAGCCATGCTCACAATGTCCTCCTATATTTTATATCACTAATGTAGACATCATTGCCACTTCTGGCTCTTGGCACGTTTTGCTGCTTATGTGGATTTAGATTTTAATTGTCTTTATTGGAGAAAGTGTATTGTGCACTTGAAGAGCAGCTGTACTGTAAGAATACCTGACTGTACTAATGTACAGATTGATGCACTCTGGTTTACTCTCTTTACCTGCAGGCAGAGCAGCATTATCCTGTCATTGGTGTGCATTTGCTCTGAGCGTGCATTTAGTTTGCTCAGTGAAGCAGCAGCAGCCGGATTCCAGAAACACAAGTAGTCTGGAGACATCTGTTCTCAGCACAAAAGTCCACCAACATCTCGGTTTGCACTTCTCTGATTGAATGAGCCTCCAATCCATTTAAACCTCTCTCCCACCCTCGAACAGTGCACTCTAGGGCTGGTACAAAGAAAAGTGCATGGATACACAGAGTCAGAAAGTTATCAAACAGTCAAAGTACTGCTTGTGTTTGTTGTTGCCCTTCCATAAAAATACGACCCCCGGACTTGTTTTGCAGTTCTTTTAAAGTTTGCGAGGGTTAGTTGAATACGACCAAAGCCTCGGAGGCGCGCATACCTACTTAAAAAATCTCAAGCATAGTGCTGAAGCATTAAATCATAACAAAAACAACATGAGAAGGCAAACTGCTGAGCTCTGGAGAGCTCCCGATGTGTGTCCGCCAGTCATCTGATAAATTATCACGCGTTTTTAGGCATGGTGCAGTCTATTAACATTTTTAAATGTCACAGATGAAAAACAACAACCACAGCAACAATTATAATGAGGCTGGGAAGGAACACTTCAAGAAGAAGAAGGAAAAAAAGAATAATTCTGTCAATTTTTAAAACAGCTAAAATGTTTTCTCTTTTGTTTTGGAAATCACTGTTGACATAATGAATTTTTCATACTATACAGAAACCTCCCCTCTGTCATTCCCTTGTCCCTGAAAAACATTTTTATTAAAAAAAAATGTTTAAACATTCTTTACCCCTTTACTAAAAAAAAGTGACAAACACTTATTGATGCTGTTTGTACTAAAATGTAAAATGTTGCCTTTTATTCTAAAATATTTAAAGCAAACAATCAGTATAATGTTTTCAAACTAAGTACTTAATAGTTTGGGTTATTGTCAACCAAGCTACATAGATTTATCTGCAACTGCAAGTTTACTTTTAAAGTGTGCATGCTCAAAAACTAAAAATGAGGATTTCTTTTTGTTTGCTTCAACTGTAGAGTGGACAAGCTCATATTGGAGATGGTGGAACTTGTAGACAGAAAACATTCCACAGAAACTACATAGGGACATTTGAGAAAAAAGACACCTAACAAATGAAAGCAAATCACCAGATCTTATATAACAAAAATGCATCAATCAGGTAACAAATCCTAAAGTTTGATGTGAAGGAATCAAGGTAAAGAGCATTCCTTTAAGGAAGGAGAGGTTCTGGGGGATTTGTCAAAATGTAAGGAAAAAGAGAGGTGCAACAGACTAAGAAAAGTCCATTTTTAGTTTGTGCAGAATAACTCGTGATTTAGCAAACTTTATATTTAGGGTTCAGAATAATCGGCCACATAACAGGATCATACTGAGAGGACAGATCATAGCTAAGACTAATTGCTGATTTGGTGAATAGTAAACCTGTACAGCTAACTGACTGACCAGGATTGCATCAAATCTACCTTTTGTTGGGCATTTGCCCACAAATAATCAAATACAGTGGAAGTGATTAGAAGATACACTACCTCTAAAGTTTAGGATCTACTGGAAATCTTTTTGCTTTTCACAAAAATGAACAAGAATTTAGTTTGAATAAACAGGACATGCAGACACTGTCAGCGTTATAATATAGAATGATTCTTTGGTTTCATTATAAAAGTTATGCAGATACAACAGGCTGGTAGATCTTATAGCTGTTTACTTTTGAAAGTAATCTGCTGAGATTTTACTAGTGTTTCATAGAACATCTCCTTTACCATGGGTTGGTTGGATTAAGTCTTCCTCCATACAAGCTGGTCCCAAAACAGCTAAATAGGGTGCAGAACCAGAACCTGTGCAGATCACTTCATTACAGTTTGTCTTTAAATATTATTGACACATTTGGGGGAAGTGTTTTGGATAATTATTCTGTTCAATCAACTTCATACTTTATTAGTGTATTGGGCTTCAGTTGTGCAACACAACCATAAAAAGCTTTTCTAATTGGTTAACTTGGATCAGCAACCATGCAAAGCACAGAGTTGCTGATGAGAGGCTTCTTTAAAAATGTAAATATTTCTTTAAAAGTTGGCTGACTGATTGGGCTGATTGTTTCTGAATTGCATGAAATTGGAAATTCCTTTGAAGAAAATCAGAACATTATTATTGACCCTAAACCTTTGAGTGGTAGTGTACAACATGGAAACACATAACCATGACTCAGCATTACTCTCATGGCCCATTTAGAATCACTAACTAACCTAAGATGCATGATTTTGGACTATGGGAACTATTTTGTGCTTAAAATACTTTTTTCCCCTTAAAATATTCCCCCTTCCCCCCACTTTCACTGTTATCTACCACCCTGTGCATTCTGATGGAGTACTTAAACAAGTAGAACATTTAAAACAATTTGTTGTCTGACAAAAAAAAAAAAAAAAGAAAGAAAGAAAAACACTTTGAGCTAATAGGATTTGCATCAAATTGAATTATTAGACTGAACTGGTCTATTATATTTGGTTACACTTTGACTGAAGTAGGCTAAATTTATTTGAATATGTATTCAATCATTTATCTCTGCATAAATGTAGTAGAACAGTAGTAGTAAAAATAACCAAACTGAATTATAACGACCCAAATCTGCTTTTAAAAATTTGCTTTACCACGTTCTTCATCACAGATCATGTAAATACATGAATACATAAAAGCTTCACTCAGTCATGCTATTTGTGGATTATTATATTAGCTTGCTGTGCTAATAAAACAAAAGAACAATCCATTGCCAAAGAAAAAAAAAAAGAAAAACCTAACAGGAAGATGTAAAAACTTTTTATTGAGCATTTGTTCCACTGATTTGTGATTTTCTTTTTTTAATGGAATCTTAATTTCTTTCAAAATAAATGACATTTATTCATGGTAATGCAGATGATTCACCTGTGACATGAACAGAAGCTGGTGTGTTTGCTGTCTTTGCTCAAATTTGTGTGGATTATCATCCTCGCAGTGGCTGTTGCACACCGAGGTCAGTAGAGTATTGTAAATATTTGTTATCATAACCTCCAATAACAATGCTGTGCGCAGAGAGCCATTCCGCACGATGAAGGGCCTCTGCAGAAGACATAGCTCTGTTTCACGTTCGGTCACACCGTGGGCCTGAATTTTAATCACACTCTCTTTCCAAACCATTAAAAGCAGAAAGTGACGTTTATTAGACAGTGGAGGAAAATAAACAAGCCTAATTGGCTTGCACAAAGAGCACTCCGCTCTTGCCTTGGCCCTTTGTTGGAGAATAAACCTGCCTGGGAGAAAGGTGCAAAATTTCACAGCACACTGTCCTTTAGAGACTCACCTCTACCTTTAAAATGACCTCCGGTGCCAGTAATGACTCCAGAGGGGAGGGAGACTTTTTATTTGCAAATATGCAAACAATATTGATATCTGAGATCCAGTTTGGGTGTGAAATGGGTCATGCTATTTAGCAAATAAAAATGAATTCAGTGGCAGCTTATTGCAAATGCATATACAGCTTTAAATGTAACAGAATATAAGATTATTTAATAAGATTTTTGACATTAAAGTTATTCAAATTCACAGAAAATTAATATTTTGAGATGGATCTTTTAACATTTTTTAGTTTTTTTTTTTTTTTTTACAAAGGCATGTCTGCAACAGAGTTCTGATAATTTACCCAGGATGCAATAAAACCATGTTTGCAAACAGCCAAACACATCAGATGGTTACGAATGACCATCTTCTCCACTCAGATGAGAGCTCACAGATGAGTTTGATTGTTGCATTATCATCACTGCAGTGTTTTCTTAAGGGAACAACCATCTCATTCACTCAGAAAATAACTGATGGAGCAGCTCATCACTTGGCATGCAATCAGGCTATGCTTTCCCTCCAGGGTGTAGGTTCAGCTTAGGAAGTGACAGGAAGAAGGGAAATTTATGCTTCAAACAGCGGGTGTCTGCAATTATTTAACATGCATTCATAGAAGATGGCTCATTATAGTAAATGCATGTCACATACATTCTGCTAAAATGCAGTGAAAACATTAAACAGTAAATTTAAATTAACCCTCATTCTTGTGGTTTTTTTTACCAAAAAAAAAAGCTCTAAATCTAGAAACTTGGCATCATCAAGCAAAAGGCAAACCAAATTGGCAATTGGATAGTGGACAGAAGGAAGGTTTGACGGAAACAAAAGCAGAACTAAAACTGAATGAATGTTTTGGTTTTTTGTAAATCCTGCAGAGTGTTTTTCTGACGTGTTTTACAAGGTTTCTGTAAGATGTCAAAATATGTCAGATGGATTGAAGGACACTGTGCAGCCAGGGAAGGAAACTAAAGTGAAACGTTTTTATGATTTCTTTGCCCTAAAATCTTTATTAAACAAAATAGACCTTGTCTGTTTTTGACTCAAAAGACATGAAGACTGCAGGCTGTGAAATGGTAACCAACAAAGGAAGTGAGAACACAATTTGACTGTAAGTAAACAGGCATTTGTTTGGCTAATGGAACTTGTTCGCATTTTGTAAAATTCTGTGATTAAAATACAAACTTTTTGACTCATCTTCCTCTTTAGATGACCTTTATTGATCTTATTCGGCTCATCCAATTTTGCATTTCTGTCAAGTTTCAGAACATTTGACCCTTAGAAAAAAAAAAAAGTAAGTTGGTGTTTAGATCTCACATTGATCACTCACCACTGAGAGGGTTACTGTGATAATGGCCTGAGATCATATGCAGATATTTAAATTACACCTGCAATTTCAGAAATTGTTGGAAAAACTCACATGGAGCACATTCACAGTGGTAAGATTGTTAAAGTTTTTCCATCATTAAAATTAAAGCTGAATGATATTTCTAAGTCATGCAGTAGAGAGAACGAAATGCTGCACGCCACACACAACTGTTTTGATCAGGTGGAGTTTGAAACTTAACAATCTGTAATTGTAGTACCCAGTTGGAATAATAAGTGATACTATTTCATTTTAAGCCACAAATAAATTAAAATGCTCCAGTCATTAGTACATTTTTAATAGCGTATAAATTAACCTTGAGCTTGTTGAATTGCTACTTTTCTTTCCATCTATCCATCCATCCACCTCTTTCAACTCATCCAAGGGTGGGTTGTGGAGGCAGTATAGGAGGAAAGCCAGACATTCCTCTCTGCAACACTGTCCTGCTCCTCCTGCAGATCCCATGGCATTCCCTGGCCAAAACGTATACAGCATATCCCTTCCAGAGAGTTTTGGATCTCCTACCAATAAAACATGCCAGAAGAACCTCTGGGTGACCAGAAAGCATCTTATTCAGATGCACAAACCACCTCAACTGAGTCCATTTTCTGCAGAGAAGCAGCAGCTCTGCTCTGAGCTACCCTCAGATGATGAAGCGTGTCTCCTTATCTTCTTGTACCTGGGATCTCATTCTTTTTCTCATGACCCAAATCTGGTAATCAGTGTTGCCAGATTGGGCGGTTTCCCGCAAATTGGGCGGTTTGGATTCTGATTTTGCAGTAAAAAATTGCTTTGGGCGGGTGAACATATTTTGGGCGGTTTTGGCGTCACTTTTGCGGTTTTGAAATAACTTTATTGACACACATTTCAACCATTATATCCTCGCTATCAATCAATAACAATGCCCACTGACCTGTCTTCATCACTGATTGGCTATTGTATAAAACAAACCAGCCTTATTTGTTCTGAAACCCGGCCCACTCGGTCCCCACTCTCTGTTGTCTGTTGCATCACCTGTTCAAACATATGAGTGAGGTGTTGACACCAAGAGCCCATGTGTCTCATTACCCTATTAGTGGAACTAAAGTGGTGTAGCAAGCTTTTTGAACATGTATTCGTGCGCGCATACGTGCACATACATGCATGCGCACGCGCACATTTTCAATAACGTTGATTGGGCGGTTTTTTGTGTTTTTGCAGATTTTAATGGATTTTTGGGCTAGAAAACCTTGACTATCTGGCAACCCTGCTGCTAATCATAGTTGAGTTAAATTGTAGATGCATCAGCAAATTGAAATATTGTCTTTTGACTTCTTCATTGTTGCCACAGACTTGTGCAACACTATTATTACTGAAGTAGATGCTCTAATCCATTGCTCCATCCTATCATCTCCTGCAAACAAAACATCAAGATACTTAAAGTTCTCTGCTTGAGATTCAATCCTAACCCAGAGAGATCAATAAACAGAACATATGGCAGCATAATGGCATTTAGGCTGACACCAAAAAAACATTTCACACCTTCCACATTTCGGAAGTCCCCTGGTTCAAGCAAACAGTGGCACTAATGCTGCGAGAGAACTCTGAGTGATGATCATCTAATGCAAGCCTTTTCTCACCTATTTATCTCCTGCATTTGTCCTGCATACTGCTCATACAGAAACCTATCTCCATGCCAATACATCATAACAATGGGCAGTCCAGCAGTTGGAGCCTTAAGGAATAGAACTATCATGTCCTCACATCCTCCCTCCATGCTTGAAACGAGACGTGATGCATAGAGTGGATTGCTGCACTTGACATTAAATTCAGTATATCAAATAAACTCAGTTCAGCAGCCCAGCAGCTTGTCTTCAGGTAACAGTACTTCAAACAGGTGGATATGTATCTTACTGATCTACTTCAAGGCATGAACAGAGATGTAAGAATGTAACTGCTGTTCAGGTAGTTAATGTATCACAACTGCCAAACAGTCCCAGAAGAATTAAAGGAGTTATTACTTCATGGAGAGGCTTTTTTAACAGCTTTGAATTCAACATCAAAGAGATTCAGACAAATGCTTTGGCTGTCAAGAATGTATTTGTTAATGCATGTCATCAGGTATGTGATCTTTGTTGATTTATACTGTCTTTTGATTCATGACATCTTCTTTGTCAGTTAAATTGCATGTTGTACTCTAAAAGAAAGAAAAAATGAAACCTTTAAGGCTCGCCTTGAATTTAGGATCAAACATCTTGTAGGGAGACGAGGCGAATCCCAGACTAATGCTAAATTCACTGGGATGAAGTGATTATCTCAGTATCAGATGTACTCCACACAGCTCTAGATAGTTCAAATATTATTTAGTTCATTTAAGAAGTGCTTAGTCCTTGATGTGCAGGGGATCCCAAATAGTTTTATATGAAGCCATGCTCAAAATCTCAAATCTTTTGTGGATTGAGCATGTGGAATAATAACCAACTTTAGAGCAAAAAAACTTTTCAAGGCACAAAAAGGGGGTGATAGATAAATACACCCAATCTCTGAAACATTAAAAGAACATTACTATGAGCATTAAAGCTGCAGTCCAGAGTATTTTTTAATGTATCAAAGTTTTACAAACGTTTCAAATGATAATCTTCTTAGGTCCCTTCTTCCTCCAATAAACCCCTATGCAATTCACACTGACCACCAATATTTTAAGCCAATAAAATTTGATTGTCTGCTATCAATCAACATGCAGGCGTATCAAACAAACTGGGGCTGTGCACAGGATGCTCCTTGTCTTCCTGTTTACAGTCACCATACTAGAACGTGACTGGTCATAGAGAAAACTCAGAGCAAACTGCTAAAAAGGTAGCCATTCCCCGGCAACCGGGGGCTACATCAACTTCAGAAAGAAAAACTGAGAAAAGTCAGGCAACTGAACTTGCTGAAAAATGCATTAGAGACCAGAGTGATGCACTGCACAAATGTAGAGGTGCAGAGGGAGCAGGGAGAAGGGATGTTTTAGGAGGGGCCTTGGTACAGTGGATTCAAAAAATTCTCTCTTGCTGAAATACTACGGACTGCAGCTCTAATTTATCCTTTGTTGGTCTGCTTTATTTAGGAGCATCATGTAAAGAAAGTAGGTCATTAAACTTAGAATTTATGTGCAATATGAAGATTGAGATTATGCCTTTTAGAGAATATGAAAAATAAATAAAATATAAAGCTGTAAGAAATTAGGACAAGGGTCCATCCCCAAGAAAAAAAAAATCACTTCAAAGTGAAACGCATCTTTTAAATGTCATGTTTTGACAAAAAAATAAAATCTGTTCATGTGCACCAAATACGAGTTCCTTATTTCATGTCTCACACTTTGTTTCTTTATTACTTGAATATAAATAAAAATGTTTCAAATGATTGAAAACTGTTTTGATTGATGATTCCAATAAATGAGCAAATTGACTATAAAAACACTGACTTTTAGCAAATTATACATTAGTTTTTCTTAGTAGCACTGATTAATATGGCTGAGCTGCTGATTTAATTTTAGAAAAAAAAATCATTCGTTTTAGCGATTTGCAATTTGTTGCATTGAACTGTAGAAACGTGTGCTTTAATTTTAGGTAGCATCATCAATGTGCATCAGCTCGGTTAACCTCACTAGATACACCAACAAAACTGCATGGATTTATAATGCACTGGGTTATGATGTATATTTATTAGTAGTGATATTTTATTTTTTAATATTAGAATGTCAGGTATGCTTGAATCAGCCCTAAATTATACTTGTTTGAGCTTAGGAATGATAAGTCATTGCATCATTAAGTTGTTTATCTTACACGATTGAATCAAGCAACACCAAAGATTGATAAGAAAAATAATAATCACCCACCTTTTTTTGTAATGATCTTCATGGTTACTGGTGGATACATTTTGTGGTAAATGAACAAAAGACACCCTGGACAGGTCGCCAGTCCGGAGTTTCCGTTTTTTTGAGCACAAATAACTGCAGGAGACCGCTGTGGATACATTCTCCTCGTTCCTTATTTTAGCTCAGCAGAAACAGGATGAAAAACAGACCCCTGTGCCAAGAATCACAGAGAAATGGAAAAGTCAAGGCAATTTCCCAAATCCAGTGACAGAGATGAGTGGGTCACTTAACCGTGGGCATTATTCTGTTGCCCCATTGGCTTTGGAAATCTCATCTGCAGTGAGTTCAGCTCCAACAGCAACACGAGTGTTCAGAGTAATTAATAACATTATGTTCTGTAATTACCTTCCATGTGTCCCCCCAAGGCCCAAGGGAACAGCACTGCAGCTAATGGCAGCCATGTTTTGGGTTTGCTGAGCAGTCACTGTAACTGAGCGACTCAATCTGACCCAAATGTACATCTACGTAAAGAAATGTATGCACTACATTTATTGTTCATCTGAAAGAGTATGGTCATCTACGTTGGCGCTCGGGCAACGTCTATCTGGAGGAAGATGTTTAACCATCAGTTCATCTCCCAAATGTATTTGTCTGCTGTTTCCATTTTAATAAAAAGGGACACGGAAAGCCGAGGGAGTTCGCTTTCCTCGAGTCTCATTAGTTAAGCAGTTCAACCAAAAAGCACAATATGGAGACCAATTCAGCCTCACCGTCACACTTAAATGTAACTTTTTACCATAACTGGAAAAGCAACATACCTAATTAAAGATTAGCTTGTTTATTGCTGGTTTAAAAGAAATAATTAAAATGTTCCCGTATCATTTTATATTCACAAGGGAATGCCTGAACATATCACAATCCCTAAATATTTTTTAATTAGCAATAATCACAGTGATGTTTGAATCATATAATTTTCAGAATGCAGCCTTTTTTAAAAAGGTCAATGCAATCAATATTTCCTATGTTTAATTGATTAAGCTTCTGAACTTGTCTCGGCTCACTTGCATAACGAGAATAAATCTTTTTTTCCCCCGTTTCCATTCAAAGACAACGTTTAGGAAATTTTAATAATAGGATTGAATCAAGTTCTCTGTCTAAGCCAAGATAACCAGGAAGACCGGAGCTGTATTATGAATGACACATACAATTAACCCCAGAGAAAGAGCGGGACTATTGGGATCTCTTCTGCAGATTAAGGAGCAGAGGCAGAGGTTCAGATGGAGCAAAGGTTGTCTGCTTTGAACAAAATTTAATACATTAAATCCTTTTCAGGGAACTCTGGGGCTTTCTCAGATTCATTTGAGAGAATAGAATAATGCTAATACATAAATACACAATTCATACGTTTGCGTTTGTTGCATTTGATAGTTTAATTGTTTTGGCTCATGCAAATTTTCAAGCATAAACTGTAAGTACATCAATTATTAGAGGTGTAAAGATTCAATCTCCAGTTTTGGACCAGGGTCCTAATCAATGCATTGATCTGCAGTGGAACATAGAGCAATGATCACACTCAGTTCTTGAACCTCTGCTGTTGACCTATTGTCAAAGTTTTTATATCTGTTCTGCCATAAAACATGGCCTTATATTATGCCTTTGATTGCATGTATAAGATGTCCAACTGGAACCCATCATTTGATACCACAATAAACAACCATCCCTCTACTGACTGGTTCCAGCAAAAGTTATAAAAAAGTATATTAAACAAACTCTTTCCTGGACTTTAACAAGCACTGATAAATTGTAATTTTTGTAGCATTGTTTGCATCATTTTTATGAAATTACTCTTCTTGTGTGATGTTTTGTTTATTCTACTACCTTATGATACAAACTGTTGGTCTGTCTTTATGCCATTTCTATGAAATGTGCTTGCATGTGTTATGTGTGGGATTTTAAAATGACCAAATAAGTGCAGTTCAGTCAAAAATGGCAACATTTGCAACTTGAGAAATGATTTATTATAGTGATTAAAAAAAGGATTACAAAACAGGTAACTGAAATAATCACTGGATTATCAACCTGCTGTGTTGGAGATGGAGAGTTTTTGGAGCCATATTGTATAAATACTACATAACAGTGTCGTGTCATGGTTGAGGCTACTGAAATTACCCAAAGGCAGACCAAAGAAGCAAGTTCCCAGATAAAAACTAAAAAAACAAAAATAAAAAGCTGACATGGTAGCAAAAGAAAAACCCAACAACCTAGAGTATGAAGAACTAAGAGTACAGGGAAACCAGAGGGAGGTAACATGGGATTCAATAATGAAAGACAAAAATAAAGAACTAATCAGAGTGATAGGTAGGTAGGTAGGTGACTTTATTTCTACCCTTAGGTAGATTTGTCTTGCAGACACCAGAGGCCAACATCTGTTTAAAAATATACACATGGAAGTTCAAATCAACACAGGCATACATACAAAAAATTCATGATACTTAAAAACAAAGGCTGGATGTGGGTCTTTAAGAATGAAATACAATGAATAAAAATAATAAAAAGAAGCTTTGTAATCTAAAAACAAGTGGGGAAAATAATGTCACACTTCAAACGGGACCCATTTAAAAACACAACTGTTAACCACATTTGGTCTTTATACTAAGGACCCTATATCTATATGACTAGACTGAAGGAGTATGAACTCATCAAATAGAGGATGGGTGTCATCATGGCAGCTGGCTAGATGCCACGGCTGTCTGGTTTGCAGCAACTCCTGCCCCATCTGAGACTCCCCAATCAGCCTGACCATTAACCAATTGGTTCAATGAGTTTCTCTCCTTCAGAGGCCAGTTTCTAATCCAGGACACTAAAGAAAACATTAAAATGGCTCAGTAAAACCATGTCATTGTTGTTTTATCAGTTTAAAAATGATCCAACATCTGTAGACAGTAACGATGCTGGTATTCCTTCCTGCACTGGTCCTGTTTTTTTTAAGACTTTAATCTGAATCCATGATTGTTTAAAGATATTTGTAGTATTTGAACCTGTTCAATGGTTTGCCCAGTAAGTCCACTTGACTCTGGAATTTTGATGGCTTTACTGTAATCAACCACCATGTTTTTTGTTTTTGAGGTGTTTATTTGCAGTTTTCACACTAAAAGAGTCTTGACTATGGCTGCTCTTATTTCCATGGGACAAATTGACAGTGTAATCGGCATATTTTATAAAGCAGTGGTTTTTTAAGAGTGTATAAAATGAACAACAGGGGTGAAAGTACACACCAGTTAAACAACACACCTTGTCTCCCCCCCCCCCCCAAAAAAAAACCTATTAACTCTAAGTCTGTGTTTTATTTCTTTAAAAAAAATCTTAATTCCACCCCATCAGATTAAAATGCAGCTATAACTGAAATGACTCAGGTGCACGATGTGCTAAATGATGTAGAGCTGAGGAGAAACAATAACACAGAGACTTAGAGAACTAGAAAAGATGACTGCAAAACAAAACAAAACTCCCCACTATGACAGGCTGTGCCAAAAAGTGATGGTCTGCCCAAAAGATTTATCAGCTTTTGCTGGAGTGTGTACAGCTAAAGCCTACAGCAGGCAAGCTGCAAAAAGAAGGTCACCATCACCTGTGGAGTGTGGTATCAAATGTGACTACCGGTACTATTGGCTTTACTATAGACAGATTTGGTGTATTATTGGTCCCTTTTTTTGTACCAATTTAAAAAGATTCCTTCATATTTTTACATGCTATTATAAGCTTGTGTTTACTGCAGTGTGGGGCTGAGGTAACAAAAATGCATGTAATGGTTTTAATGACTTGGCATAGCATGATGCATGTAAGTCTGTGCTGAGAAAATGATCAAATTGCAAAAAAAAAAAATCAGGGACAAAAAAATATCCAGACTGGAACGCTCTTATAAATTACCTTAAAACATGATTTAAAAAGACAGAAAACCTAGCAACTCTCTGCATGGAGCGTGCCCTAGCAAATATGTACTGTATGTATTAACAGTGTTTACAGTTCCATTCATTAGCGCGCTTATGTTCCATCTGATTTATTGCTAATGAGTTCAGAGAGTAAACTATCGCTCTCTCTGACATTGGCATGGATAATGATGATCATAAAGGCTCGCTTGATCTTATACACTCCTTGTGGTGTTTACAGAAGGAGTGATGGAGACATCGCTGCCCATCTGGGATGAAACAAGATTAATAACACCCCTGAACCTTAAATTTATTCAAAGGAAATAGAATACAGCCCTTCAAGTGCACCCAATAAGAGCACTTATTGCTTTCATGTCTTTCTTTTTGCACGCAACCTTTGGTGTTGGTTTATGTGTAAGTGAAGAACTATCCGAGGAGATTAATCGCATTAAAATAGGCTGAGATGGTGACATAACAGATGCCAGACAGTGGCACGAGGGGAAAAAAACTCAATGACACTTACGAGCAGGTGGCAGTCTCTGCATCATCAGGAGATGTCTGAGATTAGAATTTATTCTTTGGGGGGGAGAGATGCTTCACAGCAAATTAAAGGAAAGCAGAGTGTGGTGTAAAATCCTATAATAAAGTGAATTCTCAAGGAGATATTGTGTTACTGAGTATTTATTTAAATATGAACACACGTGTGAGGCTCAGACTGTGCTGAGGCAAAGCAACCTCACGGTCACACTGAGATGCCATGCTGCTCTCCTCCAAAACTCTGCTCACACACTTAAATTATAAAAAATCTGCTTGAGGTCAAATGTGCTTTTGCTTCTTTTTAAAACTGCCTCTGCTCTCAGATTTTCTATTTGAATGAGTCTTTATACACTGTTTTTGTGAGGTATTTTATCAGATAGGCTGACTGATCTAATACTAATGTTAATTTCAGTATTGGATTGATATTAGCATGATAATATTTTAATTGCAGTTTCTCTAAAAGTTCAGGAAATTACTCATAAATGACCTCACAGAGTCTGAGGTCACACAGCTTCTTTCCTACTGTGCAAACATGCTTCTCTCAGCCTCAATACTGGCCCAATATTTACTTGGTATTGAGATCGATACCAACATTTGCAGTATCGCCCACCCTACTACTATTTCTCAGGCTTTTTCTGCTTGCATTTGGATGATTGTGGCATAACTTTGTCAAGATTCCTAACCAGTGAAACAAAATTATCACATCTGTTTTATGACTGTTCTGTGATTTGCTCCATGTCACATGTTTTCTTCAAAGTATTTATTGGTTTTAAGTTAGTGGGGGAAAAAAACGGTGAGATATCAAAATTCTAGAGAGGATGGTAAGAATCAGGTGTAAAGATTTAAAACAAGAAAAAAGTAGAAGTTGGAGTCTTCCATTTCATCAGTAATAAATTGCAGAAACTTGTAGTAACATGCATTTGCAGCAGGTGTTGTGTAGAACAGCACTTACAGTGTGGATCTGGGGAAAAATATTAATGTGGAAACAAAAGACAGCACAACACCAGGTGTGAAACGAAGATTAAAAGTTGCAACTTCAGGATTTAGATTGGAGCAACACATCCAGGTAACTAACCCCCTGATATTGGGTGAAAGCAACCCCTCCTCTTTGATTGTTTTTTCCATGGTGGAGAAATGCAGTTTTACATCATTCATTTTCACCCAAAAGGGGAGTACAATCGTTTGAAGGAGCAGGAAGTGATGCTGCTCTAATACATAATATTTCATTGTGTAGTAACCCTTTAACTGGCAGGTCAACCACTTTGTTGTAGAGCATATTTTATTTACATTATCTTTGTAAATGGGAATGTTTGAACTAAAAATTGGGCATTGCTACTTTAAATGATCTTAATCACAATAAGAAAAGGAATATATTATATTTATTGACGTATCATTTTCCTTGTCAAAATTTTGTCTTTTGTTGATGTCATTCCAATTGTTAAAGATATTGATGTTTGTGATATAGTCAATATAGGAAAATGAAATCAAATTAAATGAAAATAAGACATCGTAAACTTGAAAACAGAAATTGTAAATTCAACCAATGAGGTTGTAAATTCATAGAAAAATATTGTGAATTAAAAAATAACTATAAATCTAAAACTACAACGAAAGAAAACAATTAAAGGAAAAACCCTGAAACTTGCAACCTAAGCAGCGTCCATGACATCATGCATCCTTGTTAAAAAGCTGTGTTGTATTCTCAAAGGGTTTGACAGTTTTTACCTTTGTTTACCTCTTCACTCTCAGTCCTCAGCTTCACCTTTACAGTGCAGCCATTATGGTTTTAATGCTGAGCCTGATTTTACATGGGATGGGCTTAGAGCCCATTGGCTACTTAGGAAATGATTGACAGCTGGGTTTGACATAATTTCTGCTGAGAAGTGCTTCTGTTCATAGAGGATCCTTTCTCTGAAACAACTAAACAGGATTTTACCACAATCCCACTTAGGTTACAAGTTTCAGTTTATATTTTAAATTCTCATTTTCATTTATGGAATCGATTTCTCTGCTTGCAGTTTTAGATTTATAGTTATATTTTTTTGTAGTTTACAATTTATTTTAAAAATTTACTTTTTTTAAGAAGTTTACAATGTGTTACTTTTGTTTACATGGAGCTGATCCCATATTGACACCATATTGTGTGACTTGGCATATTTTTTAATCTCTAATTATTTTGTAGACGATTCTTAATTGGTTGTCTCACATTTGGATCAAGATAGACACAAATGTTATCTGTTCACTTCAGAGTAAAGCATGTTTTAATTAAAATCTGCCTGCAGCATGTTGTCTAATTTTCTGCAGTAGAAGGGAGGTGATTTTGATCATAAACAAGTTGTGTTTAGAAGTTATTGGTCCTAAGGATAAGAATCAGTCTAACTTTCCAACTCCACTGAACCCACAAATTGCTCTATTGCTTTTCCTCTGACTAAATGCTATATTTTAGTAGATGTATGCACAAGGATTCACTCAACTGATGAAAGCGATTGCAAATTCATGCAAATGGTTTACGCTTCAAGTTAAGATTCGGCTGTTTACTTATGTCTTTTTAGGTTAGGGGACGCACTTTTGAGGAAAGGAGTGTTCAGATTTTGGGCAGAGAAGATTTAGGTCTGAAGGGAGGAGAAATAGAGACCACAAGTGTCAAAAGAGGAAATAAAACTTTTTTAAAAAGGAGGGGATCTGAGGTTTTAACTCTCCAAAACTGAAAATGCAGCTCAGAATCTGATCTCTGAACTAGTATGAAGGTCTCACTCTGCATTTGCAAATCCATCCATTCTTCTATCCATTTTCCTCGGCTTATCAGAGGTCGGGTTGCAAGGGCAACAGCCTAAGCAAAGAAGCCCAGGCTTCCCTCTCCGCAGCCACTTCGGTCAGCTCCTCCGGGGGAATCCTAAGGTGTTCCAGCCGAGAAACATAATCCCTCCAGCATGTCCTGGGTCTTCCTTTAGGTCTTTTCCCAGTTGGACGTGCCCAGAACACCTCACCAGGGAGACGTCCAGGAGGAATCCTAACCAGATGCCCAAGCCACCTCAACTGGCTCCTCTCAATGTGCAGGAGCAGCGGATCTTCTCCGAGCTCCTCACCATAGAAAGGGAAAGTCCAGACACAGAAGAAACTCATTTCGGCCGCTTGTATCCGCAGTCTCATTCTTTCAGGCACTACCCAAAGCTCATGACCGTACTGTAGATGAGGGTAGGAATCGACCGGTAAATCGAGAGCCTCGCCTTTTGACTCAGCTCTCTCTTCACCACAACAGATCGGTACAGCGCCCGCATCACCGTAGATGCAGCACCACCAAATCTCCCACTCCATTTTTCCATCAATCATGAACAAGACTCCCAAGATACTTACCAAGAAACTCCTCCACTTGGGGCAGGACCTCATCCCCGACCCGGAGAAGGCATTCTACCTTTTTCTCTTTTTGTGCCAGAAAAAAAAGGGTAGAATGCATTTGCAAATCGTTTCTTAAACTGGTGGAACAGATTTCTCTGAAATATATATATTTTTGGATTACATCCTGTTCTAAGCTCTAAATTCAACTCCAATATGAGTGTTCCTCCCTATTTGGAGCATTACAACTATATTATAGCACTATAATATAAATCTTGTAACATAATAAACACAGAATACATGAAACATAATCATTTCTTTACCATAATCTCCTGAAACGCATCAATCCAGAATAAAACCACAAAAAGCAACCATCAAACGTAAAGCTAACCTGTTCAAAAGCTAGATTAAGTGATGCTACAATGATTTCTGACACCAAGCAACCTTTTTAACTCCTACTCACCACCAAACACAATTGCTGCCACCTACACTAATAATGCCTTGTTTGAACATTTTGCAGTAAGCAGCTCAACCTTCTCTCTGAGCTTTTTGGATTAGATGGATGAACATTTAATCTGTGTACACACAGATTCAACGTGCGCACGTTATTTGTGCATTGGTAAAAAAAAGAAATAAAAAAGTGTCAAGAACATTGTTCACAGAGTGAAAGACAGATAAATGCATTGTGTCTATTTCATGTTTAAATTTGCACAGCTTTAGAGAAGTGAAGAACAAACTTTGATTTGGCACACCTGAGACGCCGGCGCCTCGGTTTTGTTCCACCAGGCTATGAGGTGGGATTGCTCTGCAGCGGATCACATAGTGTTTGTGTCACCGTGGAAATGAGTGGAATCTGTGAGAGCATTATTGTACCCTTATAGTTTGGGTAGATATAAAACACTGAGCCTGGAGCTTCCATTGATGCAGGGTGAATAAATGCAATAAGTCTGGAGACTTTGGTTTCAAGCTTGAATGAGAACAAATCATTACACCAACATGACGAAGATTAAATCAGACACTAAGAAAATCATTATTGTTATTTGTGAAGAATTTCAGAATATTTTGGTTTCATTGATTTTTCTGACCACTGGGTTTATATGTTGTGTTTGCATACATACTTGAAAATCCATCTACATTTTGTAGCACAAATGTTAATTTTAATGCAAAGGTACATTAGGAACTAAATGCATATGAAAGCAATGATATTTGTGGGAAATTACACTTCATTTCTGATGAGTAGAGTTGTGTTTTGAGTACTTTTGTCTATAATTTGGTTATGATTCCAGGTAAACTGACATAAAACTGTATATGTGAGACAATATACCATAAGAGAAATGTTTATAGTACATTTAGAGTTGAATGAGGCTTTTTAAAAGTGTTTTATAAGCAATAATGAGGTCTTGTAATGAAAATGAGATTACCATACATACAAATGGAAATACTTTGGCAGGAGGATATTGCATTTTATGTTTATTCATTTGGCTGACGCTTTTATCCAAAGCGACTTACATTTTTACATACACCTAGGGCATGTGTTGATCTGTGGGGGAAACCGGAGCACCCGGAGAAAACCCATGCATGCATGGTGAGAACATGTTAACTCCACGCAGAAAGACCGCAGCTGGGATCCAAACCTGCAACCGTCTTGCTGCAAGGCAACAGTGCTAACAACTGTGCCACCATGCAGCCCTTGCAGCATTTTTTGGCCACATCATGTTGACCTGAGAGTAGATTTTTGGTCTCACAAGCAATCAAACACTCCAAACAAGTGCTGAACATCTAGATTCATTCAAATTCAAACATCGTGGGATGAGAACAGGCTTCATAGCATAAACAAGGTGGCCCTTATGGGAAGCAATGCTGAGCTTAACACGAGCCTTACTGTGTTACATCAAAAATGTTCATTTTACACTTAAAATGCTGAAAATATTCAATATACACTTAAATTTGTGTTTGGAATCATCAGCAACCAATCATAAGAGATGGCTCGGTTAATTTTTTTGGAATTTGCATCATGTAGTATATGTGTGTTGAGTGTGTTACAATGCAGCTCAAAATGTGCACACATCTTGAAATACAAAGTATGTGTTTAACTTGTCAAAAACAAAAATACAAACATGCAATTTCCGAAGAATAAGAATAAAAGCATTTGTCTTTAAGACTAAACAAAACATTCAAACATGAATGGATATTTTTGGTAAACAGATCATCTGATTCTCAGACATGCAGCCTTTTTTCATTGGGTTGATGAATGTAAACCAAAGTTTTTTGGACAGCTGGTCAATTTGAATACATTGCAATAACATCTGCTATAATCTGTCTCTTCTGAATGAAGTGAGTTCAACATTTGTTTCTTCCCTTAGTCTGACAATACTTTAAACACTTGGGATTTTCTGACTGCTACACCAGTGTTTTTAATGCTTAAAATTCAGGCTTCCAGCTGTGGTCTAAGCCCGCATTCCCATGAGGCGCCATGTTTTATGTAATTCTTTGCTTTTTCTGCCTAAAATTCACAGATTGAACAAAAAAAAGTTGCAAGGGAGAAAAAAAATTATCTGCAGGATTTATTTTTTTGTTAGGGTCAGAAGATATTAGCTGTGACAATCAGTGATTTAATGTCTGCTGCTGTTTGTGTTTACACAGATTTTTCTTTTTTCAAATGTGCTTCTGCGATTTCACTTACAAATTAATAATAATTTTTTGGAAATGGGTTTATTTAATGATAAAATATGGCAAGATTCTTGCTTTAAAGTGTAGAGGGATGGCAGGAAAAACCAAACAGTCAGACTTAGTCACTCCAGCTCAGAGTTGTCCCCTCCTTGAGATGTCCTTGTTTTCTCACTGCTAACACTTGCTGACTGATAAATGACCACAGAGGAGCCGTCACACCTTAGGGCTGAGCTGAGTCATGAGTGGACTTTAATGGCTCTGCTGGTGACACTAAGGAGAAAACATCCTTAATGTAGTCACTATATTCATAGGTCCACTTAATACAACTATGTCACAATTAATTTTTTTACATATTTCACAAGAAAAACTTTTTCCCATCATTATGTGATAAAGAAGTAAAATGTGGCACTTGTGTTATCAGTAAAAACCACCATCACACCTTGCAAAGCATTTTCCCCTCACCTCCTATGCTCTTGTAAGGATGATGTAATCTTAGTTTGTGTCAACATGGACTTTTCAGGGCTTGTTCTGCAACATGAACTCAAAAAGCTTTGAATTTCAAAATGTTTAGTTGTAAAGATAAGCTGGGACAGAGCATTAGGGATTTAGAACAAACCACTGGAAATAAGAGGAAAAAAAGCAATAAAAGTGATCATTAATAGTTAGGGATGCTCGATATTGGCTTTTTTTAAAACCAATATCTGGTATTGTCTAACTCTTAATTTCCGATACAGATATAAACCAATACCGATATAAGCGTGGTAGCCCTCATTAAAAACAACAACAACAACAACAACAAAAAACACAGTATTTAATCCAAGGTGTACCAAGTAAATAAAATTATCTCAAAAACTATACATCAGATTTGTCATATTTTGACATTTTGGGAGAGAGGAGAAGTAGCTGAACAGTTTTATGTATAATATGTGCATGAGATGTAAAGGTCATGTGTGTCATCATTACAAAAACCGATACCAATATTTACAGATATTACATTTTAATGCCAATATTGGCTGATATTATTGGTAGACCGATAATATTGAACATCCCTATTAATAGTGCATAAAGTCAATTCAGTTTACTCAGAAAAGCATTGAAATAAATGCACAAAGTCTGAATGACAATGGAACTTAAAAACCTACTTCCCGTTTATGTTCGTTAGCTGATTTAAGGAAGTGGTTCATGGCTTGTTGGAACTCATATTTCACTGCTTACCCAAAGCAGTGTCACTAACAGGTTCAAGATGAAAACCTACATAGACATCAGTTTCCAAACCACCTCAGCTGACTCATTTTGATGCAGAGGAGAAGTGATTCTACAACAAAGCCATCTCTGACAGCATAGCTCATCTCTAAGGCTGAGTCCTGTTATTCAGGATTTTCCTCTTTAGGTCACGATACAAATATTGTGACCATATTTGAGGGTCAGAGCACAAACTGACCTGTAAATTCAAAGCTTTGCCATTTGTCTCACTTTCTGTTTCACCATAAAAGACTGGAGCAACAGCTTCCTTACTGCAGATGAAGCGTTGATCTGTCAGTCCATGTCTTGCTTCATTCTGCCATTGTGAACACAACTAAGATGTTGAACTCCTCAATCCTAAATTGGAGGGAGCAGTCTCACTTTTTCCACTTGGCCTCAGATCTTTCAGCTGGGAACCACCCCAGTACATGTTGAATGTCTTAGACCTGAGACAAGACACCCAAACAGGAGTGAAGATAAGAACAAGGCCTTTGTCCTGAAAAATAGAGAAAATCACAAAAAATGTGGCATGACAGAGAAGATGATGTCCTTAATGATGGAATTCTGTACTTGCTTTAATTCACTGCTTCTTATTCAAAGACAGGTTGTGTATGGTTTTTACTAAACTAACTACCATTAAAATAGTAAACTCCTACCGCAAGGGCGCGTTTGACTGATGATACCGTGTCGTACTCGGGCTCGGACAACTGCTTATAGCTTTTAATAGTTTTATTAGCTATTAAGCTAACACCTGTACAGTGTCTACAGAAGCCAGGTAATCAACTGAAAGATACAAAAGCGAACAACCATAATACATTAATAAACCAAACTTATCAAAAACTGTATAATCTGTGTATACTCATATTTAAACTTAAACACAGTTATTGTTACAAGCACACAAACTCACCAGCTCGACCTCACCAGTCAAAACGATAACCACAAAAGAAGATCCGGCAGATGCCACATATAAGCAGGTGCTGCCACATAACACCCCAAAATGCAGATATCACTCCGCCCCAAATAAAGTGGTGATTTAACCTAAACACTGGGCTTAGCTGGTAATAAACTGCAAGTAAATAAATTTATATAATAAATAATGGGAGAAAACAACACAGGTTGAGTGTTAGTTCAATCAGCCAGGATCCAAATAGTGAAATTCAAATGAATGTCCAATTATTTCCTGATTAATTGATGGTTATGAAGGGTGGAATGGATTCATCCCCAAAGCTACACAGTAATGTTATTACAAACGTCTCAGTTTGGTTCAACATTGCATCATAAAACCACTAAAAAACACTCAAGCTTAACTGTAACACCTTAACTGTAACACAATGAGTTTTTATGTGACCCTGTTAGAAAGTAAAACATTCAATATGACCAAAAGTAATATTTAACAATACCACTTTTATTTTTTCCCAAAACACAATTTTCATTAAATTTATTGATTCCAACTTCCCATTAGTTCTCTTTGTTTTGTTTAGTATTTTTAATAAAGTCTGACCCTCTGGACAAGTCAGGATTTGTTTAATGCAGAGAGCTGGCCTTGGTGCTGAAATTCCTTTCATTTAAAACACACCTCTTAGTTATTTACCCTTTCAGGCTTTCATACCCACAGTCCAGAGTCATTCCATACAATGACAAGTTAGATTTTTGTGTTTTTTCAATATGTGGTGGAATCTGCAAACTATAAAATAAGTACGATTTGTTTCTGACCTTTACAACGTATATAGAAAGAAACTGACCGACTAGAACCGAGTCATTTCAGTATTAACCTATTGAAATAATAGACTGCATATGTTAGGGAAAAGGTGTGTTGGGACTCCATTTATAGGTGTGCTTGCAGCAAAAACAGGAGAAATCCGATATGTGCTGTACTGATTAGCTGTGAGTCAAATCTGCAGGAAAACAAATTCAGTTTCGGTGTGTTCTTGTTCTTTCCTTTCTTTAGGACAGCTTGGACTTCAACTAAAGGATGAGGAATGTGGCAGACTTGTGCAACTTGGCAGTAATACTGCCCAAACACTGTCACTGACAAGTACCCTGACATCCTCAGTGAGAGGGATTCATTAATACAAGCAGTCAATGGTTATTTCTTCACACTAGAAAAAGAGAGGGGTTTTTTTTCTGCCCCGCCAGGTACGAGGAGGAATTATTTGACTGTCCTTGTGAACTTGTTAAAGCTCTCTGTATGGCTCTCACCATGCATTATGTCTCTCACTTCCGCTGAATTTCTGCCCCACCGAAGATGCTCTCTCGCCTCAGAGGTGAGGGCGCCGATAGAAAAACAAAAGCGTCTTGCCCTGCTGACACCAGACAAACTGACATCAGATGGAGCCCCATGTTCTGCCTCGGGGCCCCGCTGGGTCGAACAGCTGTCAGAGGAGCTGATGAAAGAGTGAGGGAAGCCTCAGGTTTGCAGACAAACACACAAACAAACAAGCAATCAGAGCCATGGATGCTGCTTCTGATGCTTATTGTTTAACCTATAACTTCAGTATAAAATCGGTCTCTATCAAAAACACGTTTGAGTTCTAAGAAGGCAAACGTCTACTCATAGGAGAAACCCAACGTTCATGGATAGAAAGGCATTAAATTGTTTGCTAGTGAATCTCTGACACGAGTAACCTTTTTTTAGGAACAGTAGTGATAAAATGGTCGTTTGGGAGCTGCTAAAAAGACTGTAATGAACCGCAGTGGGTATAAACTCACCTGTGACCATTATTCCAAGTTTTGTTTGGATGTTACAGCCTTGAAACGTTTAATATTTCTTGCTTTCATCCCTTTTTCCATCTCACTGGCTTTACTTGTATCTTCAATTTGTTCGCAATTTCAAGGATATTAAGGGGATTAAATACAAGTTTTGGCACTGATTTGGCAAGTCTGCTTGCATTTAGAACATTAGAATAAGAATGGCTACCAACCTATTTTGCTCATTTTTGGCCCTTTTGGATCTTAAGATGATCATTTCACAGGTTTGTTTGTATCTTAAACTGCTGTATAAAATCATCCACAAAAGAAACAAAAAAGTCTTTTTTTGCTCCTTTAAACTGGTATTTGTTGAGCAGTCACTTGTCATGAAGGTCTGGATAAACACCATCTTCACTAAAAAGAATAGAGGAGTACACAATACATGCTGGTATGGCACTGACTATTGACAGAAACCGAACGGTGCATTTGCTGTGCATGAGTGCACGCCAGAGACAAATACAGAGGGAAACTGCTGTGGCTGTGATTTCCCCTTTGAAATGTTCTGCTATGTTGAATGTCAGCCTGGCCGCTTTGATTGATTATGTTGCCTTTTACCAGACTGTCCCAGTGCCCCATCACAAACCAGAGGAGGGCATGCATGGTAATCTGACGAGCCGGGTGGTCCATGACATCTAAGGATTATCGCTGGATGTTCGGCTCTGTTGTCTCTCTCTCCTCATCACCGTACTCTCCTCTTTGCATAATAAAGGTTTGCTCTTTTCCATCATCCCTGCCTGTGTCCCCTGCAGACAGACACGTGTTCGTACAAGATCCACCTGCTGAGAAGCGACATAGGTGTTGCATGGAGAATCCCTCTAAAGACCTCAGCTCTCCACCCCTGGGAGCACACCTACTGTAGGACACTTCTGCAGTGGAATCTATGATGACTCACTCCTGACCCACTCTCCTCTCGATGAAGTCAGTCTCAGGGTGCCATAATGCCATTAGAGTTACTCAGCAGGTAGCCAGCAACAAGCAATTCTACATTCTCAAATGTCTATTTTGAGTCTGATTTCTTTAGGTGCAGATCCTTATATTGATGTCAGCAGTTACACTTTTCGAGGTCAGCAATCTTCAAATATAATATTTCAATACACACACACACGACAAGCAGCTAATTTAAAGGAAGCACAGCGGTTACATTAATTGCTCCCACTGACTGCTAAGCAGCACATGAATAAGTCTGCATGAGCGTGTTGTTCGCTTAATGATTTACAAAGAATGAAAGTGAAAGACTAAAGAACAAAGCAGACTGGTGAGCTGCACTTTGCGTAGCTAATTGTAGACTGAAGGCAGATAGCCGAAGATATTAACCGTCTCAACAACGCAAGAGGAACAAAATCATTATGTGCTGAATGATGTTGTTCTCTGAGCTAATTGTGATTAGAAAACAAAACATTTTATATTGTCTTGCTTTAAGTTCACCCTCAGGCCCAGTATTTTGTTGAATGATTAGTGGATAAGTGATCAATTATAGGAGGTTTAAACAAATTTGCCATCATGAGATTTTAAGTAATAGGCAGTTTTCATCTATTCATCCATTTTTCACCACTTATACAAGGTTGGGTCAAAGAGATAACAGGTCAGTGAGGGGAAACCCAGACTTTGCTCTCATCAGTGACATTCTCCAGGTTTTTGCAGGACTGGGGTGTCCAAACTTTTCAACATGAGCGCCAAAATCACTGAAGTCCTCAAGGGCCACAAAAGTTAGGATAATTCTTAAAAGAAACAAGCAAATCTTATTTATCTTATCTTATTTCAGCTCACAAATTGATTATAAATGCAACATTTTATTGAACAGAATCTTTGTCAATATGACACGTACAGGGATCTCGAATGTTTTAATCAATAATAAAAAGCATCAAATTCATTGGATCTTATTGGTCGACTGTTTTTACGTTTCTAGAAACTAAATTCCTGTCCTTTCTCTGCAACAAAACCATGATCTGGGTCTTTCTTCGGCCATGTTGCTGGATTTAATCACGTTTTGTGAACAGAGCTCACAAGTCTGCTTTTTAGGAAAAGCCAGTGAGGGTTTGTGGTTCTTTTCACCAGGAAATTAAATAATCCCAATATATCCGAAATTGTCTCAATAAAAATTAAATATTTTGGAGGGATAATTTGGAATTTAAAAATATTTTAATGTATCTGTAACTGTTGTTTGTTGGGTCTAGTTAGTAGAAATCTAAACATAAAAATGTCACAAAGTATCTCTCTGCATCAAAATCCTAAATTTGATCATTTTTAAAATGCAGCTGAGACACACTTTGGACATGCATGTTGTAGGGGATCCAATGGTATTCCCAGGCAGTGTTGGTCAAGTTACTTTGCAAAAGTAATTAGTTACTAATTACTGATTACTTCACCAAAAAAGTAATCCAGTTACTTTACTGATTACTCATTTTAAAAAGTAATTAGTTACTTTACTTATTACTTTACTTAGTTACTTTTCAAAAACGTGTCCAATCTGAATAGCTATAAATCAACAGACCTAATTCTATTCTTTCTGCATCCATCACATTAAACTGAATCAAATCAGTCTCTTTTCAAAACTTGTTTTATTAGTTCTGATCTTTTAACTTTATGCTCTTTGCATCAATCACAAATTAAATAAAATTCTAGTCTCTGACTTGAAGGAATTATTTGAACATTTAAACTTATTTTCTGCTCATTTAACCAGATTTTATAAAAATAAATCAAGTGTTTCTCCTGTATTTCTCTCTGAGTGCAACCTTCAAATTACATTCTTTATGTTGTCTTTTCTCTCAAGCAAAGATAAAAATGTGATTTGAAAAGCATGAGAGACATAACTGTCTTAAGTACAGGGGTGGGGGGCTGGAGGTGGAGAAGAGGGGCTGGACTGTTTAAACCAGGGATCACCAACCTGGTGCCCCAGGAACCAGACAAGGTGCCCACAGGCCTTTTCTCCAAATAGAATAAGTTTATAATAAAATACAATTTATAAACTGTTGCCTTCTTTTTTAATCACAAATGCATTAATATAGATTTTAAAACTCCAATTTTCATTTTTTTCTATTTATTATGGATGACGTTAGCTTCACTCTGATCTATTCTAGTTTAAAGATAAATATTATATCAACCTGGTGGCCCTTTGTATGGCTCAATACCCATGAAGTAGGTCTCAGCTTCACAAAGGTTTGTGACTCCTGGTTTAAATATTAACCCTACACCTAAAACAACAGCCAGTATCCATTTAATATAGTGGAACGTTGTTTTAGACTGTAAAAACTACAGGGATCAAAACTGCCATAAAAAACGCGCAGGGGTCTGTGCCCCCCGGGCCCTTTTTATTTACGTCCATGTCTGCTGCAGCTTGATGCTCGGATCGGTTTTTTCTCTACGGCGCGCCGGACCCCGAATGAAGCAGAGACTAGAGTCCACAGTAGAAAGGGACACCGTGTCCTGACCTGGACAATCCAGCCTGCAGCGCTGAGTTTCTTCAGCTCAGCTGCACTAAGTCCTGTCGCTTCTTTTCACCTGTTGATCAGGAGAGGAGCCGTCGGTCGGCTCTGGATGCAGAAGCTGCAGCGGTCATGTCAGCGGGGGATCGGGGGAGTTCTACATCCCCGTGCTGGTTTAGGTGCTTGTTCAGATCAGAGATGTAATTTCTGGCTGTAGATAAAAGTTGTCTCCTCACACAGAGAGTCCTGCTCTCTCTGAGCTCCATGTGATCACTGGTTGATCTAAACACCGGTTTGTGCTGATGTCGCAGCTCAGACGGAAAAGTCAGGAGGCGCTCCGACAAAATCATGGTTTAGTAACGCAATAACGCAGCGTGTTCGCGGGAAAGTAACGGTAATCCAACTACTTCTTTTCCCTTTCTAATCCCTTACTTTACTCGTTTCTTGAAAAAGTAATTAGATTACAGTAACGCGTTACTTCTAACGCGTTACTGCCCATCACTGTTCCCAGGCCAGAGAGATTGTACAAACTCTGTCCAAAGTGGGATGTAACCTCCAAAGAGATCTCGGCTTGACCACTTTACACTCCCACCAAAGTGCACGCTGGAGGTCATGACTTGAAGACGCCAACACAACCACATCAACAAAAGGCAACGATGAGACCGCTTTGATTCCCAAACCAGACACTCTTCTCTCCATGACCACACCTCCAGTCCCACCCACAACCTTAACTCCCTTCATGCAAACAAATTATTTAAAAGTATCCAGTAAATGCTTTTAAATTCATAAGTCCTATAAAAGTCATATTTAAAATATTTTTAGCATCATTATTCCTGATGTTGAGTTTTGGTGACCTAACATTGTCTAACCAATGCTTATTTATCTAAAAATAATTGTCATTTATGCAAATTTCAAGTGTCAGCTCATTACTTCTTTTTTTCAAATCTAAAAAATGGGTGGACACAGTTTTACAATGACTGATTTAAATTGGTTCAATCAAACGTGCAAGACATTCTGTTTCTCATGCATAATGAATTAAAAAGCCTCTGTTTTGATGTACTGCAGGTAGAAATGTGTGGCAGTGGGCATTTATCTTTAAAGAACAGCAGCAGTGAACTGAGGGCCTCAGCCTGAGTGAAGGAAAAGAAAGAAAAAAAACTTAATAAGTTAACAGTGTTACACTTTATTCCTTCTATAGTCCACTCATTCATCATTTAGCAGACCGAAATTTCCTTAATGGATGATAAAGTGCTGGAATCTGACAGTACATTAAATATTCACATCCTGGATTTAGTCATCTGTGAAAGAGAAAAGATCAAACAGATAATGATTTCGGGGAAGTCTGAAAAATTATTCTGGTAAAAAAAAAATAGGAGTAAATATTTACATGGTTATTTTAATATTTAGCTATATTTCTAAAGACAATGTGAAGGCAACCTTTACTAATTTAGTGCAATAAAATGTTTAAGAAATGGAGATGGATTTTCAGTAATATTGCATATTATTTGAATGAAATGCGGGGGGAATAATCTTAACAGTAACAGCATTTAACATCAAAATATGTTGGTAAATTAAATATGTTAGTTATTGCTCTTAAAACAGCTCAAATTTAAATATTTCATTTTGTGATTTGGACTCTAGAAGAATGAACTTAGAGAACTTGGTGACTGACTCAGACTTAAAGGGATTTCTCACTGCAGAACTTAGAACCTGGTTCCTCTCTAGACTCAAGGTCAAAAAAACTCAGATTTAACCAAAATGGCCTCATAAAATCCAAGTCTGGAGAGCTGGAAATTTGAATATTTCTACATTTCTCCCCATCCCACTGGAGACCTGATCTACATCACCAGCACTTCTTCTGACTTAAGAGGGAATAAAGTAGTTGGTTGTTTAAATAAAAAGAGAAAAAAGATATAAAAAGATTTCCTTAAAGGAACCTGCAAGTGACATTTTACAGGATTTAATCTTGATAAATGATTCTGACCTTTTAACCCAACCTTAAAAGGTTTCCATGACAATAAATGTTATAAAATGACACAGGAAAAAGTTAAAAGGCTTGTAAAACACACATTTATCAATTCTAAATGTATTTTTTAATACAAATGTAGCATAATTGGAAGGCAAACTAATGTAATGAAATACATTTTTTAAAGCTTATTTATGAAACTAGGTCTTAAAGTATCAAAACTATTTCTTCTAAACAAGAGACGGAAGTAAAATGATATTTGGTCAGGTGATTTTTCTGTGTAATTTTTATAATTCAGACTTCAACATGGGAAAGCAACAGCATTGCAAAAAATATGAACAAAAAACTAACAAAAAAAAATTTTTTTTTCTTATCTTATATTGATCATTTCTGCAATCTAAGGCATCATATCTGCATGTGACTGGACTTTAAGAGTCCACCTACACTAAACTCTGTGCTGCCTCTGCTATATTTTAAATACTTCCTGTTAACCCCTGCCTTTTGTTTCCAGCATATAAAGTAAATAATTGAATCTTTCCTCTGTTGAAACTAATGGCCCTTTTATTATGCTGGTATACTTTTTCAATTATTAATCCATTATCCAGGAGAGCTGTTTAGATCCGGGAGGGATGCACACACCGGTTTATCCGGTTCCGTGTGTCATGTCGTGTTTCAGAGCATCCAATTTAATTCAGACCTATTTTAAAAAAAGAGGCTGACCTCTATCTCGGAGAGCAATCCTCTAGAGAAAAATGTAATGGCTTAGGTCAGGGTCTGAGCATGCATACGGAGTGCAGATTCATGCAATCTCAGCACATATTGTCTCCTATTTGTCTAGCAATTATGCCTTTTATTTTTAGGACCTTAGAGCCACAATAAACCCGTATAAAATAATATCCCTAAATACTGCAGTTTTACGCATTTAACAAACATGTTTAGCCCTGACCAGGTCTTGGTAATTGGTCAATACAACCTCAGAAAAACAAATGCTTGGACAAATTGAAAAATGTTATTAATTATTTCATAAAAAGAAGCCAAAATAGAGAGGAAGCATAAAGAATCAAAACTGTCTTCAGCATTTCTATTAGAATTAGAACAGTTGACAGATGATTTTAGTCACACACACCTGATTTACTGATTATTAGAAGGTAGAACATATGTCGATTTAACCAGTTGTATGGTTATGAGCAAGCAGGGGTCTGTTAACATGAGCAGTACAGTTTTCTACAGTTGCATCTTTCAATACAGGACTTTAATAATCTCTCCACCCTTCCAACTTTGGTCACTTGTAGGGGGAGGGGCGTGTTAGGGGAGGGGGATACTTCAAGATACTTGACCAGCATTGCCTGTTGGTGGTGGTTGGAGGATCCAGTGGTGCCTGGTGGCAGCTTCACGTCTGCACCATGAGCAACCAGGGTGCAATTTGATTTACTCAACCCTTCTGCTTTTGATGTCCCCCCTCAGGTCATTAACCTGAGGGTATAGGCTTCTATGCACCTCTTACTGGTTTGGGCGATAACCCAGTTTCTGTCAGACAATCTGCTCCCCACGGCCGGAGGTGCAGCGCGAACAGGGAAGGAGGTGTGACGAGGTGCAGCTACATGTGGTCTGTACAGAACCGGCACTTCATCCGAACGACACAAACTGCTGCAGCGCCTTCACCCTTCCAATGATTTGTCTCAAATCTCACTCGTCACCCCCTCCCCTGGCCGCACTGCACCTCCGATCGCAGGGAATGGAATCCACCCCCACAAACTGCACCCTGGACGTAACTGTACCACAACTCAAAATTTCGGGGAAAAAAGGGAAACGAGAATTTTTAAAACGAATTGATAAAGTTGGAGGTGTACAATTCAGATTAAATGAACAGGTGCTTAATTCCCACCCCTACGTGAAACATAATATTCTGCTGGGTTTTCCATTATTGTGAATAAAAATAATGTGTTGTTTTAGATTTTTTGAATGCCTGATTCAGTTAATTGCAAAGTAAGTAGAAGTCTCAGTGCCACTCCTTGTATTACTTACAAATCCATCCCACCTTTCCTTCCACTCATTATCAAAAAGGTCAAGAAAAAAGATCTTAAAAGACAAAAAGGGTAATTTTTTGGCTGCATTCAACTGGACCTTAGCCTTTGTTTGCTGATTGCCATTCAGCTCTTGATCATTGATTTCCTCAGGAGATATTCAGCCTGGTTTTCTTTGCACATGGCCTCATCACAGTCTTGTCCAGTCCCAGGTTCCTCGTCTTTCCTTGTATGTAATGCATTGGATTTCAAAATCAATAAGACTTTTAATCTACACTTAATCACCCACTATGATAATGTAAATGCAGCAAGTGTGTTAAAACGTCTTATTCTTTCTGATTAAGTCTAAATGTACTGTGTTTTTCTCTCAGGGGTGCATTGCCTAGTGATGAGCAGCATTCAGGCTGGATTTCTTCTCCAGTAGTTTAATTTATCTCATCAAACCAGAAAGTCTTTCTCACCTTTTCAAAGTCTGTCAACCGCCAAGTGAGCTGTCGGGTGCCTTTTTCTGAAGAATAGCTTCAGTCCAACTATTACTTTGTACAGGCTTGTTTGATGAGGTACTAGCTGGATAGTCGTCGTTCTGTCACGTTGCACAATTTGACATGACAGCCAAATCCAGGAGCAGTCCAAGGAGTTAGACTTTTTTTTTTCCATTTCGCAATTTTAGAGGACCTTGGTTTTTCCCTGACATGCAGTGTGAAGTCTACCACCTTATATGTGTGATTATAGAATGTTCTCTAATCTTTGTCGAATCCGTCAACGTTGTCACAGGCAGACTGCATTCTAGTGCTTGAGAGATTCAGATGAAGTCATATTATTTAAATACAACCATTTGCACAATTGGTTTGAAAAGTCTACTCCAGGAATGATTTATTATTTTAATTTAGCCACTAAAGCAAAAAACAAAAACTTTTTTATATATTTGTCATATTGATTTTTTTAAATCACAGCTGTCTTCTTGATGAAATCCATCCTCCACTCTACTGATTCAGTAAAACCAGATAGCGACATATTAGCAGTATTGTTGATGCTATTCTGTTGTGTAATTTCAGGACTATAGTAAGTAACAACACTACCCAATTTCTGTTTGCATTTCATGTTTGGACCTGTTCAGGTGGATTAGAGTCTATTCAAGCAATTGGTAAAAAAGTTGTGGTGTGCATGTTCAACTGTCTTGTGTAATTTGCAAAAGAGCACAAAAATGCAGGCAAGCAGGCAGGTGGATATTAAATTCAGCAAATTAATTAAAAACTAACAAAAACCTAACTGTAGCAGAGTGGACAAAACATATAGGAGTCAGAAATAACACCAGGATAAAATAAGTGGAAGAACAAGGACCTGGCAACTTATCAGAGAAAACTGAGGACTATATCTACTGGGAGAGGTCAATATTCAATTGTGAACCAGGTGAGCTGAATACCAGATGAAAGTGAAAATTGGGAAACAACAACCTATAAGCTCTGATTATATTTAACCCAAAAGTAACCAAAAAATACAAAGCTTAGCCACTGAAAATAAACAGACACCTCCAGAATATTTTCAAAGCAGGTGTCCAAATGGCAACCAGCGATCCGTGAAAAAACTGAAAGACAACATCATTTCAGGTGTTTTGCTATTCTGTTGTAGCCTGGCAAGCCAGACAATAAATATGAATATATAGACTGGCCACGATTCACTGAAATGACTCAAACAGTCTTCACATGCTGATAGCGCTAGGCTAGGACTATTCAGAGCTGTTTAGCAACAACCAGAACCGAGCTGCCACCATGTTGTTTAAATTCAGAGTTGGAGCTCTGCCGTCATTGGCTAATCCCGCCCACCAATCCATTAGAGCATTGTGATTGGCTCGGTACAAGACTGACCGGACCAATCAGGCTGCTGAGGTTCCAATGCAGTCTACTTCACAAGGCTAATTCCGGTTGATTATAGACTAACTAAAAATAATATATTTTATATTTAATAAAATATTTATGATACATTTCTATTGCGGTTTCTCATTTTACAGAAGTTCTGTGTGCCACAAAAGCCCAAAAATATATTTAAAAAGAAAAAACAAGACTGTCTGATCAGAGGGTGCTAGCAAATATAATGTGGTCATGTCCCCCATCCCCCACCAATACCATAATCTGAACAAAGACACATTACCAGTTAACCTCACAGCACACACAGACAGACAAGAGATTTTTCACAACATTGTTTCACTGAAAATCTTTTGTAAAATAAAATAAAAAAATCTTCTCAACCAGATGGTTCTAGCTGCAGAATTTTGAGTTTCTTATTAACAGGTAAAAACGGATGGAGCCAAAAGTCTTGAGAGGAAGTCGATTTAGCAGGAGGGAATGAAAAAAGTTGACAATAAGACCTGCAGTAAAAGGAGATGACATGATGGGATAGCAGCTCAAATTGGGCATACAAGCTGGTGAATAGAAGACAGAAGGGTCCTGGTTCTCACTTAGGAGAAAGTGATCTATCTATTACCAGACAAGACACTTGTTTCACAACTATGGAGCCCAAATAAAGAACACCGTCTGCCGGAGTAGAAGGCTGAAGTTATGAGAAAAGAACAGCATAAAAGACCAAATTAATTAGATAAAAAGGGAATGAACAACTCACAGGCTTATGCAGATAAAAAAAAGAAACACAAATGGAGGGTCAGTTTATAGAGACTGAAAATACATTTTTAGATGCCAAATTTAAAGCCAAAATTATTCTGAAAATTGTCAGAAAAATTGGACAACATAGTAGTGGTGTTTGCTTGCTGCTTTAGAATATTCTTAAATAGTACTTCAGGTGCAAGAGTATTTGGCTGAGAGATGGTATCAGCTAACTCTTAAAAAAGAAAGATTTTTAAGTGATATTTTAATACCACAAATCTGCAAAAGTCTCCAAAATAATCAGAAGGAATTTTTTTAAATGCTCATTTCAATCATGAAAAAGAAACAAGCTGCTTGAGCATTCTGGTGTTTTTTCATTATTTTATGTGCCACAGCTTGCAACATATTGAAGTGGTCTTTAAAAGCCATTAGCTGCAGCACTTATAGCAGTGTTAGAGGTAGTTATGTTTTCTTTCTGTTCTTGCCAGTGGCAGCTGGATATGTCCTCTCTTGATAATTAATCAAGACAAGTTCTGGCATGAACACGGGAGTCTGTTCTGTTAGAGGTGGAGTGTGTAGTGACCCATCCACTAATAAGGTCCCTAGAGGTGAAACTGCATCAGTGTTAGAGGCTTGAAATGTGAAATCTTCCACTCATCTCCATCTTCTCTTGGGAGGAAGTACAAAGACTAAGAACTTGCATGCCTTTGGTTTCATGCACATCTTTTTTTTTTCTTCTTATTTTGTCTAAACTTTATCATTCAGACTTGCTGTAAATTCGTTAACATCACAACATCTGAAAAGGGACTCAAAAGGAACGAGAGGTAACTGGGAAAAAAAGTTCACAAACTGTTAGAAGACAGGGATAACTCGCTCCATCTGTAATTTATAAATAATAAAACACACACATAAATTATTCTATATTGTAAATATGCAAGCAGACGTCTTCTAAATTGAAAGAAGACCAACACAAAGCATGTATTCATTATTGATGTAAAGGATAATGCAATGATGCTTATGCTGTGATTTTATTTTCCCGGGTGTTTTGAGAGAAGAAGTCGTTTTTTTTTTTAATTTTAAATGGAGTATACGATCCCTACTGCAACGAATTTCATCAGCGTTCATCATTTAAACAAACTAAATTGAGCCATTTCCAACACTTTAGTAGACACACACACACACACACTTATGGTGCACATGAGATGCTAGAAAGAATCACAAAATACTACAATGCCACTTAAGGAACATGGAAGAAAAAAAAAAACTCAAAACGGGTTTCTCATGTGCACATGATACTAGCTGGTGCACACCAGATAGTATCTTGGTGTACCTGCTTGTATTTTGTGCCCATCAAATACTTTCTTGTGCCAAACATTGTAGTATTTCCTACACAAAACACACCTTCTGTTGTGCCAGCTAGTATCCTGTTTGCATGAGAGAGATTATGCTTCCCCTCGTGTGTCCTTTCGGGGGCTCCGTACATATCGTCCCAATGAATACATGAATCAATTAATGTAATCATCAGTCAGGTCGTGTCCTTGGCCTCAATAATGTCAGCTTCATGAATCACAATCTTCTTTGTCTGGGGTTTATGTCCCTCACAGATCCATCCAAGAATCAATTTTGATTTTTGCTTTAGCAGCTGAGACCAAGTCAATAAAAACTCTCGTGCTTTTGGTGTAAAAGGGCATTGGTTATTGATTTATCAGCTTGAAATAACTTTGCATTATTTCCACAGAAATAGCCGGGCGAGTCAGAACAAAGAACAGAATCTGTGCACGTCTTCGCTCAAACATTCTTTACCCTTGTGTGCGACTCTTTAATGCGAGAGAAGCAGCTGTTTACCAGATCAGTTGTAGAAGACCCACAAACCCACAGTACAGCATCCTCTAACAGCTTGCTTTGATTTGATTTTCCCCTCGTTCTTCTGAGTCACATGTTGAAATCTGCCACTGCTGATTTGTGTCTCAAAATAGGTCTTTGAATATGTTAACATGAGAATGATGAGGGAATCGAGTGAAAGAATATTTAATTTGGCATTGATTATTTATCTGAAAACAATATGTGTTAAAATAGTTTTCAGATGTTTAGAAAAATTTAGTTTTATCCAAATGTTTTTTTTTTTCTTCTGGAAGTCCAAAAGCATCCATGTTCAGAGTGGGGTCATTTACTGTTAGAGCACATGGTCTCGTCATTATTTTACATCCAATGTAGACCTAGATGTTGTTGTTCCACTGAGAGTCTCGATGTCTAAAGATCGATCACCTCTGGATTTCCATTCAGTCTTGGGAACAACAGCTGTTCTGCAGATCTGAGAGAGCGAGATGGGACATGTGGCTGCAGGCTATCCCTATTTATTAGCTTATCAATGTATTTTCATAATATGATTACTAGAAATCCCAAATTATGTTTTAACAAGTTAAAAGTTTTGTTTTAGACTTTATATTTAATGTTTTATCAAAGATATCTGGAATAAAACAACTTTTGTCATTGAAGGTTTACTTAAAGTGATAATATGCAGTTTTGCTTGTTTTGGGCGCCCTCTAGTGTCTGTTTTAAATCACTGCATTAAAAAGTTAGCATATTGTTTCAGCTTCTAAACGCCTAAATCTAACTGTTGAAATGTCTCCTCAGCCTTCATAGCTTTCTAGGAGCGGTTATTTACTCTTTCAAAGAAATCAGCTGTGTTCAAGCAGGGAGAGATTGAAAAAAATCAGGAATCATGAGATAAAAACACTCAGGCGCTAGCATAACAGCTATCCACATTGGGTTAGCCTAACCCTCGTGAGACACGTGACTTCCTGGGTACCGTGACGGCGACGGAGATTTTGCAATCGTGGTATTCCGGATCTAATCACCAGATGGGGCTAAGTGACTTTTCATTAACTCTGTAAAGGGTCATATTAGCACATACTGCTCAAGGAAAAGATTTAAAAATATGAAAAAGTTGCATATTATCACTTTAAACTCAGAAGAACTGAAATCTCAAAATGGATTGATAATCAAGTCAAAGTTTTACATGATAAATTAGGTTGCCCAATTTCCCAGAATGATCTGAAAATACAAAGTATTTATTGTTTTATTTTAATTAGCATTAGCAATGCTAACAGATTTGACTTGTGCTAACGTTTGAAGTGAAATAATTAATTTATCGTTTGCCCCAAAAGTCCTATTTCCCTTCCTTTTTTTCCTTCATTTTTATAAATCAAGGCAACAAACATTGCAATTTGGTTACACCTGTAAAGTATTGTGCACTGAGACCTTAAAGCAGTCCTAATGTGGTGGGAAATGCATTTATTTATTTAGCATTTTAATAAGCCTTTTGTAAAATATATTCAAACATCTAACAGATATTCCGCTAAAATTGGCACACATGAAAATAAAATCATTCTAAGTTTATTTTTTAACCGTCTTAGTATATTGAGGTCCAAAGCAGTTCGACTAATAGTAAAAAAAATGCCCCAAAGTTAAAACCTTTGAATAAAATTGCAGTTTTGAACAGCCTGTCTCCTTAAGGTCATTCTACATGTACAAAACTTTTCTGCCCCATCGATGATAGTCAGCATTAGGCATGTAAAGTCTAAAGTTTAGGACAGCTTTTAACACAAAAATGTCTCTGTGGAGAATATTGCAGCGGTCGTCCACCGAACAGATTTGATAGTGCCCCATTGAGCTTGTATTGGAGATGAACCTCAGACAGGAATCGTAGCTTACCATATGTTGGCTCGTGGCCACAAGGGAAAAGCAAATTCCCACCTTTATCCTAGGAGAGGCAGGAAGGAGAAGTCACCTTGATTAAATTAGTTGTATATGAAAATGGGGTTATGCCTATTGGGAACATGTGACAAGGGCTTACAAACCTCGCCTTTCACAACCCTGTGAGAAAGACTTTCATTTCCTTCTTTTTTTGTGTTGCAAGTTGTATTTTTCACTCTTGTCTTTTGTCCCACGAGGCCTTTGTGTGTCAGGATCAATACACAATTCTCATTTGGTTACCGTCCCTTCCATTCATTCACAATGTAAGATTCTATTACCATCCTCAAACAAATTCTCCAGTGACTTTTTCCTGTCTGCGATACTTTCCTACCTTTTTCTCTCGTCTACAGCCTGCCTCTCACAGTGTCATGCTATTTGTCCTCCTAATATTCTAGGACTTTTTTATCAGTCTGCTAAAACCCCACAATACAGAGTTTTATTCAACTGCCATTTTAAAATACGTCATGTACCAAACGTATGCAAGCGCTTCGTCTTTTAAATAACAGATAATACTTAGAGATGAGTTACTGTGACTGAATGAAACTCTGCCAGTACAATGCATTAAGTGGGACTATTGATGGCAGAATAGAGGCTTTCTCAGTAAAGCTGTGCTCAACTGTAACAGACTTTCTCTCTGTACTTTAGTCTTTTGTCTGCGTGATGATTTCTGCTCATATTGTTCAGGATGAACAGAATCCATGTCCACCACTTAGTGTTGCTGTTTTTATATAAAACTGCATTTTAATTTGATTAAAGGAATTGAATAAATTCTCTGTAATGTTGGTGTCCTTTGAAATTCTACCATATATTGTCCTCACACTTGCAAATGTTATAAAACATCATTATCCAGTTACACATTTTGAAAGGTTATTTTGGCGTGACGGGGTATGAAACATGACCGGATTGTCCGAACTTCTAATTATTAGTCATCAGTCAACAGCATGTTGGAGAAACGAAGGATTGACCAGTGTTACTCAATGAATAAACAACCTAAAGTCTTTATCAAACACCTAAAGTAATACTGTAGAGTAGATTGAAGACGACGGCTTAAGGCAGCATTTCCCAAACTGGGAAGCGCAGCATCTTTGGCGAGTGTTTTTGTCTCACCTGAAGCGACGCGTCATTGAACGCTGCAAAATCACACAATAGTAACAATGTCTCCCAGGAACGGAGTACAGGAATAAGAATTGCATATTTTTGGTCTGTATTTGGTCAAAACTACTGTTGTGTTTTGTGAGACTAACTTTTAATTCTTCAACAACGGGTAAGTGAGCTATTTATTGGAATACTATGTCTCTAAAAGCTCAATTACGTAAATTCAATGAAACGCTCCTCGTCCATGTATTGGCGGTTGTTTTCGTTTGCCGTACTAGTGGTTCAGCATTTTGTCGTAAAGTACTGCACATCTTCAGTCCCTGTGAACCACTCTCACTGACTATAATGGTTTCAATTTAAAAATCACAGCTCGGGCGCGATGTGGCGTAGCGTTGACATTTCCTGTGGGCCCCAGCTGTAAGTGTCTTTGGTCAAGACACTGACCCAATACACACCTCCCTCTGATCTGCAAATCCAGGGTTTGAGTGTGTGACTGAATATGACCTGTTGTCATGATTCATGTGTTTGGTTTTAGTTTGTTGTTTCTGCCTCCTGTTGTCCCTGATCAGTTCTGTTTGTTTACCATTTTCACAGTTTACATAGAGTTTTGCAAAAATGTTCTAGTTGAAATTTTTTTTGTGTTTTTTGATTTTTTGGAAATCATCTCAAGACCCCAAACTTAGTGCTTGACGAGCCACAGTGGGTTCCCAACCTCAATTTGGGAACCAATGACATACAGGTTTGTGTTTTAAGGCTGCTCAATCTTCTGCCTGAAGGAAGGAGGGTGACTTCATTGTCTGGATTGGTTCAGTCTGTCAATATCTTCTTTGCTCTGCTCAGAGCTCACCACTTTTTGAAACAACCAGATAATTTGTTTGATTCAGGTCCAAAGTGCGGCCCTTTGAAGGATTTTGAGAGGCCATCAACTGCATTTACAGGAAAATTTAATTTATTCCAAAGTGTTTTTTCTTTTATTTCCTGGTAAACAGAACCACAAACCCTCACTGACTTCTACTAAAAAGACTTGTGAGCACAATAAACCTGACTAAATGCAGCAGCATGACTGAAGAAAGACCCAGATCCTGTTCTTGTTGCCAATAATGGACTAGACTTTATTTTAAAGAAACTAAAAAAAATCAACCAATCAAATCCAGGGTATTTGATGCTTTTCTTTTGCGGGGCAAAAATATGAGACCCATTTAGGTTCATTTTTTGAGCAATGCAAATAAAACAAATCACTAGAAAACCGCTTTTGCATTTTTTGCAAGTTTTTGTGGTCCACGAGGAGTTTCGATTTTTGGCCCTCTTCTTACAAAGTTTAAACACCCCTGTTATATATGAACTCTTATTTATAGCTCTAAATGCTACAATATAACACAGAGGCAAACCATTATTTTCTGTTCCTCCTCTGTCCTGTTTGGGGTTGTTGTGAGGTGTAGATTATCCCAGCAGCCAACAAGCAAGAGGCAAAGTTCACCTTGAATAGGTCACTAGTCCACCATCACAGGGTCAGAGACAAACAGCTGTGCACGCTCTCACCTGCTCCAGAGGTCAGTTCAGAATCGCTTAACCTACATGTTTATTGCATTGTGAAAAAAGAAAAAAATAGAAATGCGAACGCTCAGCATCCCAGTTTTGTCGCATTATAAAATAGCTTAAATTCAAGAAAATAATAAAAAAAATTGTTTTAGAACCAACATTGATTGTAGCCTAGAGGAAAGATGAATTTCACACACCTTCATTTTTTTAACTTTATACTCATTTCCTTTTTTTCCCCGTCATCCCTCCACCGTATCTCATTTTCATGCACATTTTTTTAAATTATTTGTTTTAAATTTTTTATTTCTTTTTTTTGCCAACATCGAGTGTCTGCAGATTTACTGTAGAGATGATCATTTTCTCAAAGGCCTATAAATTATTTTCATGTCAGTGCCACTCAGATGCAGAGGGAGGTCATACAGCCAACACTAGCTTCTCCAGAGGTCTAGAACTGGTTCAGAACAGAAACTTTAATCATTTATGGGAGGTTTCTTCGAAATGTTCTTGTCATTCATATAGGTTGTTACAAACCATCTTTTGTCTTTCTTTGTTATTGTCCGCAGTAATTAAATGAAAAGAGAAAAAAATAAATAATGAAGTGGAGCCCTTGTGCATGCAGTGTGATTGAAGGGTCTTAAAAAGTCTTAAAACCATTGAATTCATGAATTTTGAAATAATACCTTAAAATTACTTGAAAAAGTCTTGAATCTGGGTCTTAAAATGTGCTGTATGTAGCTTCTCCATATCACATTTCACCTCAAAGATTTAATTTGTCAACCATGATTATTCTGATTAAATAACGTAGTAATAAACAAAGTGGTGGAACCAGTAGAGCTTTCCCCAGTCACTAAAAGTAGATATTTGACGCCACAACCACAGACGGTAAACACAACGCAGACATGGACTACAAGCAACAAGCCAAGGAGAAAGGTTGACTGATGCCCGTTAGGATTTTTTAAACACGTCATTTACACTACCTAGCTACCAATTTCATGCTAGGGTTAGTCTACAGGGAAATGTAAATCTAACAAAGTGTGGCGGGATAAAAGTCATTTCGTCACTTGTTAAAACCAGTGGAGAACAATGTTTTTTAGGCTTTTTGTACCATATGCAAAAAAAGGATTCAACTAGGTACAATTGGCGTGAAGGCATTAAAGCTGCTCTATGTAATTTTCAAACAAGCAAGACACGTCTCAGAGCTCTCACCCCTCCTGTCGGGTATAATCCTTATGCCTTGCCTTGCTATGCTAATGTTCACCCTGGTTTTTCCTCTTTCTACGTCAACACCTGTGAAATGGGCAGTAAAATCGGTATTAAATTTGTATATAAATGGTCTTTAAAAGGTCTTAAAAAGACTTGAATTTGACTTGAAGAAACCTGTAGAAACCCTGGATGGTTTTATGGGAACTTTTCGTTTCAAAATGTGCCTGATATTGTGGTTAAACATTCTTTGGATGAAAAAGTTGAAGAGTTAAGGTTTCTGTGAGATTTACTGGCAGAGTCGTTTTCACAAAGGTCTTCTCAAGAACAACTAGACAAGGGGCGAATGAATCAAGCAGTCTTGCAGCATTACAGTCCTGCCTTAGCTGGTGAAAGGTTGTGGACATTATATTCAAGTGAAGCTTTAGAAAAGTAGGTGTCATTGATTTTTAATGGCTTTTTTTTATAAAGTACCAGCAGCACTAATTTGCTGTATTTTATAGATGAGTGTAGAAATGGATTACTTGCCCCTCACACAGCAAACAAGTTGCAAAAATCTAAAGATGCACAATCAGCTGGAGTTACATAAAATAATCAGGGTGGAAAACACACTTTTAAAATAAAAGCATTTGTGGTCTTGTGTGTGTATTCATTTGTGTAACATCTTTGATTCTCAATCAGCCTCACATAGGCTCAGCCTGCAGTGAAATGCCCATGTGTGCAAGTTCAAACATAACAAACGACTTGGATTGTGTGCAAAAATTATCCAGAGCAAATCCACATGAGAACAGAGAGAGCAATGCAAATCTCACACAGAAAAGCCTGCACAGTGAGACAGGAATTGGTGAACTGGGAGGCAACAGCGCTAACCGCCAGTCTACTCCGCCGCCCACAAAATAACATGTCTTTAGAAATTAGCGTACTGTAATTATCACAGGTGTGTTGAGCCTCCAGCTAAATCAGTCAATTCCACTAGAAAAGATTTATGTCACTTTGAAAATGAGGTGGTCACATTGCATTTAGCCCAAGTCACAGGTAGGGTACTTTAATTAAAGGGAGGTCACAATGAGTGCCTGGGTATAAAATACATGACCCACCGCTGCTCAGTGCCTCATCTGTGGCATCCAGGATCTTTTAGCATCAGATATGAGAGCAGAGGAAACCAGCAGAGACTTGCAAGTTCAGCTCCATCATTCGATTCAACAAAACAATGTGTTAAGATGCTTAAACTCACCCAAAACAGTGAGCTGGATCTGAGTGAGTAGGATCTGGCTGCGGACATCAAAATGGCGTCCAAAATGGCGTCCCAACCACGACCGGAAAGACCACGACCGGAAAGACCTTGGCTCCAAAATCCGACATGTGGGTCATATCTGTAAGGTTTTGGCCGGACCGAGTAGAGCGGATACTAGTCTGTAAGGTCTATTAGAGATTATAGCCGACGGGAGGGGTGAGAGCTCTGGAACCATGTTTGTGTAAAATAGCTAGCTATTTTGGAATTGTGTTTGCAAAGGAAGAAAAAAAAAAATCAATTCAACTACAGATACGTACTTTCCAATGCCTGATTTCTACAACAGGAGCTGTCTGAGATTAAAAAATGTCCAAAAAGTTGTCCTTTAACCACATATTTTAACTTGCATAGATAAATTATTTCTCAAATTGTAGTGTTTTATTTCTACATTCAGACAGTGAACTCTCGTTTTTGTAACTACAGTTCTTTCGCAAAATGATCAAGTGTCTCCAGGACTCCTTGAGTCCAAGATTGTTTTGTTTTGTTTTTTTTGGTGTGAAGTTTCAAATGTTCCTTAAACTTTAATGGCAATTACTCAAAAGTGGTAAGAGATATATTAAAAAGCGGAATAATATAGTAAATGTTGATATTCTTGTGATTTGTTTAAACCTTGATTGAAGTTTCTATGTTGAATTAAGCAGACGTCATGCAATCATTTGAATCAGGTGTGTTGAACCACACCTACTATAACTTTTAACCAATGACATGATAAAATAAAATCTGTCCTCCAATCACAGCCTTAACAAGATCACAGCTAGTTCCATATTTAAGGCTGAAAATTTCATTTGAATGAAGAGACTCTTTAGAGATAATAGAGAATATTACGAACGTCAAACAAAGGCGAAGCACTCCACAGTGTACATCTGTACAAGGAATACTACCAGGTAAGATATTTAATCTACATCCAAGTTCAAGTAAAACATTGGGAATTAGGAGTTTGTGTAATATTTTAATTAAAAAAGCTCAATAAGATAAAGGGGATGAAAAGTTAAACTTTTTTTCTCTTCTGTTTCAGAATGTTGCACAGGGCTTTACACGAACAACTGGTCACGCCTTATAGCAGGCCACCAGCCCTTCATGTCAAAATCATGAAGATTGTGGAACAAAAAAAAGTTGTGCAGTGGACCTTTTGAAGGCTCCACTGCATGGCCTTCAGTGGTAAAGAACAATGCCAAAGCTGCAGTAACAGAGGAGTAACATGCTCAAAAATTAGCGCAGAAAAAAGCTATATATTCAAAAACTACCACCGCAATGGGGCAGCAGCCCCATTTAACCTGGCTATCACCAACTCAACAGAATGCTTTTGGGCAGCTGAATTACCAATTACAGAGGAACTAAAGCAAAAGACCATTGACGCCCTAAATCCATCACATGCCCCACAAGTCTCGCTCGTCGATGCCATGGAGTGTCCCGGGTTGGTGTCAGTAGAAGGGGATGTGGTTTTGATTTTAAATGAATGTGTTTTTTTTTTTTTATAAATTAAACCCATACATTTCAAAGCAAGCAATATAATCTGCTTTTTAAATGTCTTGACTTCAGGTTTCTGCTGTGACAAAGGTGAGGTCTGCAGTGGCTTGGGTTCCGGTAAAGACCATCAAACTCAAAGAGGTTGAATATTTTGTTATAAATGTATTGTGAATTGGCATAATGAGATCCTGTTCAGTGTAGCATTTCCCTCGTGTGATGCTGTGAAAATGAAACTTACAATTTGGTGTTGCAATGTTTAAATGAATGCTCTACTGCACTAAAGCATGTACAACCATATTTAATTTCCACAGAACGATTTAGTAGTTACTGCTACGTTGTGGTGAGAGGCTTCGGTCCAAAAACCAATAAACATTGGTGAAAGGGTTCACCTGACGCATGTTCGATTTGCACAGACATCATTTGGACCGAAGCTACAAAGTATACAGCTGTAGAGGTGTGTTCATTCATGATTGAAAGCATTGTGGTCAACAGTTGGCCCTTGTGGACCACAAGCCTATAATCCAACACATCTGAACTTAATCAGTGGATAATGAACAGACCGTTTTAAACTTGAGCAACATAATATTGACATTGAAATATAATCGGGACTATTCTGTCATACTACTCTTAAACTTTTTTTTAAGTCAGTTTTTTAATTGTCTTTAAAGAAAATGCAAATGCAATTTCAACAACGTCAAAATAATGGGAAAGGAGGATAAAAAAATTGGAGGACTGATCAAAATACTCACTGAAACTGATAAGACGCTATTCAATGACCCCAGTCTGTGGAGTTTCGATCTCTTGTTTGCATGCATGTCTGAATGCTTTAACTTTTACAAGAAGATCTTAAATTGGTGCAGTTCAGATCATATACAATTTCTAAATCTGCATAATGTAGCCCAGTGGTTCCCAAACTTTTTTGCCACGCACCCCCTTCTATGTCCCAGTCGTGGTCGCGCACCCCCAATCCCCGGATGGAGACCTTTGACATTTGAACAAAGTCCTGGTACCTACGAATCATTAATGTTACAAATTTTCAATACTTTTGTGTTTAATAATTAAATCATATGTAACCGAGGATTACTGTGAGTTGCGCGTCCTACGGTCAGTAAACGCCCCTCGCATTTCCATGTGACAAATGTTTGGAAGTGAGCAGGAGGTTACTACACTGGTTTAAGCTGGCGGTTTGCTTAACTAACTGCTTAGTGTTTTTAAATTAAAACCCACCTCCCGTTAACCATTAGCACATCGGCGGCAGAAAGTAGCGCTGCACCTTTAGTAAAAACAAAAGAAACAAAGAAAACGACTCACCATGGAGTTGATTAAATAAGAACACATATGGAATCAATCAGCAGAGTTGTCACAAGCTGTCAAGAAGATTCTTTGAATAAATAATATCCATTTGACGAGGTCAACAGTCCAGCAGCTCCGCACAACATCGCCCCGGAACTAATAGTGAAAGTTATCGTCGCTTTCAAAATAAAGGTCTGCTCGAAAGAGTTCACATGATTGTTAAAAAAAAAAAAAAAAAACTTGCAATTTTTGCATTAGGAGTTCACATTAACAGAAAAGACTAAGAGTTCCTCCAAATACTGTCCCACAGCTCCACACAATAATGGTATACAATTTTTTTACACATTTTTACTGAGTGGGGAAAAAAAACACTGTAAATGTGTAATTTCACATTTCCACCATTAGTTTTCATCTTGCGCACCCGCTAGTGGCAGCTCGCGCACCACAGTTTGGGAATCCCTGATGTAGCCAATAAACAACTTGCCAACAAATGTGATTCCCAATTGGTCCACAAGGCAAAGGCGGGGTTGTGATTCATGTCCCTAAACCCTACAATGGCTGTCCAACCTCCAAATTAAATTTTTGGCATACTCAGCATTAATGTTGGATGAAGTAAACAACTTGCACTACAAGAAAACACCCTATATGCAAGGCAGGAGTCTCAAATACGCAAACATGTAATTAAAAAGCAGCATAATTTCAGCCTAAGAGGGAACTTCTGCTACAAACATCACCACCTGTGCGTGTAAACACCATCAACATGGGAAGAAAATGACATTACGACTGGCTGTCTGCATTCATATTGACTATATTAATACACAAGCACAAGTGTAGCTAATTAACAATAACAACTTAGTTAATGATGTGTAAAGAGCCTGTAGAACATTAAGTAGAAATGTTCAAACAATTATATGCCCACATGCAGCTTTGCAGCTCATAATATGCTCATAAACTGCAGGAAAAATGGCTAAACAGACTACTTAGTGGTGGCAGTGGATAAATAATACGAGGAGAAAAAAATCTTTGTATTTATATGTCAGTCTTCAATTATTTTTCCATTCTGTAGGAGCGGCTCGCTGCAGGCTGTCCGTGCACACGTCCTTGCAAATGTAATTATTTAGGCCTTTTAAAGTAGCTTGATAGGTGCAGGCAACAAACACAAAGGCCACAGCCTCCTGTATTATCTTCCTCTCACAGGGTGGAGATGCAGGACATTAATCACTATGAATTCTCACCTCAACACACGCACTCACACTGGTGCATAAAGCTACGGCTGATTAAATCAAACGTAAATAACAGCTGTCTTGGTCAATACAGTACTTTTTTCAGTTTATTTTTTGCACCTGACCGAACTCCGTAACCCCAAAAAGCTGCAGTGGCTACTAGTTTAAAAAATACTAGATTAATATTTCAAAGTGGCTGCCTAATTACTAATGAAACTAGGACAAAAGGGTGTGTGCAAAGTCATCAACTCCAGACGGGAAACCACTCGCGCATAAATTACAGTTTTCATTCTAATGATGTCTTCTTTAATGTCCGACTTCATAAAATATTAGACTCGTGCATTTACATTTCCGCTCTTTTAAATTTCAAATAAAAGGCTTTTTGTAGACAGGTGTAGAATTGGTTGCGATTCGGTATTAGGCCATATTTTAAATCTAAGATGTATGCCGCCTTCATTATTTATTAAGCTTCCACATAATGACACAATTCCATGTTTAATGCAGCGGAGGCAGTTTTCCCTTCTCCGTCTCTTCCTCCGTTGCTACCTCCCCATCACCACAGATGAAATGAGCAATTCTCCTCTTTTAAACTACTTATTGTGGAAAATTGTCCAACAATGCAGTGGACACAGTGTTCCTTGAGATGTATTCATTGAAACTGGGTGTAATTATACAGGCATACTGCTGACTTTAGAAAAAATGATGAGAAATGAGCTTCTGATGAAGACCTTGCCTGGAGCGGCCCGGTGAATTTATGTCCCTTTTTTAATTCCCCAGTCCCCCCCCCCCCAAATTGTTGGGGTGGGGGTGAAGAGATGAGAGGGGGGTGAAAACAGGAAGAGGGGAAATGAGGGGAGGGTGACAAAGGACAGACGTACTAGATTTTAATAAGAAGTTGTCACAGCAAATCGCCAGTCCCTATATCAAGAGTGCAGAAGCTTTGGGAGATCTGCCAACAGACCCTGAATGCACCACTGGGGCTTTCTTGCAAGTTCTAGTCGCAAAACAAGGACAAACGCACTAATTTGGTATTCTGCCCATCTCCCAGAAGCATCATAACACCACATAGCCTTTGGTATTCATACATGACCTCTAAACTCAAAATAATCACCCCCCATCTTCAACTTTTGACAACAACTCTTTGCTTTCTGATTATAGTTTTCCAAATTTCTATTTTTAACAGACTAGTTTTATGCAGCTGCAGCGTTTGTAATTTTTTATTGTGGTGTCCCAAAGCCTCGGCTCCTTTGAACATGTTAAAGCACAATGCATGTCACGTTGCCGCGTAGCAACTGTTTGCGGTTTAAACAATGCATTTAAATTGTTCACACAAATGAACAAAACATTTCTCCCTGATTCCCTCCTCTCTCCTTCTGTATGAAAATCCGGCGCACACGAGTCACAGTGACTTTGATAAACATGGTAGACTGTCAGGGGAAATCACTGTCACTGGCAATGCGGAATACAGAAATTCCTCCAAGATGTGAAAGAATAAAGTCATTGTTCGTTTCAGAAAGGGTGGAGCTGGTTGACGTGCTGCATGTTATTTTCCATCCCAAAGAGCCTCAGCAGCAGCGACAAGAGCGCACAATGGAGTTCCTGCAACATGTGGCACAATGCACCTGAGCATACACACATGTGAAGAAATAATCATCTCTGTCAACTCTTTAACACCTTGTTTATGTTACTTGAATGTAACACAAATGTGTACTACATAGTGCTAATCTATACCACACAGGGAATGACTTCTCTTTGTACTCAGGTTTGAGTTATAATCTTCTGGAAACCATTGCAATTGAGGTATTAGTGTTTGCAGACAATTCTTTTTTAAATATATGTGATTTGGAATAAATAGACAGCACCATAACATCCATACAAAATTCAATTATTTAATTGAGCTAAGCCAGGGGTTAAAGTTCTGTCGTGGAGACGGAATTCCGTCAATTGGGACTAAAGAGAAAAATGGTCTGTCAGATTCCTCGCTCGTAAATAAAGATACGTGAGAATAATGAAGGTCATGGATGCAATTTTGCAAGCAGGTTCTGTGGCGAGCTGCTCAGAAACGGGTCCTGTACAAGACTGGCCAAAACCATGGCGCGCCCGTGGCGCAGTGCTGACATCTCCGTTGTTCAGCCTTTAGCGTAGACGTAGGTGACCAGTCCCCAGCAGAAAGTGCGCTGCATCCCTGGCGCACCAATAAAAATACAGCACTGCAGCGAAACGAGGATTTGTGCGTCCACATGAAGGAGGCGTGATATAGACCAGTCTGGAACGAGAAACTCAAGTCAGTCTCCCTCTCACACACGAGCATAGCAGGTAGAAGAAGAAATGAGTGACAGAGAAAAAGCAAACAGAGGAGTATTGAACCGTGGCCTAGTGGTAGAGCAAATGCATTGCATGTTGGAAGACCTGAGTTCAAATACAGGTTAGAGCATACAACACTGTAAAATTTTATTTTTCTTTAAGAAAATAAATACTGAATAAAGGATTTATATTATTAATATATTATCGAGTTTGTGTATTTTACTAGCGGTCCGTGCACAGACATATGTTTGGACTGGGCCGGTCTCAAGCAGAGTTGCGCTTTTTTCCCAGTTTAACCGTGTTTATGCGTCGGCTACTGGTGTTAGGAATATTTAGCGAGTCATAACACCGCTCCGGTGTTCCAACTGTCTTCAGCTAAGTATGATAAACGACAAAAACAAAATGAAACTAAAACTGAAATACGAATAAAAAAAACCCTTCAGTGAACGTCGCTTCCATAAAATAAATCTCCACTGCAGTTTGAAGTCTTTGAGCGATTTTGGTGACGGAGCAGCAGCTGTTAGCTGCTAACTCTGTTAGCACACAGCAGAAGGGTAAACACTTGATGTTGGAGCTCTTTGCTGCCACTATATGGCTGTTTAAAGCCAAAGTAGCCACAAACAGGCGACAGTGTTTTTTACAACTATTTCCTCAATTTTAGGACTTCTGAATTCCAAATCCATTAGTGTGTGTTTACATTGCTCCGCTCACAAATATGTCAACATGTCACCTGCACGAATAAATCGTCCATTGTCGATTTTTGGACTGATGATGTACGATTGGAAAAAAGTTACATCGCTCAACCCTAATGAATGGTCTACAAAGCTGCAAAAGCACTATAAACACATAAAATCCTGAGCTCAGTTGTAATCTTTGCAGTCAAACTATTTTTCTAATCAACACACCACTAAACTCCAGTATAGACATCTCAAATGTTGCATGATTGATTAAAGAAAATAAACTGATACTGTCAGAATGTGTCCCCCAAGTGAACACACTCAAAAAATGTGAAACCAATACGTTGTGTATCTTGCATTTACGGACTTGCTAAAATATTCTGAGATAAATATTGGAAGTCAATAAGTAACTGCCAATTTTCATTACAATACCAGTTAGCTCAGCGCTGAACTTCCTTTGTGTCGATAGCTCAAAGTGGTGTCTGTGATACAGTCAGAATATACACAAAATAGGAGCAAACGGAAGGGTGGGATACAATAAATTTCCTTTTGGAAAGGTCAGACGTGAATGAGCCAGCAAAATTACTTTCAAAACAATTTATAGTTTCTCTCAGCCATCTAATCATTTGAAGATGATTCTGCAGGAACATCGTATCTCAACGCAGATTTGGTTATAATTGGACAAGCAGCAATATTTGTTTAGCATTTGCAGCTTAAGGAAAGCAAGTTTTTCATGTTATTTATGTAAATAGAAAGTACTACAAACATATGAAATTGTTGCTCTAATAGGCTTATTACTTTTAGCTGCGGCACTGTAAAAAGCTAATTACTCTGGGTTACTATCAATATCCCTTTGCATAACAAAAGTTAACTCAAAATGGACTAAATGTTTCAATAATGCAGCAAAAACAAAACTAAAAGAGGAGTATATGATTTGTTTCTTTTTAAATCCTTCTGCTGTAACCCTTTTGAACAATGTAAACATGATTAGTTTTTCTTCAAGTCCACTGAGAAATGTTCTGCTATTGGTTTTATGTATGAATAGATTAGTATGCATGCATGAACATGTTTGTTTTTATGCATGTGTGAGTGTATACACGGCTCTATACAGGATTGATTTTCTTCCTTATTTAGCAGTTTGTGTAATTTCAGGAGTTTTGACACCAAAAGGGAATTTCAATTTCATAAGAATTTAAAGAACAACAAAGTCATCTTGCTAAATTTACAGTGAACCATTTTGAATGTGGTGTTTCCAGCATCGGCTGTGGCCCAGAGCTGGGCCGGGCGATGAATCAGGAGGCTGTGAAGGCAGTGGGAAAACCTGCACATTGTTAAAATCCAGGGGTTATTATTCACGATGTGGAATTCTACAGTGATAAAGCACATGTTAACAAACCGCATGGTAGGATCATCGCAACCAGAGTTATTTTTCTCCTCAGAAAGTGCTGTAAAGTACAGGAGGGCACTCTGTGTGTACCATCTATCAAAGGAAACAAATTAAAATATAACCTATCCAATTACATTGCTGCTGCTAGTGTTAGCCTCCGCTGGCCCAATTGCAAACCTTGCACATGCTACAAATACATCATCATAGGGGAAACATTTTATGTTTAGAAGCTGCTTTGCACTATGTGCAAAGTAGAAAAAAAAAACACTTTATGACAGTATGTTAGTCATATTTTCCACAAATGGCTGAAAGTGCTTTTTATTATGCAGGATCCCAAGTGAACCCACCAGCGCTGTGGCCTTTTTTGGCAAAACTATTACTTTTTTCTCTGATTGCTGCTGACGTTGTATACCTTCATACACAATAACACTCAAACCCCAACATAAATTTGCAATGTTTTTGCAAAAACGACCATTATAATGGTGCCTAATTGGTTAAAAACTCATAGGGTGAGCATATTTTGATTTTTGACAAAGAGGATATTTGGCTCATGAAACACGACTGTAAAAATACAGTTTGATTAAAGAAGACTTAAACCTTAAAGTAGTGTGTGTGTGGGTAACAACTTTCAGATAGGCTTTCACAAGTCAACAAGTATAAAAATTACGCAATATAACCCAGCCAGAGTTGGATTCGGAACTATGATCATCCATCCAGTTGCGAGACCAACATATATTATTATTAATAATATTGCAAATTAAAAATCATGACCCGTTGTTTGTTCTATCTGTAAGAGGGATGATGTCACATGCAAGATGGACTACTATATTTGCACCAGTTAATTTAAGTACATGCCTATTTCCAGTGAAAAATGATAAAACTGACATTATTAATCTGTTCTGTTTTGGCTTTATCATCAACTTTGGACAATTTAGATTTGGGCTTTTCTATAGGACGCAAACAGATAGAGGCATTAAAGTCTTTTATTTTGAAAGAAGATTTATTGGCCGCTTTGCCGACAGGATACGGTAAAAGTTTAATATACCAGCTGGTTCCAGTTGTTGCTAAATGGCTCTGGTTGGTCCTAGCGCTATCCAATAGCATGTGGAGACAGTTTGATTGACAACCACTGATCCCACCCTTATGAATGAGTTGTTTCAATGGATCGTGGCCAGACTATATATCCACATACGGTATATAATCTGACTTGCCAGGCTATAAAGAAACATCTTGTCTTTTGACATTAACTTGGTACAAAAGATTCATTACAATAAAAAAGAAATGCACGAAAACAAGATTTTTTCATAAGATGATTCAAATCACATTTTTCTTCAATATCCAGCCTATAGATGATGTAATTTAGTCAAACTTCAAGCCAGTCTAATTAAAACAAGCAATCTAACATTTTAGGTTCACAGAAACATTTGTCATTTTTTTGTTTTATAAACATAAAAAAAATATGTACAATCCAGTTTAAATAGTGTTACAGCCTGGCTAATCGGGCCACAACAAAAGGAGAGACACACCATGTAAATGTTTATCAAAAATATAATCAAACCTAAATATAAGCACACTGAAACAGATGGTGGTTGATCTGAGGAGGAGAGCAGAGCTTCTGAGTCGAGCAAAACTCCAGGGGTTTATAAAGGCAGGTTTCCCAGGTCCACAGGTGTTCCCCATTTCAATCAGGTGCAGCAGGTAACAATGACCTGATCAGCCTCACAGACCCACAGGGTCGTGACAAAAGTGTATTTGTTTGTACTTGTAGTTCAATCCATTCTCAAATGAGTAGGGCTGTTTTAGTAAAATACATTACTTTATTGGGTTCAATTAAATCCAGCTCAGTGCGGGAAGAAGAAAAAAAATCTATTTAATTATGGTGAACGATTAAGACCATTAGGTTCATCGCAAATACCTCCAGCTCAACAAATAAATGTTGAACTTATTTCCATACAAATCATTATTTGTGGTTTAATCACGTACACATCCCTTCCACACACACACACACACACACACACACACACACACACACACACACACTCCTGTGCGATTCATCCTGCTGCTTCTCCGCTTGTTGTTATTATTGGTTTTTGTTTCTTGTTATCCATTCACAGCCTTGCCCCCTGTTGATTTTTTATTTTTTTTTTACCTCAGTGCCTTTGCCTTGTCCAGAATAATGACTGCGCACATAGCGCTGATGCCTCTACATGCATGGCGGCTCCAGCGAAGGGGTTGACAGAGCAGCTGAATTGAAAATTCACCTGTCTGATCACTTTCCATCCTCACCTGTGGTTTTCTTTGCTTTTTGACCCCTCCTTGTTTCCCCTTTGGCTTCCCTTTCAACATAAACCAGAATATCTTGTTTTATAAAATCAACAGGGCTGGCTAAATGTCAAAACAGATGAAAAATAAATTGTCATACAGTTTTGCCAAGTATACTGTGGCGAGTGCATAATGATGAAATGATCATTATTATTCAGTATACATATTCAAAAGATTTGTCTTGTTTAAAATGTGTTTTTGAATTAGGAATAGTACTATCAATCTATAACAGTACATCAGGCAATGAAAACAGAATTGGCAAACAATATAAAAAAAGCAAGAAATGTTCTTAAAGACCACAGTGTGATTTTGGTAGGACATGTGAGAAAACCCCTCTCTCTTTGAAGTGCTATAGCTCAGGCAGACTTCACAGTGTTCAAAGATAAAAGGGACCCCAGACAGGTGGACTTTACTGTAGTAAAGTGGCATTTTAAAATTGTTAATAGGTTTGCAGTAGGACTTATTGATCTTTTTCCGATGCACACCCAGACCTCAGACGACTGTAGTACCATTTTGGCAAGTATTATATTCAGAAGTGTATGTGCAGGGTCGTTTTAACTCACCATGCAGCCTATAAAACACTGTAAATCCTATAAATGACAGTCAAAGCTTTTTGTCATGCATAGTTTAATATTTGTCCAATGTATATATAGTTTTTGCACAGCAAATGTTTTTTGAGACTTGGTTTTTAGTTTGTGTTTGTCTCCCTCTCAGTTTGTTGTCAGGGTGAAAGAGAGAAGCAAGTGTGTGGTGACCATGGTGACCTAATCAGCTGATGGAAGCAGCTTTTCTTTTGATCTTGGTTCTTTGATCTTTGATTTTTTTTTTTTATAGTTTATAGATAAAAGTTGAGGCATTTGGTTTTAAGTTATTAGTTCATGTTGGAATTTTGGGTAGCAGCCTTGTTAGCGCCCTTCAAAATGTATTCAAATTTCTCTTTCTTTACTTAATAATTATAAAAGTTATGTTTATTCTGCAAATTTAGAAGAAATGTCAAATAAACCTCAGTAATTATCTAGAAATGTCTATGCAACAGGTTGAACATCTGTTTTAGTTTTGGTAATAAATCCTGCTGAAGATTTCATTTTCTCTTTGGATGTCATGTTTTGTAGTAATTCATGAAACCATTTGTCGTCTTTGCATTCTCTTACAGGCTCTCATTTCACATTCCACTCCTATTAGCATCCGCCTTTGAGTATGATCTCAAACATCTGCTTGCGATATGTTTTGTAAACTATAATCAGATCTGCAAACCATCCTTAGATCTGCGCACGTTACTTTTATGTCCGGCATTAATGAAGCACGCCCAAGTGTAGACTGTTAGTAACATTCGCTAAAGTAATCGATTCTTTTGAAGGCGTTGTGTTTACCCAGAAGGAAGATGAGAAGCTGTTGTCAGGTGTGTATGCGGCGAGCCCATCCTAAGGATAAAAGGTGTAATGTTCAGCCTCAGGCAGCTCAAAATGGTTGCTGTGCTTGGCACCTGGGACCCCTGTCTCTCAGCAGGAATTGGCGTGGAGCCGGGAGCTTCTCTAAGAGCCAGGTGTTGTTTTATTTATCTGAAAGCACAAGTGACCTTTCTAGAAGAATGCAGCAGAGAGATCGGCCTCAGAGGGTTGTCTGCTCCTCTCTTTTGTCGCTGTGAAGGATGAGATTGAGAGCCATAAGCCAACGTCTTGTCTTCAGAAAGTCACAGAAAAAGACCCGAGATGAACTTTTAGGATTTATTTACCTTTGAGACCATGTGGCTTCTTATAAGATTTGGAATTACACATGAATGCTTTCCCTCGGGAAGCGCCCTTTATCTCCTTGCAGGAAGATATACTTTATGGCAGGAAGTATCCAGTTTCTGATTGTGATGTATCATGATGTGAATGATGCTTTTCAAGGAGGCACCTAATTAGGAATTATTTGGGTTTAATAGAGCAACAAGCTAATTAAAAGGGTAAAATCTCTTGTATTTATCTTTTTTTCCACAAGAAATGTGAAAAATCATACTCGACACAACCTGCATCAAACTCTCTCAGGAATAATTTTGTAACAGCAAGTAATAGAAGTCATTTCCTCCAAACACTTTAATATCTCCTGTGTTTTAATGTCATTAAGCTAACCTTGGCAGTTTGGATAACGTGCATAAAAGGCAGCTTGAGTGAGATGTTAAATTAATTTATCCAAGAAAATAAACAAGATTACTAGAATTTAATAATAATTTCTAAAACATTTCAAAGAGTTGCTCCTAAAACTAAAAAAAAAAAGTGCTAAACACAGAACTGTCTAAAACACGTTGCCCCTAGAAGTCCTTACGGAGACGTCTTTGATGTTAAGATTTTTACCCAGAACTCTCTCTGGGGTTTCTATCCACATAAAAAGAAATAATCCTGTGCTTTTTTCCTACATAAAAAAACCCCATTACATTCACAAAGTTTAGAACCACCAGGGAGTTCTTTATTTGCTTTGAGGTCCAGGCAAACCAACAAACAAACCAACTTTATCCACTGAATCTTGCTTCAAAAAGAACGGAAAAGATAAGAGGCCATTATGACGAAGCTCCCAGTTACAGATATAACCCACCAAAATGGGCTCTTTTCAGCACATGGTTCTCTGTAGCATGTGTAGGATGTAAAATCTACAGGAAAAACAAAGTTCAACTGCAAATTTAGGTTATACTTCAAAGTCTCCAACAGCCATATTTTTAGGTGGTTTTAAGTTTGTCAAAAATAATTATTTGATGGCATCATCTGGATTAATTAAGCTGGATTACTAATGGTCAACATGTTAAGTGAGGGTCCTCCCATTTAAAAATAACAGAATTGTGTTTTGATGGCTTACAAGTTACAATAAGCATGGTACCTACTGTAAACTTTTTAAACTTTGCTTGAGATGGGAGTAAAATTAGTTGTATTTTTTATAGAATAAAAACAAATTCTGGTACATGAAGGTCATTATTCCTTAATTCTTTTGACATCTTTAACAGGAATGGTCTCAGGTTGTATGGATGATTAAATGAGACATTTTGACACCTGCTTTTTATTGTATGATCAGTTGCTTCAGACTAAATGATGCTGATTCAGCCGTTTCAATATGACAGCTGTGTATAAAATATCAGAACTGAAATAAATCCATTCAAACCTGCATGAACTCTAGTCATCATTCTTCCCCCTTTGCATTATACCAGGGAAATAGAGTGAAAGAGTGAGTGAAACTGATGGTTACTATGGCAACATTAAAACTATGTCACTTGGGAGAACAGCTGTTGCTAACCATAGGTGGATATACATGAAGGACTAATTTAAGGCAATCATTGCACTATGCTTGGCTGCATCTCAAAGGCTGATGAGAGAATTTAAAATCTGATTAATGAACCAAATACTGATAACTTAGAGCTTTCAGTTTCCTAAATTGCAAGTGTTCATTGGAGTAAAGAAAAAACAGATACAGCCAGAAATTTTACGAGTGCCCCCTAGTGGCTGGTTCCAGTATAAGTTTTAAATCCTGCCCCCCTTCATGTTCACAAAAGGTACACCTGACATAAGATTTGGGGTGATTTATGCAGTTTTTACCTTGTTGCTGTACGTTTAAATATTAATGGTTTATATGTGTAGCTGCAATTAGCAAAACACCATGACTGTTTGTGGGTGAGTAGGCAGGACTTTAAGTTCGACATCCTGCTCTGACTCTGCAACGCTCATAAACGAGATATCATGGCTCCACTTTTCAACAATATGAGATGGAGGAGATGTCTCTTCTTACTAGTCTATGGTTGGCAGCTTGTTAAAGACGTGTCTGGTGTGTGTTGTTCTCTGATGTGTTCTTACTTCTTGATCATGGTGCAATTTGTTGTGGAAGGGCGTAAAGATTATGGCTGTCATGTAGAACTCTACTCAACAATGGGTGAGCTGCTTGACAGTTTTAGTTGCTTTCATTTCATTGTTTGCTTCTGGCATAAGTTTTTATTAAACATAAATGGTTTGGTGTGCCACTCAAAGTCGAACATCTAACCAATGAGATTTCACGTACAACCTCCTGGGCAAAAACTGAAGCAGCTCTCTTCTAAAACAGCCGGATCGTCTTTTGGCAGAGCAATCTACTTTTGACCACATATTCTCAATCACATTTAGGTTTGAGCTTTATACACTGTACCCAATTTAAAAAATGTTCCATCAAAGCTTTGCCCCAGTTTAAGTTCTCTAAGTCTAAAACTCAATTAACTCAGTATTTGCCATGTATATAATATATATATATATATATATATATATATATATATATATATATTTTTTTTTTACCAATTTCCTAGGGCTTTCTAATTTAAAGAAAGGGGAAAAACACAGCATGATATAGCCATAGACTTATTTTAAACTGTATTTCCATTGGGATCATTCTCAAGAAGGTGAGCCATGCTGCAGCTTTTCAATAATATACAGCATTAATGTCTGAACAGTTTCTCATACATTTTGGCATTTCAAATGTATTTTTCTACATATATTTTGAGATCAAATTATTGTTTCAAAATTTTCTGAAGGATTTGTTAAAATCAGTATAGTAAAAACATAGCCCACCTTCAGTTTTAAAAAAAAAGAAGCTATTACAGGTAGGCAATCCTGGTCCTCGAGTGCCACTATCCAGCAAGTTTTCATTGTTTCTCTGCTTCAACACACTGTTCAGCAGGTTCTTTAGAGGCCTGTTAATTACCCATTGATTCAGATCAGGTGTGTTTATGCAGAGCAACACCTAAAACATGCAGGACTGTGGCGCTTGGAGGACCGAGGTTGCCTACCCCTCCTCCTCTGTGCACAATCATGGTGTTTGTAAAGCGTCAACTAACTAAATAACGTTGTACATAAAAGGAAAATATTTTAATATTAATCAGTAAGATAAATTATAAAACATAATTTCACAATTAGATGCCATGTATTTGGTACACATTGTCCAGAATGAGAGTTTTTCAGTGATGTCCTAACATGTTTTTTAATGTGTATTTAGTCCAACTCTGCATCTCTTTTACTACTGTAAATATGGTACACCTACTTTAGGTATATGTCAAAACTATTTTAATTGAGAGTATACATGCTTTTAATTCCTCTTCTCTTGAATCACCCCTTACATTCAAGTTATGCGCGAATGCTCGTGTGCACGAGCGGTGCACACTCTGCAACCTATTCATGTCCTTATACGGCATCTTTAAATCAGGTAAAATGCAACCTGTTGTAAAATTCATTTGAAGATATTTTCAGCAGCAAGCTAATTTTGCTTAATGACTTTTTCCTTTCTTATAATGACTGTGCCCGGCTCACCTGGTCCATACCAATCGAGCGGTAATAGACCACAGTGAAAGTGATTGGATTTCTAAATGCCACCCTAACAAGCACGGCAGTCAATAGACGAACAAAGCTTCTTGTGTTTGAAGTTTATTATGCAGGGATAAAGAGCTCTGAGGATTTAGCAAATTATGTGTTAATGTTTTTGTTTCAGATAACTAAAAGTGTTGTGTGCAGTTTTAACGTGTTTTTGGAGAGGTTTACTGATTTTTACACACATTTCCTCTACAGCATTCTGATTTTAGTCAAATGTCACTAGCTGTTTATTAAGACTCAACTTATTGACTCATAAATTGACGAGCTTTAAATGAAGAAAAAGCGTGCAATTGAGGAAAGTAATCCACAATTGTATATTGTTAGATTTGTAGTTACTATACATTTCTTTCTGTCAGGTATTTGTATCAAAGCTATGTTTTTGAATGCTAAAATGACAGAATAAAATCAAAAGACAGTTGTAGTTCCTGCTGTGGAAAAGTCATCCTTCATTTGGACGATTGGTGTCTTTAAGGAAGATACTGAACTCGTCGCTGCCCCAAAATGTGCTCCTCACTTGTAAGTTGACCGTTCTTCTAAATGAATGCAATATGATGTCTTATCTTCCTGCTTCCCCAAGCAGCAAGATCAAGATATAAGGCCTCTGACAACAATAGAGCTGCATAAGACAGCTCATAAAATTGCCTATAAAGATACAAAGAGGAAAAAACATCACATCGTTTACAAAGATAGGTCAATATTCTCTTTTTTAACTTTATTTTCCCCTTCTAAAATCATAGATTATTATTGACAGTTGTCTCCACTCGTATTGTGTTCACTTTTGCCATTATGCCAAAACTTGAATAATCTATATTTTAGATGTCAACTATAGCTAACAAAATAGTTTATTTCTGCATCTCCAAATCAAACTGTAGGAAAGAGTGCTAAAGCAACAACAAGGGACAAGGAGGAAGAGAGAAATGTCACATTAGAGCAACTGTCAGCTCTAATCCTGGCCGAGAGTGGACCATGTTGAGGAGCATTAGGTCTGATGTTAAAGAGAACACTGACCTGACACATTGTGGTGAGTAACTGTTATCTGCTGAGCTTGATAAATACAAGAAGAGAATTTGAACTCCTGCAGAGAAAGACATTGAGATTTCTCAATGTATCTTTCACAGTCTCTTAAGGACTTTATCTATCCTTTCCATCTCATAAATTGCCTTATTTATTATTTTTTACCATATAGAAGTTAAAACATGCACAAATGTTTTAAATACAATTTATGCTGAAATATATTGGACTGTTGGACCTAGCATAGGATGCTGTGTATATATTACATTGACTCATTGTTTTCAACGCCTTTCTTGGGCAATATGTCTTGATGCTGAAATTAGGATATTGAGCCTACCCAAAAAATGAAGAAATGGCTCAAGAAACAAAATAATGGAGGAACCTTTCAAATGTTCTATATCCATTTTCAATTAACCATTTAAGGAGTCAGCTCTAAAGAGGCCTCACCCTACAATCCAATCACCGCATGCATATCCAAAGTGCAATCCAGGGGCCCAGTGGAAGTAATTTTATGTGGCCCTCACATTCCAACAATGGTATAATTTAATCCTCCAGTAGATTGTTTATGCAGAGACTTACAATCCAGCAGTGTTACTGAAGAAAGGTCCTGTTCTTGTTGTTGATAATGGATGCAAATTTGTTTTCAAGATATCAACAATCAGATCCAGGAAGTGTTATGCTTTTCTTTCATTTAGTCAAACCTACAACATGTCTCCTATCTAATGAGATTTACTGATCCTTCTCTACAAAAAACTGACTCATTAAAACATTGCACTGATTTTTTTATTTTGTGGCATGACAAATAAAGCAAAAAACAATTTTTGCATTTTTTTAAATTAAAAAAAAAATCTCATTTTTGTGGCCCGTGAGAATTATAAACCTTGCGATTTTGATCCTTGTCTTGAAAACACCCCTGCATTACAGAATCCAACTCCAAAGTTCTAGTGATTGAACCTCCACAGTGGATATTAGATTTGACTGGGCAGATTTTTAGTAACAATGGAGCGACATATCTGTGTGATAATCTTATATGATCATAAAAAATTGGCCTGATTTTCCACTGAGATGACTTAACTGTAACTGTAAAACCAGTGTCTCACTGGTACTGCAACCGTTAGTGACTACGGTAGATGGGGACACAACATGTGAGGAAAATATACACTTTTTGGGGGGATAAATAATTTCTTTATTTCAGACACACATAATAAAAAAGACAACCAGAAATAGAAAAAAATAAAATTGTATGTATGACAGTTTTGCATTATATATATATATATATATATATATATATATATATATATATATATATATATATATATATATATATATATATATATATATATATATATATATATATATATATATATATATATATATATATATACGTATATATGTATATATGCCTTTTTGGGGAGTAATGCAATTGCAAAGTAATTGTAACTGTGCATATTTTTTACAAACTTTGTCCTAATGTGTTATATTCATGTCTCAGTTTGCCTTATTTCAATCACAATTCAGTCACCAATCCCTACCAAAGCCGCTTTGCATTTCTTGCACTTTCTGGAAACCAAACTGACAAATGTTTGAGATGTCTGCAAAGACTTGGTGGCTAATGTGAAAGAAAAGTTTTCTTGCAATTTGCAAATACCAGTGCAAGACAAGAATGCAGCCCAGCGACTCATGCAAGGATATTAAAAACCAGTGCTTTAAGTGGGGCGGTACGGAACGGTACGCAGTACCGGGACTTCTAAATTTGACCCCTCAGCGTACCGGCACTTATTTCCAGCGTTCCGTCCGTACCGGGAGTTTTTCTGGTATTACGTCAATATAATTTTGAGCTTTTCCGGTGGCCGTAGTTGGCGAGCAGCGCATGGCGGGAGGTGCGGAGGGCGAGCGCGGTGGCGATGCAGGAGAAACGCAGGTGGATGAGAGAACTCATCTGTCAGCCGTATTTAGTGACTCCAGGAGGGTGGCAGAATTTGGTGAAACACCGGATGAGAGAGGAAAAGCGGGGACTCGCGTCCCCTGAACGGGCCGCTCCATGATTGGCTCAGAGCTCGGGCTGAGATAATTCTTCAAATTGGTATTAAAAGACAATAATTTAAATATTAATGATGGAGAGCTCGCGCGCTTATGGAGAGGAAAGCTGCGCGTCATGATGCACGTGGAGAGGAGCAGCGTGCCATGGCGCAGTGGATCAGACAGGTGGGGGAGGAGGAGCTGAGAGAGCAGCAGGTAGACTCTTTAGTAATGATCCAGGTTATTGTCAGTAATAAGTTTGTTCTTTTGGGGCACAAAATGGACCAGAGTGTCAAACAATGTCGACTTTTCTGTGTCTGAAAAGCAGTAGAAAAACAACAATTTTTCCTCAAAACGTTATTTCAACCACAAACTAATTAATGGGGATCTTGTGCACAAGAACATCTGTTTAATTATTTAAATATATATATATATATATATATATATATATATATATATATATATATATATATATATATATATATATATATATATATATATATATATATATATAAATAAAATAGATTTCTATTGGTATTGTAAATATATATCTATAAATAATAGATTTCTGGATGGATGGATGTCTACATGGTGCCTTCAAGTTTTTGTGTTTTTTCATCCTAGAAAAAGTCAGTAAAACCTGTTTTTATCCAAATGAAGGAGATTTAAGGTTCATTTTCTACAGATCAAGTAGCCATTAGCCCTCATCATCACTACAATGTGAAATTTACAGTCAATCGATGTGATTGGTATTGGTGATCGGCAGCAAAAAACGTGATCGGAGCATCCCTAATTATTATACATAATAACCTGATGAAGTTTAGATTCATAGGCTGTAATAGATGTCAGAGTATAAATCTCAGGGTGTTTAGTAAATGTTCCAGTCTCATGCAGAGCTGAAGACAGTAGAGGTGTTGAAGATGATGAGGTAAGCCAGACTCAAAGTCTGCAGAGCAGAACTGACGGTCTAGTTAACTAGACTAGAGCTGAATGTCTTCACTAGACCTCCTGTGACATTTATTATGAACCAGGTGTAGAAGAGAGGACAGGTAGAGAGGTGTCTTGTCCTGAATTGTCTTTCAGACAAATAGAATCCAGTGATGGAGTCTACAGGTCTGAAGGGAGGACGCATTGGGAAGCATTAGTGACTAAACTGATGACTGAATTAATCTGAATTTCTTTTGAATTTGAATTTCTGGCACTTATTTTTTTCCACTTAAAGCACTGTTAAAAACCCACTCAAATATTTTGAAACAGTTTGCGAACTGTTCACAATTTGTCACCAACAGTCTAGTGAGTATTCTGGCTCAAAAATCAAACATCGATTGTTATAGGTTTTATTAATTAAACAACTTGTTGATTAATCTGTAGATGGAACACTGATAACTCAGATCATATAATTCTTACTGTAGGAGGGAAAAATATGAAGTGATGGCTCTGAATCTTAAAGAAAAGTTAAATTATTTTCTACAAGCACTACACATATATCTTGTTGAAATCCATAGAGAGTAAATTCAGAACAGCGTGCAAGTGCTGCCTCATATTTCAAGTCCACTTCTTTTAAAAAATAAGTGGTCTCCTTCTCAGACTCCTGCATCTATAGGGAGGCACAGTACAGTATTTATGTTTTGAATGATTATGTTGACTGATTTATGAATGACCCTTCTTTCTAAAACGATTATGCATAAATATCGACTCAGTTGCAACTTTTGCAGGATAATTATCTAGATGACATAATTTTGGCTGAGTGCATATAGATTATTTGGGTAAATGTTGCAGTATTACAATGCATTAAGTGGTGTCAAAAGGAGAAAAGGACCTATATTGACACAAACATTGAGAATTCATTCCAATAACAATAACTATTCTTTCACTTATCAAAGAAACTTAATACTTGAGATAATGTGAATTAAATAGGAGAAATAGAAACGTATGTTTGAAAATGGGAAGATTTTAGCAATAAAGGCACAGCACAACCATGTCACCTTTTATATAGCAGCCAGCCAGCCACAGTTAAAAATCTCAGCAATCAGCTGTTCAGATACATGGAAGTGTGAAGTCAAAGAAAGTTGCAATAACAATCTACGTGTAGAGGTCTGCTACCAAAAGGGGGGGAATCCAACAGATAGTAAACTGGTGAAAACTTTATTTGCATGTCATTTTATTCTAAACAATATCATGATTTAAGATGCAGACTGGCAAATCCCACATGGAACTCTACAACCAAATGGCTGGAATAGTGTACAGGATCATTTGCGCTGAGTAATAATGACTGGATACCCTATAGTCAAAGTGGGAGGTCCCACCTCTAAGAATGACAGGACTAAGACTGCTGGACTCCCAGATCCAGACTGACAAACAGATGATGGCTAACCAGTACAGAACAAGGTAGACGTGATAGTAACATTAAGAAGGTGCACAAGAAGCTTGAGAAAAGACTAAGAGAAATCAGAGGAGTTGTGGGAAGTCAAGGCCTGAGTGGTCATTGAAGCACTCAGAGCTGTGACCCCTAAATTGGGAGAGTGGATCCAAGAGTTCCCATTAACCTCAGATCTCTATCCAAGAGTGCAATTCTACTATCTGTGCTTAAAGTTAAAGTGCAACCCCCCAGGTGGACTAAAGGTTGAGCTGAAGTGAAAAGTTAGAACCTTTAAGGATTATCCTCAAAAGTATTTACAAAATAAAATAATGATGGCTCTAGAAAGTACTGCAATGCCACGTGACACATTTCTAAATAAACCTGAGCTGATCTAATGATGACTAATTCAAAAGGTGGTTCAAGTATTATTATGATTGAGCTGCTGCGTTTGACATAATTATAGTTTTCAACCAAATGCATGTGTTGAAATATGACAGGAACCGTTTAATGGTGGCGCTTTTTTATTGTACTGATAAAATTGTCTGAAAACAAACTTACCGTGTAATTTTTCTGCCACCTGTTAGAAAAGGTTGTCAATAAAAAAGCTTTTAAAATAATAATATCTTAAACAGTAAATAGAACTTTAACATCTTTGATATGAATTATTATTGGAGGGAAATTTGAAAAAAAAAGTTTTCCTTCATTGCTTTTTTCAAGATATTGACCATGTATTTAAAGGGTGCACTTAAAAAAAACCCTACAGTTTTGTTTTGTTCAGTAGCATGAGAAGATCTTTGTGTTCTTTACACGTTTTCTTCATGTGTGAAAAACTGTGTGCCAGGATCAAATCAGCACCACAGTCCGAATCCTGATCCTATACGATTAATGTTGTTACAGGTAATAAAGGAAAATGTCACTGGAATACTTCAGCTAGGCCCAATAAATCTTACATAGGATCTCAGTAATCCTTCAAAAACTATAAATCTTGATAGAAATTACAAATTGCAAAAACCAACACCTACTGAACAAACATCCTGGCATTTATTAGAACATTTAATGGAAAAATATCTGTTATGATTGCATCACTTAACCAATACATTTTTGCACAACAGTTAAGAATCCCAAATGTATTAGTTATATTTACCTTCTTTATTTTTTAAAGCATCAGTCAAATGCTTTGACAATTTTCTTGGGTCAATATAGTTGAAGTATGAGCTATAGTGGCATTCACATGGAACAGAATTGTGGACCCAACTTTAACATTCTCTGCATTTCTCAAAACAACCATGGTATAAGATGTTTTCTTTGACAATGTTAAATAGAAAGTCAAATGTTTCAATCATCTTCCTTCCATGATCATGTTTGAAGTCCAAGTGCCCGTAACCGATTAAAAAGTTTATAAAGTAAGAATATCTTCAGTTTAGCCTTCAAAAATGCAATTATAGAGATGAACGTTCGTCTTATACAGTTCACTTCACCTCTCTCAGCATTGAATTAATCACAAAGCCAAAGACTTTACCCAGATAGGATAAGAAAAAGGAAAATATGTGAGGTAGGAAAAAAGACCACCTTTTGAAATGAGCCAACCTGAGCTATGAAAAGGTTAAATATGTTTAATTTAACAGCAATGATGTAAAACAATATATATATATATATATTGTATTATTGCATGATATTGTGAAAAGCCACACCTTTTTCAGCCATCAGCTGTGTCTTCATGAAAAGAAAGATGACATACTTTGATAGAGAGCTTCTTTTATTTCACCTCACTGTTCGTTATTTTCATGTCCTGCAGGAGGGACGCACATTTACAGCATTTGTAGACCACAAACCTTGGACTTTCACCATATTTTTTTATGACAGCTATAAGGTGTTGTGGGCGTTCACTGGTACCTGGTTTGATCGGTTTGGCAGACTGTGGCACACAGTTCACACTAGACCTATGGATTGCAGTGGCCAAAGCGTTGAGGGTGTTCCTTCACTGCATATCATCCTCAGACCGATTGAGCGGTTTCAGCGCTCCATGAAAGCAGCCCTACATGCCACCATTCTGAATAGTGGCTGGATTGACAAACTTCCATTCAGCCAAACTGGTTTATGCCCAGCCTCTGCAGGTCTTGGTTGATTTTGTCTCAGACCCTACTGCCTCCTAGTCTACACTTCACCAGCAATCCAAACTCCTGGACGAGATTAAAGTTTTCACTCCAGTTCTGACATCACGTCATGGCCTCCCAGGTTCCCATGGTTACCGGCATGTTTTCATTTGCCACGATGCACACAAGGACCTGCTGCAACTTATGAAGGCCCATTCCAGGGTCTGGAACCAGGGGACAAATACTTGGCACATCCAGTGGAGCTTGCTTTTCCACCACAATGGGGACACCATCCCACCATGCACCAGCAGATAAAACAGCTGATGTTGATGGTGTTTAATGTTACACTTTGTTTACTTCATGCACATGAACATTTATTAAGTTTGTGCCCAAATAATTCATGTTTTTAAAACCTTTTTGATGACATCATATAGCAAGATGCAAATTAAAATCATGCAAAACAATCAAGTTAATTATCCAAGTCGTATAAAAACTGGGTTTAAATGCTGCTCATTTCCCTCTGTTGCAGAACTTGTAATATGTATGAGCTGATCCTCTTTGTACAGCTGAATAAATTGTCTCCTGAACTGAACTATGAAATTTTGCTTGCAGACATTCATGTCACAGCAGACTTGGACTTTTCCAGTTTCGAACTCTTGTCATCCTACAAATTTAACAACTATTGAATAGTTCCAGTGGTCTGGAAGTACCCATTGTGTGTGTCTATTGAAATATTCTCTCTATATTACAGTTTGACCTTTTCTCTGAGAATAAAAGTTCACACAGTTTACTTTGTTATTAACTATGTCCCCTATTACATGACACTCAGGAGCTTAGAGTTTCCTTTTTCTTTCATTTTGCACATCATCAGAATTTTCTTTAAGCAGCCATTTCTTTTCACTGTTAATTTACAGTAATTATCTCAGACAGTCCAGCTCAGCACTTTTTGGAGGCGATCAGGTTTAGCCCTGAGATGGAAGACAGACCCAAGGCTATGTGCACTACGGTTTGAGTGGGAGGAGAGTGATCATCTGTGGACCATCATAGATTTTCCCAGCTGGAATACTAAATAGCAATTTTTTTCCCTTTTACATTAACAGTGATTGCAAGTGAAAGTTAGGAACAGGTTTACCTTGAGGCTCTGTCTCTCTCTCTTTCATTAAATTTAACAAGTCTAAACTTTTAACAGGTTTCTTAAGTCTTTACATGGTTTCATATTCAGCAATAACTCACACATAAATATTATAATAACTGATAAAACATATTCAAAAGTTAAGGTCTCATATATCAAATAGACTCATATCAGTCCAAACACTGGATAAGACCCAAAAGAAGTGAAAATATTTTTCTCTTCCTTATTCTCATTTTGGGGAAATATGTTTTGAGCCAATACTAAAACGAGTGGTTTCAATCTCTTTCCCCTGCTGATGTCATAATGGGAAAATACCACTCCTCTTTAGAGGACAGAGCCAATCACTCGACTTCCCAACTGCCCCACCCATTTGAAACAAAGGTTTTCCTTCAGGAGGTTGAATGAGGGGATGGAAGAACAGCTGCACTTACAATAAGGGCTAATTTGACCAATACAGAGCTTTTACATGTTACTGAGATGTAAAATAAAACATTTCATGCTATAAGTCTAGAATATGGAACCTTTTAGTCATTTTAGACCAAGCAGTAATCAAATATTAGCATAACTCGATACGTAGAGTCAATGTCATTTTTTTTAAATGGTTGCAGAATATTGTCATTGCAATGCTTTCAATAAATATATATTTTTAAACAATGTGAATATAATATTAAAGAAACACTTATTGACTCCTTGTTCAGTTTATTTTGTTCTCCAGAACATTTTGGTTTACCTACTGAGAGAAATACCAACTTTTTATGCCTTTGTTTGCACAATTTGCTTCATAGCGTGCACTCACTTCATGGGTTGTTAAGTGTTTAAATATAAAGTCAAACAACTTGTGCAGTCACTGTGTAGATGTTCTTAGTTAGGGCAGGGTCTGGTTTATTGTTTTGCTCTAGCCGCACACATGACAGTTCTGTGGAGAAGCAATTATTGCAGCTTGTCAGTTTTGCTTGTTGTTTTTCCCTCTCTTCCCTGCTGTGTGATTTTTTAATATCTTGTTTTTGAACTAGCTATGTGTCTCTGTGGAGTCTTTGTACTCAGATCCAAGTTTAATTCTGACCTTACCGGGTCTCTGGCCTTTCGGTTTCAGCTCTCACCACCTGTGGTGAGTACCAGGTGTTTCAGGGCTCCCGTGTGGAGGGGTTATTAACAATTAGAGAGTGGAGGGCAGTTTGAAAAGTGTGGTTCAGAAAACACAGCTTTGCAACTGAAGCACTTATCAAGACTGAATAAATATATTTTTTTTTCCAATTTGTGGTTTTGTGTAAAAGATAGAATCAGCTTTATTGGCCAAGATTGCTGAACAACCAAGGGTTCTGGCTTTGGTTTCATAGAAGTATTTGAAGATGAAGTTATAAAAGGCATGGTTCAGATCTCTTGAAGTGGGTTTTTAATGACATTGTTATGATAGATAGTTCTTGGAACGGCCTAAGTTTGGAGAATATTTCTGTTTGGCGTTAAAAGTATCTTAAATCAGTTCTAATTTAAAGGAATTTCAGATCAGCACATGTCGTACATTCATATGTCATTGTTAATGACAGAATATGAAATTTTTGCCAGACATACTAAAGTAGTTCGCTCTAAAACTCATTTCCACAACTAACCACAAAATGTTAAATACATATGTAACATAAGGATTGTGGCATAAATGTTCTTTTTTATTTTAAGACAAGCAATTTACATGTAAATGTCCCACATTTGAATAGAGCTTTCAAAAAAGCACTATACATTAGTCAGCCATTCACACGCTGATGGCAGTAAGCTACATTGTAGCCACAAAAGTGAAGCGACCTTATACAGGCACCACAAGCAATGTAGGTGAAGTGTCTTGCTGAAGGATGCAACAGCCAGGCAGGGCAGTTTCAAGGTATTTGGGGGCCCAAGGCAAGATGGACTTTGAGGGTCCCCTGTCAAAATGTCCATTGAACCACCTGCCACAAGAGAGCCACAACAACTGCCTTGTTTGCCTGCCTTGTTGCGACGGGCCTGCAGCCAGGTGACCAAGCTGGATCAAGGTTCGAACCGGCAACCCTCCGGATGCAAGATAAACACTCCAACTACTAAGCTACCGCCGCCCCAAATTTTAAATGATCCCAGACAGAATAGGCAAGCATTAAGAAAAATATAACTTTTTAAAGTATGTAGACTGTGGACTTGATGCACAAGTCACTCTCAATGCTCTTTTTGCCCTGCCCTATTCCTTCTGTACCTGTTTGCACTTCACCACTTGCTAGGATCAATATTGGTCTCCTGTTCCTCTTTGAGCCCTTGACCCAAACTTCTCTTTTTTTAAATCTGCACAATGTCTGCATAACAAAGAGACTCACTCACACTTTTGCATTTGTTAGCCTTGCAAAAATGTGAATAAGGACACGATATTAACAGCTACCCTGACCTAGTCAGCTATAGAGTTCTTGAACTGTGAAATCTTCATGCACCATGTATTTAATTCCAATCAGCTCTATAAACCAGCTGCTTTTGTATCTGCAGTACTTTACCTTTAGAATATAGACCCTGATACTTAGGATGACTAATTGGAAATATTTGTAGGCAATATCGGTGTCGGTAACAATCTAGGTTAGCGTTCGCGTTTCATACTGATCAGACAGTGTGAATGCATTTCTGCAGAATCAGCAAGGACTAAGCTCTAATAAAGTCATTAAAACAGTCTCTAAATGCTGCATAGTGTCATTTTAAAAATCTGCAGTGCATCCAACTGCTTTGCCTTTGTTGGAGACTGGGCAGATTGGAATAATTTTTCCTCATTTACTTTATGGCAGACTTTACAGCCACACTTGACTGCACTGCATGCTCATACACAAGGTTCTCCATTTCTGTCCTTGGTGTGTTTAGCTGAGACAAATAAGGTTATCTAGAATATGAAACACAAAGATTCGGTTACGTGATAACATGTTTAAATTTTAACATCAGAGGCATTTAGTTCAGTCTGTCAGTTTTATCACTCGTGCTTGTATCCATGTCTTTAATGACATATCTTGGGTACATTTTCTGCCTTCTTGAGGACATGATGAAGGATGTGCGTTTTGATGAGAGCAACAGAAGGACTCAGCGATCATAATAAAACTACCCATCTGAAGTGATAAAGGACTTTTAAAGAGTTCAGCAAAGCACAAAGTTCTGGTTGCCTGAAGCATTTGTTCCTGGACGCGTGCTTTCCAACATGTTCCCTGTGCAATTTAAGTCAGTGTTGGATTGAAAGGATTTATGTCCTAAAGCAAGAACATCTCTGTTAGATAGATGTTAAAAATGAATCCGCTTTTATTGCATGGTGCCTGGAGAAGTGTGTAAACATCAGAAAACGGACTGAACGTTTCCTTCAAACAGCTCAGTTTAGCTACTTTCACATAAAGTACTACATCCTTTTTACCTTCCTCATAACACGGGAAGTGATTCTCTCCACTGACCTTCTGCTGACTCCTTGTTACTGAGCTGCTGCCTCTCTTATTAACTAAGTTTGGATTCTTCTCTCTCCTACTGCCTTATTATGTTTTTAGAAGTACCAATGCACAAGTAATAAAGTACCATTATTGGTATCCTGTTCCATTACATCACTTTTTTCAGCTTTGCAAACTAAATTTGTAGTTTAATCAGGACTAATGACTTTCCATGGAGGTATGCTGTGTGACGTAGACAAAATAAGCAAAAAGTGAGAAATTACCCAAGAACAACAATGGGATTTTTACAAAACAGGTGAGAAAACTCCATTCCCTTTTATACCTCTAATCTCAATTAAAGCGGCTCTCTGGAGCATTTTTCTCTGTATCAAAGTTTTCTAGATGTTTTAAATGATATTTCAGGTCTAAACTCTGATCTATGGGTTGAGTTCCACAACATCTGTCATTCTGATGAAGACCCTCCTTCCTCCTAGAGACCCCTTTCCATTATTTCTTGCCGCCGACATTTTTCAGCCAATGAAATTCAAATTTCTGCATTCTCTCAACATGCACGCACATCGACCAAACCTGTACCAGTAGGGGGCGCTGTCGTACAGGACGCTCCGTGTGTTTCTCTGCCGTCTCAGCCGTTCACTGAGGACTCACGGCTCATTTCTACTAAAAACCTACCCATTCTCCAGCTAAAGATGGATTTATTTTTATTTTTAAACCTTTCACTTCACAGAATGGCAAGGCTTGACAGGATTATGCGTTTATTTTGGTCAGAAAGTTCATCCAGGGCCGAGTCAAGTTCAGCTTCAGAGTCCAGCAGCAGCTCGGTGCTAACAGAGCTAATATCAGAAGCAGCAGGGACAGAGAGGGCTCATCAGACCCTCGTAGTATTGTTGGAAAAAGATTGTGAACTGTGAGTGATTAAACCCTACACATTGAGCTGTACAGTTCATGTCCGAAGTATATGCGCCGCGTGCACGCGCGCACACGCGACCGGACGCGCGTGTCGAGATGTTTTGAGGAGGAGCCTTTGGACGCTAGATTCAAAAACTGCTCTCTTGCTGAAATCCTCCGGAGTGCTGCTTTAAAGCTCACTGTAAAAACATCAAAGTTAACAAAAAGCCAGATGTCTTGGGGTTAATCTTGAAAAATAAGATATTTTGTTTTTACAGTTTAACAGCATCACAGATTCAGGTTTATGATTTGTTTCAACTATCAATCAATCAATCAATCAATCAATCAATCAATCAATCAAATTTTATTTATAAAGCACTGCTCGTGCCAGAGGCAGCTCAAAGTGCTATACAGATTTAAAACCAAAAAAGTAAAACAATTTCATAAAAATAAAAACAGTACCCCCCCCACCACACACACACTTTTAAATACCAACATAATAAAATTATCTTGTGATGTCACGCACTACTGAAAAAAATTCTCATTTGTTGAAAAACAAATATATAAAACATACATTTATGTGTACAAATTAAACAAATAAAACAGGATTTTTTTGTCTTTTGCACACCCAAGCTTTACTAGTGGAAGTGGAGGGTCTTTTAAACATATCAAAACAATGTTGAAACACAAGATTTTACATGTGTGACCATTAGAGCCTTCTGTCACTCACACTTTAAGAATCCTTCTAATATGACTCATATTGGTTGCTCATTAAAAGTTTAGCCGAGGTTTTGTTTTTATATAATGCTTAGTCTGGCTTTCAGGCTTGTTTTTGGGGAGTGACAGACACTGGTGTGGGCACCATGGTGACCTCAATGCACTACTAGCAGAAACTTTTACATTTCTATTTATCCCTGGTTCTTTTTTATGCTGTTATGTTTATGCTGATGCAGGGATGCTTTGGTAGTGTTCAGAATTTCATCAGAATGTTGTAGCTGGCATGTTTTACAGCTTCTTGACTTTGTTTTTTTTTTGCACCCGTTTCATTTTAATGGTATTCTTTATAATCCAAATGTAGTTTCTATAGATGCAAACTGAACCAGAACCATGCTAATGCACCGCTTTTCACATTTTTATTTACATTTTCAGAAAACATTTTTGCATTCATGTTTATTATGTAATTTGATTCTTGAACAAACTGCATAAATCTCGTCAATAACTTGACTACGACTCAGTCTTCCAGCCTCAGTTTGTTGAAAAAAAGCAGTCATTTCAATGAACGCCACTTTCACCTTGCAGGCTTGATGAAGATTCCCCTGCCTCTTTTTTATTATTTTTGCAGGAGTTCACTCTCCCCTCCGTCTTATAATTAAGTCGATATATGAGCCGTAAAGACTGAACTCTGAAATAAACCCTGACAATTCCTCACCATCTGCTCTGCTCATCTCCCTCCCTCTGCACTGTGGGCTCCTGCCATCACAGGACCGGCCACCCTTGTAATACTCCAGCCTACATATTTAAAAAAGAGGGAGAAAAGTAGTCTCAGTCACAAAGATGTTGCTGTTTTGTACATCGTGTTCTTTGCTTTTTACTTCCAGGTTTTCCATTTTGTTAAAATAAGAATGCCAGCCATCTTAATGCACTTTCCCTAGTTCTCCTGAAACAGTTTTTTTGTTTTTATCACTTCAAGCAATAGAGAAAAAGAGAACAAAACTGACAAAAAGGGCTGTCAGCTTAATAGCCTGTGTTCATTAATTAATCATACTCTTCATTTTAAACCACCGAGAACAACCAAGTGCAACACAGACGGTGTCAAGGGAACTTGCTTTGGGTGGCCTATTTTATTCTCACGCTTAAATTTTAATGTCCCGGCAGAGTCTGCAGGGACGACAACAGGAATCAGTTTAACGTATTGATTATCTCTTTTCCCAATCTGTAGACATGTGTCTATAGACAACATGTTTTCTGTTTTAAAGGAGTCAAAGATAGAGGTAAAGAAAACAAGAGTTTATGAAGAACTAGACAAAAGGTAAACTGCTGTTTTAATATAAAACATCTAATAAAAGTTTGCAAAAGGGAAAGTCAGAAAAGAATCAAGGATAAATCATACGTAGGCAAAAACAGTATGATACAGAAACTTATAAAAGGTGAAAACCATAAAAAAGATTTTGATTTTTATGTTCTAACCCACGTGTACGGTTTTTACTAAACTAACTACCTTTAAAATAGTAAACTCCCACCGCAAGGGCGCGTTTGACTGATGATACCGTGTCGTACTCAGGCTCGGACAACTGCTTATAGCTTTCAATAGTTTTATTAGCTACTAAGCTAACACCTGTACAGTGATTACAGAAGTCAGATGCCAGAAGCCAGGTAATCAACTGAAAAATACAAAGCAAACAACCAAAATACATTAATAAACCAAACTTAAGGATAGCTGTACAATCTGTATACTCATATAAACACAGTTATTGTTACAAGCACACAAACTCACCAGCTCGACCTCACCAGTCAAAACGATAACCACAAAAAGAAGATCCAGCAGGTGGCGCATATAAGCAGGTGCTGCCACATAACACCCCAAATGCAGATATCGCTCCGCCCCAAATAAAGTGGTGATTTAAATTAAACACTGGGCTTAACTGGTAATAAACAACAAGTAAATAAATGTACATAATAAATAATGGGAGAAAACCACACACCACGTCTTACTGGCTTAATAAGTTCAACAAAGCTATTAAATGTTTTGGGGTTTTATTGTTCTGATTGACCAGTTTTTCAGGCACACCTGTCCAACAGCTTTTTTTTTTTTGCACAAATAGCTAATCATCCAATCAAATTACAGCTCTATAATTTACATCTTCAACTAACTACTTGATACAACCTTCAGAATACTGTCTCTGAACCAGAACATCTCATCTCGTCTTCTTCCGCTTATCCGGGTCCGGGTCGCGGGGGCAGCATCCCAATTAGGGGGTTCCAGACAGTCTTCTCCCCAGCCACTTCTACCAGCTCCTCCGGCAGGATCCCAAGGCGCTCCAGGGCCAAACCAGAGATATATTTTCTCCAGCGTGTCCTGGGTCGACCCGGGGGCCTCCTGCCGGCAGGACATGCCTGAAACACCTCCCTGGGGAGGCGTCCAGGGGGCATCCTAACAAGATGCCCAAACCACCTCAACTGGCTCCTTTCGACATGGAGGAGCAGCGGTTCTACTCCGAGTCTCTCCCGAATGTCCGAGCTCCTCACCCTTTCCCTAAGGCTGAGCCCGGCCACCCTGCGAAGAAAACTCATATCGGCCGCTTGTATCCGCGATCTCGTTCTTTCGGTCATTACCCAGAGCTCATGACCATAGGTGAGGATTGGGAGGTAGATCGATCGGTAAATCGAGAGCCTTGCTTTCCGGCTCAGCTCCTTCTTCACCACAACAGACCGGTTCAGCGTCCGCATCACTGCTGACGCTGCCCCAATTCGCCTGTCGATCTCCCGCTCCCTCCTTCCCTCACTCGTGAACAAGACCCCGAGATACTTGAACTCCTCCACATGAGGCAGGATCTCTCTCCCGACCTGGAGTTGGCAATCCACCCTTTTCCGACCGAGAACCATGGCCTCAGACTTGGAGGTGCTGATCCTCATCCCAGCCGCTTCACACTCAGCTGCAAACCTCCCCAGCAAGAGCTGTAGGTCAGAGCCTGATGAAGCTAGGAGGACCACATCATCTGCAAAAAGCAGAGACGAGATTCTCCTGTCACCAAACTCAACACCCTCCACACCACGGCTGCGCCTAGAAATCCTGTCCATAAAGGTTATGAACAGGACCGGTGACAAAGGGCAGCCCTGGCGGAGTCCAACCCTCACAGGGAACAGGTCCGACTTACTGCCGGCTATGCGGACCAGACTCACACTCCTCTGGTACAGGGACTGAATGGCCCTTAACAAAAGACCATCCACCCCGTACTCCTGGAGCGCCCCCCAAAGGGTGTCCCTGGGGACACGGTCATAAGCCTTCTCCAAATCCACAAAACACATGTGGATTGGTTGGGAAAACTCCCATGACCCCTCCATCACCCTAGCGAGGGTAAAGAGCTGGTCCACAGTTCCACGACCAGGACGAAAACCACATTGCTCCTCTTCTATCTGAGGTTCAACTATCGACTGGACCCTCCTCTCCAGTACCCTGGAGTAGACCTTCCCAGGGAGGCTGAGGAGTGTGATCCCCCTATAGTTGGAACACACCCTCTGTCCCCCTTCTTAAAAATGGGAACCACCACCCCGGTTTGCCACTCAACAGGGACTGCCCCCGATGACCACGCAATGTTGCAGAGACGTGTCAACCACGACAGTCCTACAACATCCATAGCTTTCAAATACCCAGGTCAGATCTCATCCACCCCCGGGGCTCCGCCACTGCGTAGTTTTTTGACTACCTCAGCGACTTCTGCCCCAGAGATTGGACAGTCCATCCCCAGTTCTCCCAGCTCTGGTTCCTCATAGGAATGCGTGTCGGTGGGATTGAGGAGCTCCTCAAAGTATTCCTTCCACCGCCCGACTATAGCCCCAGTTGATTTCAGCAGCTCCCCGTCCCCACTGTAAACAGTGTGAGCGAGTTGCCGCCTTCCTCCCCTGAGGCGTCGGATGGTTTGCCAGAACCTTTTTGGAGCCGACCGATAGTCTTTCTCCATGGTCTCGCCGAACTCCTCCCACGCTCGAGATTTTGCCTCGGAAACTGCCACTGCTGCACCCCGCTTGGCCCTCCGATACCCATCAGCTGCCTCTGGAGACCCACAGACTAGCCATGCCTTGTAGGCCTCCTTCTTCAGCCTGATGGCTCCCCTAACCTCTGGTGTCCACCAGCGGGTACGGGGGTTACCGCCACGATTGGCACCGGCTACCTTGCGACCACAGCTAGCAACAGCCGCCTCAACAATCGCAGAGCGGAACAAGGCCCATTCGGACTCAATGTCCCCCACTGCTCTCGGGACGCGGTCGAAGCTCTGCCGGAGGTGGGAGTTGAAGACCATCTTGACAGGCTCTTCTGCCAGGCGTTCCCAGCAGACCCTCACTATACGTTTGGGTCTACCAGGTCTGCGTAGCATCTTCCCCTGCCATCTGATCCAACTCACCACCAGGTGGTGATCAGTTGACAGCTCCGCTCCTCTCTTCACTCGAGTGTCCAAAACATATAGTCTCAGGTCAGATGATACAACTATAAAGTCAATCATTGACCTGTAACCTAGGCTGCCCTGGTACCAGGTGTACCGGTGGGCATCCTTATGTTCGAACATGGTGTTCGTTATGGCCAAACTGCGACTTGCACAGAAGTCCAAAAACAGAACACCACTCGAGTTCAGATTGGGCGGGCCGTTCCTCCCAATCACGCCCCTCCAGGTCACGCTGTCATTGCCCACGTGAGCGTTGAAGTCCCCCAGTAGGACTATGGAGTCCCCAGTAGGAGCGCTATCCAGCACTCGTCCCAGGGACTCCAAAAAGGGTGGGTACTCTGAGCTGCTATTTGGTGCATAAGCACAAACAACAGTCAGGACCCGTTCCCCAACCCGAAGGCGCAGGGAAGCTGCCCTTTCGTCCCCCGGAGAAAACCCCAACATACAGGCAGAGAGTCTTGGGGCTAACAGAAAGCCCACCCCAGCCCTCCGCGTCTCACCCGGAGCAACTCCAGCATACAAGAGAGTCCAACCCCTCTCAAGGACTCGGGTTCCAGAGCCAACGCTATGTGTCGAGGTGAGCCCGACTATATCTAGCCGGTATCGCTCAGCCTCTTCCACAAGCTCCAGCTCCTTCCCCGCCAGAGAGGTGACGTTCCATGTCCCGATAGCCAGTTTTTGTGTCCGGGGATCGGACCGCCAAAGCTCCCGCCTTGGTCTGCCATCCGATCCACATTGCACCAGACCCTTCATGTTCCTCCTGCAGGTGGTGGGCCCACAGGTGGATGAGCCCATGTATCCAGTTCGGGCTGGGCCCGGCCGGGCCCCATGGGCGAAAGCCCGGCCACCAGGCGCTCGCTCACGGGCCCCAACCCCAGGCCTGGCTCCAGGGTGGGACCCCGGTAACCCTCCGGGCCGGGTACACTGGCTCGATGATTGTATTTCCATAAAGAGTCTTTTGAACCGCACTTTGTCTCACCCCTCACCTAGGACCAATTTGCCATGGGTGACCCTACCAGGGGCACAAGTGCCCCAGACAACATAGCTCCTAGGATCATTAGGGCACTCAAACTCCTCCACCACGATAAGGTGACGGTTCACGGAGGAGTGAACCAGAACATGTTGAACCTTAATGCAGAGGGACTACAGCAGCAGAAGACCTCACTGGGTGTCTTTTCTGTCAGCTAAAAACAGGAAAGTGTGTAAGTAAAGAGTGCAATTCACACAGAATCAGCCGAACTGAACAATGAAAGACTGGAAGCACGCTTCTTGGTCTGATGAGTCTCAATTAGAGCTGCGACATTCAGATGATCTAGTCAGAATTTGGTGTCAACCACATGAAAGCATGGCTCCATGCTGCCTTGCATCAACAGTTCAGGCAGTTGGTGATGTAATGGTGTTGGGGTGATTTTATTGACTCACTTTGGGCTCCTTAATATCAACCGAGCATCATTTAAACTCCATCAGATCATTTTAAACTGTTTCTTAAATATGGCATGGACTCTAGTGTCCTCCACAGTCACCAGATCTCAATCCAGTCCAGAACCCTTAGGATGTGGAACGGGAGATTCGCATCATAGATTTACAGCCAACAAATCTCAGCAATGGTGTGATGTCATCATGTCAATGGTCCAGAATTAGGACTATTCTGAAGGAGCCAGTGAATTTGCGTTAGTATTTTTTGAGGCTGACATTTAAAGCAATTTATCAATTGACTTGAATTACCTGATAAGAAGTCCTCAAAGCAATATTATTTACATCAGTGCTTCCTTTGAACCATGCAACTTCATGCTACTCACTGATCATGTGTTACATGACAGAAAACATGCTGATAGTATATTCTGAGCAATGGAGGAAGATAATAAGAAGAAAGTCTGAAATAAAAAAAACCCCAATAAAATCAATCATGAGAATAGCCAAAACCCAACATCACAAAATGAATTTGCTCACAATGGCTTTGAACAAGCAACATTGTATTTTTGATTGCAGCTGTATTTTTGCATGGACAAAAAGTAATCAATTAGACCAGTAAGATGCAGCATCATGAATTATGCTGCTTAAAGCAAAGAGAAAAATAGAGAGATGAATGAGGAAAGAGAGAGAAAGAGGAAGGTTAAAGAATTCAAACGAAATGTACACGTGGATTCTGCTTCAAGATTACATTAACTCATTTATTTGACATGTCCAAGAAATTTTTTTTAAATGATGATTTGTAGAACCTTTGAGTTTCCAGATTAAATAAATAACTTGATAAAAGAGCTCACCTGACTTCAAGCATATTCAAGGAAATATTCCCACAAAAACACTGACAAAAAAATGGGTTTGTCAAAGTTTTTCTGAAGCTAAACACAGATTTTCAGGTAAGTCTTGCCTTCAGCCACACAGAAACCTTCCAATATTAGAAAAAAAGACTGAGAAACACACCGTTTCTTTCCTGTATGCTAAATCTGGAGCCTATTTGTTTTAAGATCAATGTTCGAAACAAAATTTTAAATAATAGCCGAGTTGATTGATCACTTTATGATGAGCTGGCATTTTCACAAGACAGGTTTTGACAGCAGAGAAGGAAGGGTGCAGCTTTAATTATAAGAAAAAGTTGGTGACTTCCAGAATTAAAGTTTGGGGAAACCTGCTATAATACATGTTAATTCAAAGACTTGATTAATCAGTTCAACAGATTGACCAATAACTAAAGATTTGAAAGCTGCAGCCATTAAAAATAAATGTCATTTAAAAATTGTATGGTAGTTTATTATTATGCACCATCTATGAGATAATCATGCAGGCCAGTTCAGTCTGTAAGCCAGTCTCTTTGTCATCCATTAGTGCCCTGCAGCTGGATTCGAACACTAGCGACAAGCACAGCCACAATAATAGAAACCAATGATGACTTGTTGGGTTTCACTTCTCTGCTGGGTTCTCTCAGGCTATGCTGTCACAGTTTTTACTTTTCATCATACATCTTAGGTGATGCCTCCCCAGCATCCCTTTGTTGCTTAGTCTTTGTTTGGAGATATGTTTTGTCAGGAGGTTCAGACTTCCTTGACGTAGTGGAGCCAGATCCTCAGATTCATTTATGAGGGTGAAAGTACCACAAACAATGACAAAGCCTTTGTTTCTTTAGCTGGAGGGATTTAGGGCGAAGGCTTAGTTCTTCAAAAAACAGCTGCTGCTACAAATTCTTTCTATGCTACCTTGTAAATAATAAAAGAATTCTTAGACCATTTCTTAAAAATCGTCTAAGAAAATGAATCTGAGAAAATGTTTAAAGAGCAAAGATCATTCCTAACAAGACTAACTTCATTTTTAATTTTGCCTTGCTAGCAGGAAAAACAGCATACATTTTTTTTTTTACAGATACCATCTGTTGGAATGTTACAAAGATTTTAAAAACATTGTGACGATTCTCATTATTAAATAATACTTGTTTTTTAAAACAAGGCTGTACAATGTGATTATTTCTTGAAGTGTTGAGCACTGATGTAGACTGGACACTTCATCAAATCTGGTGAGCTACAAAGGATAATATTCTCTCACTTGAGTAGTTTGATTACCAGAACTGTAGCACCAATTTGCATGAAACCTCTCATCTTCCAGACTCAGTTTGTTCATGAATCCATGTTTCAGCCCAGTTACTGAGGGAACTGCTGAATAATGAAAACAATTAATATAAAAAATAAAGGCATGGCCTTAATATCAGCTAAGAATACATCTAGATTTATTGATATGAATTATTTCTCATTGTATCATACATATGTTCTAAATATTTACATAAATATTCTGTTTAAATATCTTTGGGTGAGATTAAATTAACGAATGAGTCTCATAAAATCCAACATTTTCCTGCAGACAGTTCAGGTATTTTCTCAAGGGTATTATTTAGGAATTTACAGACAACTCTTCTTAAAAGGTCCCTTTTCATGCAAAATTCACTAAAAGGTCTTTTAGCAGTCAAATCAGTTCCAAAGACTGTGTTTGAGACCCAAAAGTGTTAAAATATTTTCATTGTTTTCACTTTCTGGTTTTCATTTTTGGGAAATGCGTTTTGAGCTAATGCTAAAACGGGTGGTTTCTAAATATTTCCCCTGCTGACGTCAAGAAGGGAAAAGACCACTCCTCTCTAGAGGACAGAGCCAATCAGGAGCACCTTTGGCTACCTGAGCCCACCCCTGCTCTTTAAAAACCATGGGAGAGCTCATCCTCACAAACGTTAGCAAACAGTCATCGAAGAGCACAAAAGTCTTTTTGTACTCCCTCCCAGTGGCGGCCTGTCCATAGGGGGCGCTCGGGCGCCGCCCCACCAGTCCCAAGAGGAAGAAGAAGAGAAATAGGGATCACAAAATATAAAAAACTAACATAAAAATAAAACTAAACGAGCCATCCATTATATATACAATAAGTGCTGTGTATAATCTGCATTTAGGTGTAGTTTAGAAAGGTTTTCTTACTATTTTTTACTGGACCGATAGGTCGTGTTTCTTTGGGTTCTACTGCGCATGTCTGGACGGGACGCCGTCCCAACATAGCGCATTGTTTTTTTCCCCTGACGCATGCGCACTGGCAATTTTTTCCTGACGCATGCGCACTGAGTGCAAAAAATAGGAGATCGATCGGGACGCAGGTCTTCAGCGTCCCTGTGTGACATGCGCAGAACAGCAGGAGTCTGGAGTGTTGCTCAGACTGAAACCGGAAGTTCTTGCTCTCTTTTTAATAGAGGGTAGAAAATGGATATTTATTCAAAGAATCCTTCTTTCCTGCTTGTGAAAACAAGCCGAATGATTCCATTTGTCCTGATTTCATCAACTCATTGGTGAGTGACTTCGTTTGTTTGTTTCTTTTTCTTAATGACTGTGTCTGTCACGGATTTTCCCATTCAAAAACCCCATAGGCGGAGCTAGCCGCGGCTAGCAGTGCTAAGTCCTGATGAGTGAATTTATTCCTTAAATAGCGACATGTGTTTGTTGAGGTGTATGCCGAATCTTAGAGAAATACAGATACTGCTGATTGAATACGTTGAATTATGTAGTTTAGCCCGTTTTTCATGCGTTTTCTCTACTTTTCATTAAATTATTATGGCGTTTTAAGGAAGTTTGGTCTGACTGGGTTTGATGGGACTTATCAGTGGATTTGACTTTATTTTGTTGTTAATTCACTTCATTAGTTGAGCTGATTGTCATGACTTGCTTGGTTAGTGGTTGTTGTCTGAATTGTAACATTAATTATCTGACTGTATTAGTTAGAGATGGATTTATGTGTTTGTGGTGTCAGTAAGCTAATTGTGAAAATTAAGTAATGTTTTTGACTTTGCCAGGTTGTTTTTTCCTTGAAACTTTTACAACTTCTGTTGTGACCACATTTTGGTTATTTTTTATTTGTATCTGATTATATTGATATTATTCTAAGGTCTCCTCATGAAGACTTTATGATTTCTTTACTGTTTGATGTGTAGAATTAGACCTAACAGCTCCACATTTCTAGAGAACTGGTGGTAGGGATTTTTACCAGAAAAATATTCAGTCAGATGAAAATATTATCATTCCCTGCCCTAGTGGTGATATGTGATTTTTTTTTTTGCGCATCTGAAAACTGACTAGCAAAAATGCGCCCCACCCAAAAAAATTTTCACCAGCCGCCACTGCTCCCTCCATCTAAGCCCCTGAAGAACCACAGACGTCTCGAGATTGCGCGTGAACAAAAATGGGCGGGGCTTAGAGCTGCTTGGCTCCCTAACTGCCCCGCCCATGAGGGTGTGGAAGAACAGCTGCATGGCCAATTTGACCAATGCAGAGCTTTTACATGTTATTGTGATGTAAAATAAATGAAACAGAGTGGATATAAAGTGCAGAATATGGGACCTTTAAAGTGATAATATGCAACTTTTTCATATTTTAAAATCTTTTCCTTGAGCCAGAATGTGCTAATATGACCCTTTACAGGGTTAATGAAAAATCACTTAGCCCCATGTGGTGATTAGATCCGGAATACCACGATTGCAAGATCTCCGTAGCCGTCACGGTACCCAGGAAGTCACGTGTCTCACGAGGGTTAGGCTAACCCAATGTGGCTAGCTGTTATGCTAGCGCTGGAGTGTTTTTTTAGCTCATGATTCCTGATTTGTTTCAATCTCTCCCTGCTTGAACACAGCTGATTTCTTTGGAGTAAATAACCACTCCTGTAGAAAACTATGAAGGCTGAGGAGACATTTCAACAGGTAGATTTAGGCGTTTAGAAGCTGAAACAATATGCTAACTTGTGTAATGCAGTGATTTAAAACTGACACCAGAGGGAGCCCAAAACAAGCAAAACTGCATATTATCACTAATATTTGTCTTAAGGTCATTCCTCTGTGATTTTTCTTCCATCCATCATTCATAGACACCCCCTATACCTAAATATATTTTTAAAACTACTAAACAAAAAAAAAATTAACAGATGGAGAGGTTTGAATTGCAAGTCATCTCACATTATTATTACCTCCCTTTTACTTTTGAACTGTATAATCTCATTAATTCAAATTATATCATAAACGTTAGTGCAGCAGGTAAGGATGATCATCTACTGACCAGAAAATAAAATTAAAGATAGGTTCTAAGCAGAGCCCATTTCCCTAAGCGATAAAAAAAAGATATATCATCATAGTCATTATTACCTCAATTAAAAGACTGTGTGGAAGTCTAGGGTTAATTATTTATAGGTCAAAACCATTTTAACTTTTTAGTACTGCTTTTATTTCCTAAGGCAATCCTCTGAATAATTAATTTAACTTGTATATGATCCAGTAAATAATGGGAATAACTGAGTGATGGCAGGAAATCATTAATGTGTTTTTGAGAAACTCATTCAAGTAGTGAGATGAAGATATGTTTAAGCCATAATATAGATCCATCCAGTGTTATTTTATTTTATAAGTGTCAAGAATTTTTGTGTAATTACATTTTGCACAATTCATTTAAAAGTTACCATTAGATCAAATTCAAATTTGTTGTCCATATTATTCTACATTTGACAGATCACTGACATCACCAAAGATCCTGAATCTATTAACCCAAGAGATACTTTCATTCAATTTATTGAATGAAAACATTAAATCTTTTTAAAAGTTACAATCACTGAGGCTTGCTTCAGTCAAATGCAGATATTGTTTTTCTTCTGTCAAAAAGCTTCACTATGGCAAGATTTGATTTACAGTTGCTGAAAATACAGAGGGGGGAGGAGGGGTGGCATTTATCCATAAATATGGATAAGGCACTCAAACGGCAATCAAATAATTCACAAATCACTGAGTCGTATTTTTCATGCTGCCAATACATACGCCTGCCTGTATATTGGTGCGACTCCTCGTGGTCTCAGAGTTGTTTCATTATTTCAGACGGGACTCTGCAGGAATGGGCTCTAATCTCTGGCTTTCATCTTCAGTTTAAATGCAGATGAAAGCCAAAAGTGTATTCAGTGGCAAACAATATGGACAGTAAATAGGCCAAGCAACAAAGTCTGCACAGCCTCTTCGTGAGATTTTTTTCCTGAGTGTTTGAACTAGTTTAACCTTCCCAAGAGTCTTGACTGATGCTTTTCACCAAATGAGCTGTTGTATAATATCCCCAAACACTGTGTAGAAGACAAACAACTGGCCCAAAACACACAAAATACGAAGTGCAAAGAAAAAAAAAGTGTGCAAAAAGCCAGAAACTCTCCATGTATTGCTTTCCTGACAGATCCGAGGTTAAAGCAAAGGCTTCTACTATCTCAATCCAGTTTATGAAAGCATTGTGGATCAAAAGCAAATGCCAGAAGACACATATGTTAGAGCTGGCAAAGGGAATAAAAAGAGGTGATTTAATGCCTCAACTTTCATTTATCTTTAAGGTACCATCTGTCTTTTCAAACATCTTCCTCACTCTATGGCAGTATCTGCCTGTTCCACAATCGTGTATCGAAAATGACATTGCAAGCTCAAAGCATGACTCAACAGTCCTCATAATAAAAGACCCCATGCAGGCGAGCTGGAGCTGAGCCGCGTTGTTGCAGACAGAGGACGGGGAGCTTATCTGTAGACAGAGAGGGTGTCAGGCAGCCACAGACAGGTCATTTCCCATCCATGCAGGGGGCCAAAGTTGTGGATTCAGCAATCTTGGATTCAGATGATGATGACAGCTATGGATGCACCCGGTTGGTTCCTGTGCAAGGCCATTCCTCCTCATCAGCCTCTCAGAGGGAGAGTTCAGCCAAGTCAGCACAACACAGATAAAAGTGTCTCTGTGTGGCCTCCTCTCTGTGCCTCATTCTCTTATTCCCACTTTGTGAGGCAAAGTATTGTGTGCATTTGAAAGGGGGGAAAAATACCACAAAAATAGAAAAGAAAAAGAAAGAAAAACAGAACAGAAATCTATTGTTGTGGAACTCATCCTTCTCGTCTCAGTGTCAGACGTTTGCAGCTCCTGTTGCAGGGAATTCTGGGTCCTGACATTAGATTGCATTTTCAATTTTCTTTCTAGCAATATTTTCAAGAAATGCTGCTCACAGCATGAGGCAGTAATGGAATTCAGATGACAGTGAACCATAAAAATATATATATTTCTATTGTTGGACTCGTGAATTTGTCTCGTTTTGGGCAGTCACATTTATTCAATTAAAAAAATAAAATAAAAAAAGGGAAAATGAAAAGATAATGACAAATATTTGAAATGTTTGGATCTTTTTATTATTTTTGTTGGAAAATAATATTTTTAAACAGCATATTTTGATAGCTTTGTGCTAGATGTCTTAATGGTTTATATGATATAATTTACTGGCTGACCCCAGCCTGGCTCTTGCGTTTGGGCAATAGATCCTGTCGGATGATTGAAGGGTTGCTCCATTCTTTGAAACACAATTTCTATTCATTGCTGCCATTTTGAGAAAGAAAAAAAAAAGTTTTTGAAGTATGAATATTTTTTCCAGTAGCCCCTATGGGGACATGGAAGGTGGAAAAAAAGTCAGTTTCACATAATACACAAAACAAATGCACCAGAAAGTATTGTGTGTGCGCGCCAAAAATTATCTCATGCACACAGAAAACTCAGTATCCCCAAGGAGACACTGGAGAAAATATAAATACATTTTGTGAGCATGAGATACCTTGTGGCGTGGGAGCATAACACTTTCTAGTGAGCACAAGATAATTTCTGGTGAGCTTTTCACAAATTATTTAATATACAGCATTTATCAGTAAGATGAAGTCATAGACTATTTCAGAAGTTGCAAAACATTTGCAAAGAATAATTAAAAATTCACAAGTTCTAAATTTAGAATTGATGGTAAAGCATGATTGACTTTTTTCTTCTTCATTTATGCATCCAAATTAGACATTTAAAGCCGCACTCTGGAGGATTTCATCAAGAGAGCAGTTTTTGAATCCAACGTCCAAAGGCTCCTCCTCAAAACATCTCGACACGCGCGTCCGGTCGCGTGTGCACATGGAGCATATATGTTGCGGGCATAAACTGTACAGCTCAATGTGTAGGGTTTAATCACTCACAGTTCACAATCTTATTTCAACAACACTACGAGGGTCTGATGAGCCCTCTCTGTCCCTGCTGCTTCTGATATTAGCTCTGTTAGCACCGAGCTGCTGCTGGACTCTGAAGCTGAACTTGACTCGGCCCTGGATGAACTTTCTGACCAAAATAAACACGTAATCCTGTCAAGCCTTGCCATTCTGTGAGGTGAAAGGTTTAAAAATAAAAATAAATCCATCTTTAGCTGGAGAATGGGTAGGTTTTTAGTAGAAATGAGCCGTGAGGCTGAGACGCAAACAGAGAAACACACGGCACGTACTGTACGACAGCGCCCCCTACTGGTACAGGTTTGGTCGATGCGCGTGCATGTTGAGAGAATGCAGACATTTGAATTTCATTGGCTGAAAAATGTTGGCGGCAAGAAATGATGCAAAGGGGTCTCTAGGAGGAAGGAGGGTCTTCATCAGAATGACAGATGTTGTGGAACTCAACCCATAGATCAGAGTTTAGACCTGAAATATCATTTAAAACATTTAGAAAACTTTGATACAGAGAAAAATGCTCCAGAGAGCCGCTTTAATATGGAAAAGATTATATGGTTGTAACAGTTAACTGTATTCACAAATTTTGGGATAAAAACAAAACTCCGTGATAAATATATACATTTTTAGAACAAGTGTTGATTACTGATATTATTAAATGTTAAGCATCTTTATTTGATCATACATTTTCACATCCTCTCATCTGCTCTGATGTTTTTGGCCCTCTGTGATCTCTCCCTCCCGTGTGCCGCATAGCAGAGAGTTGAAACGCAAAACAGAACTCCAGTTAGAGGTGAATCATGTTGGCCCAGTATCGACTGAGCCCGTCACACACTCGGATGACTCACGTTAAAGCGCTTTTTGACTAAAAGGATTTGTAAAAGACGTGTCACTCACTGAGAATTTCCACTCCTCCATTCCCTGCGGTGGACTTCTTTTGGACGGGAACAGTCAAACCATTATCTTCTCACTCCTGACTTATTGACAGGATGCTGGAAGAGAGCTAAACGGGAGGTTAGCCAATCACAGCTATTAAGGTCAAGCACATAAATATACACTTCTGACATGCTGATAGGCAGCGAGAGGGCCAGACTTTATTCCCAACTGGTTTCACATGAGGATCAAAGCAACTCACACACTGACTGATCTAGTCTTATTGAGAGAACTAGTCGTTTGATGTCAGGAGACAAAGACAAGCAGGGAGAACGTTTGGCAGAATGCAAGTGAAACTGGAAAAGCCAATTTATAAAAGTAGACAGCTTGCTATTGTACAGAGGTCTCTGAGTCAGGTTCACTGCAGGGTGTCCCACTCTGGGTGTTCAAACAGCTGCTCTATGACTGAGTCTCATTCTCTTGTTCTGACATTTTCTAAATTTGTTCCATTTCTTATCATCGTAATTTTTGCGGAGTTAAAAATACTGTGGTTCAGAGTTCTAAAATACCCTGAATAATGTATTTAGCCCAAGTTAGAGTATATTAAATGTGTGTTATTGTTTTTTGCTTGTAGAAAAGACCTCCGCTATGGTTTATGCCACCAGTTGTCTCTAAACTCTAAAGGTCAATTCATCCTCCACGAGAATCAAGAACTTTGTTCACGCCGGGGGTCTCCGAGAACAAAAATGATGTCATTTTGTTTTTGCAGCCCCAGTTTGGCAGCGCTTGCGACTTGTTCTTGGGCACATCAGCTGAGCAGAACTTTTTTCTGCAAGGCGTCCAAGAACAACTGCTGTGATCAGTCAGAAAATGAAGAATAAGCGTGGTTAGTACGGTTAGCGGTTGATGTAACTTTTTCTTCGGCGTGGAAGTTAAACGCCTGCTGTGTGTGGATGGAGGTCTAGGGGTCTGGATCAACCGGCACAAGCCTGCGCTGGTCCGTGGCCAGACTGAGACCAGCGTTACCGGGCTGATCGTTTTAATCTGCGCTTCCTCCTAATACACACACCTATATAAACACATCGCTGAAGGAGTTCGGCAGCAGAGTTCTCAGGGAGTATGAATGAGCCCTGCTGAAATTAACTTTTTTTTCTTGTTCTGAGCTCCCCTCAGTGAGAACAAACTTCTTGCTTCTTGTGGCGTATGAATTGGTCTCTATAGCGATCTCATGTAAGGCAGTTTATTATATTTGTATTGATTTGTTTCCATTAGGAATAAACCAATTGAATAAGTATTCTGTATCCAAACTGTCACCCTATTTTTGCATTTTTACTCATTGATAAAACATTTGATTTATTTGAATGTAGTTTGGGAAGATGGACTTAAATATTTAATGATGCAAAAAAAAAAAAAGAAGTTGGATTCATGTTTGAAGGAGAAAGAAAACTTTGCTAAAGTCATCCAAGTGAGGCATTTTATTCTTCAACATCTCACTAAAGAAAATATTTCCTAGATTGACCTCGAGGTTGGCTTGGGAATAGAGAGATGGAGATGAAGGAGAAAGTAACAGGGATTTCTGCTCAAACAGCTGGCTCTAGGAGCTGGTTTTGGATTATCATTACAAAAAAGGGTAGATAGATGTGCATCATGCTTTCTTTCAGAATTACTAATTTTCCACTACTTGGGATTTGCATTCATTTAATCAGGGCAATAAATTCCTCTATTATGAACAAGGGCTTTTTGCTAACATTTGTTTGCATACAAGCAGATCCAACTGATTTTTTTTCATTAAAAGAATGCAAAATTAGTTCAAAGTACTCCGTTTCAATGAGACCCCGTCTTAAAATAAACCCAACCCCAAGTGTTTAAACAAAATATGTGTGATAATTTTAATTCCATTTTTTTATTCAAATAGATATTTAAGATTGTACACATTTATTTATGACATGAGTAAATAAAAAAACTGAAGCCTTGCCAAAACAAAAAGCAAAAAGGGAAATAATCATGAACATATAAAACAAGCTCAAATGATGTCATTTCAAAAGATTTGTGATAACACACATGATGTGTTTGAAAAGAAAGGTTTAGCACAGCTTATTTTCCCCCTTTCTGTTAACGTCCTTCAAACTTATAAATGCAATAAGCATCAAATAACCAATACAAGCAAATTATTAAGAAAACAAACTTTATTTACATGAAATAAGAACTATTTTTAAGTCAGCCAACCGCTAAATCAGGGGTTAATACATTGGATTTCATTATGCGGGAGAACAATTTGAAACTATACAACTATAGATCAACTATACATGAGAAAGTTAATATCTTTCCATTCACAAGATAAAAATCTATTAAGCTCTACATGCAGTCAAATCAACACCTTCTCTACTAAATATCCTCTTAGTATCAATGTACGTTAATTCAAACTCCCTAGCAATTACATCAAGGAAAAAAAAAAACAAGAGAAATATTGAGTGTTGATGGGAGACGTGACGTTAAGGAGAGCTGAAGACCCACTCACCCTGACACTTCTCGTGGTAAAGCATGATGGATCAATCCTGACGGCAAAAGTGTTTATACTTGTTTTAAGTGGTCACTCTCAATGGCGGGCAAAAAGCTTCAGAGGCTTCTGCCTGCTGCATCAGCCACACTCCTCTCTGGACACAGCCTTGGCAGCCTCATCAATAAAGTGTCCAACTCCTGTTGAAGTCACATTATTTCAGACCGTTTCCCCAGTAGGGCATTTGGGACGATGATTTAAAATTTCTTCAGCAGTAAATTAACAAATCTTATAAACTCAGGAATCTTGATGCACCCTTTTTGCAACTTTTTCATTGATGTGCATTCTGGCTTTTTGAGTCAGAATGGTGTAGATTAGTTTTATGGTCGAGACTCTGTGGAAAAACAAAGAAAAGCGAGAAATTTTGTTTTTACTGATACAGTATCTGGTGGTGCATTTAATGCTTAGCGGTATACAAACAACATGGTTCTTGACTTTATGGGCTATATTCAGATTTTCTACAAAAATTTTCTGAATTTGTCATGTTTTACACTTCAGTAACAAAAACTACAGCACTGACCAAAAAAGCTTTAGTTTCAGTTTGAGTGGAGGATGTGAGCTAAAGCTGCTACTCCAGTTTGTTTCGGTTCATCTCGGAGCTACTCAGGTGCTTTGTGTCATACTTTCCCCAAAAACCTTTCTAGAATCCAGTTATTGAGTTTATTCGTGACACCCTCAAACCATTTTTGAATTTTTTATGAATACAACTTCTAGCTAACTTTACAAACTGTGTCAAAGATTTCAAAACATTTGGAGATATTTGTAGCCTTTGGATGGGTTTTGCTTTAGTTATAATGTTAGTTGTTCAGAAGAGAGCTCTTCTGTCTCTAGCGCTGTACAAAATAAATGTGTTTCTTTAAAATTAGGCAAGTTACATAAATTGTTGTCCAGTAACAATTGAGATTTTATCAAAACTTATTTACTGAACAAACATGACTATACTTATCCTGGAAGTTATTTCAGACAGGAAGTTAAAGGTATGTCCATAAACTTCGAGTCAAATTAGTTTGAATGGGGAAACAGCTTTTGGTTCCAGAACAGCTGATTTCAGTGAGTAAGGTCAACTGAGTGTATTTAGCTTGAGCTAAAAAGCGATCATCAAGGGAGCTCCAGTTTCACCATGATGTCTGCCTTCAAGCTAGTGAAAAATACTATCAAGTGTTTGGATGCACTGATCCATTAATTTAACACTTATCTGCTCTTCAAGTTGAACCATAAAAAGGTGAAAATGTGGTAGAGTGAATACAAATACAAAAGACATAGTATCTTTACACCAATGGGCAAAAAGCCGACTTGAACCCAACTAAAGAAAAAAAAATCAAATTATACTTCATATGGTTAGGACCGTTATTTATAGAATGTTACTACTACTACTACTACTACTACTACTACTACTACTACTACTACTACTACTACTACTACTACTACATTTTATTTATAGGCACCTTTCATGACACTCAGGGTCAGTAAAACAAGATAAAACACAGCAAGGTGAAACAAAACAAACAAAAGATTACTTACAATAAATCAATAAACAATTTTAAAAAAGCATTTAAAAAACAATAAAACAGGTTCCCTACAATAAATCAACAATTAAAACTTTTTTTTTCAAAATTTCAAATAAAATAAATAAAATAAAAAATAAAGATATACATAACAAAAAAAATCATATTTGAACAAAAAAGGAGCAGAATGAAGAAAAAAATCTTATAATTTCTGCCCCCAATTAACACTTAGATTCATTATAAACTCTGTCTTGTCCTCATTTCCAGATTTGATCATGATCATTGGTTTAATGTACTTTTTCATAATTTAAAACAATAAAACAGATAAATGAGATTCACAGGTGAAAAGCAGTTTTGAACAGGTAGGTTTTGAGACGTGATTTGAAAAGTGAGATGGAATCAATGTTGCGGATGTCAGGGGGAAGAGAGTTCCAGAGGTGAGGAGCAGAGCGACTGAAGGCTCTGGACCGCATACATATACTATGTATTAATTCAGTGGTTGTGTCAGAACAACCCTCAGCAATTTTTTTTGTTTTCAAGCAATGTTCCCCAAAAAAATCCTTCATATCAATTTACAAACCACCAGTTTTATGGACCAGAATTTATGCATTTCAACTTTGGCATCGCAGATTGGCAGAAAACAATATTATGTATAAGAATATTTAAATTCAATAAAGATCAACACCAAGAATCTTCTCCCAACATAAAGAAACACAAAATAATGCCGCTTCAGTCTCACATGCTCAACCCATGTTGGACAGCTACTTCGGAGAGGAGGGGAGGTGGTCATGGTTTGTTAAACAAAACCTGACAGGAGGTTTAGTTCAGAGTCTGTTACTATGGTGATAGATATTCAACTATTGTCTCAAAGTCTTCATATTATTTGCATTCTGGTGTACCCCCTGCCCAGGCTTTAAATCAATTTATCATAAGCATTTAGCATCACCTTATTCAACCACATATTTACTTCATCACTTTCTATGGAAGTTAACATTTCTTTTTTTATGTTTTGAAATCTACTGATCTTCCTAGATCCAAGTCCTCCAAACCATCAATAGTTTTTCTTTTGAACAGTTACCGAAAAAAAAAACTAAACAAGTTTGTCTCTGGCTTTTTAAATTCAACACATGAACAGCAGATGAAGGCAATTACAATCTTCACAAACAAACAGTCTGTTGTAAGCATTTGTGTCACTGATGAATGTTACAGTATAGGCAGATGGTAGGGGACGAAGTTCCATCAAGCAGAAAATGATACAAGGTATTTCACATAGTAGCTACAAACAGATGTTTTGCACTGTTGTCACCAGCAATGACCTCCTCGTGCACATCATCATTAGATGCCCGCTCTTCTGACTGCGGTTGCCATCTTGAATTAGTGATGGCCGAGCGTGCAGAGGGCCTTCCTGTCTCCCTGTCATCTCTACGGAGACATAGGAAGTGGATCTCGCCCACAGCTTGTGCCCACATTTCACATCTACTCAGCCTCATACCACACCATTCCTGTAGGCTGCCACGGAGCACTTTTCTGTACATGAAGCCAGGCAGACTTAATAAACATGATCAACCCTCCTATCCCTTTTTATTTAGAGCTTTAAAAGTCTTCTGTTGGTCTAAGTACGACAGCGGGGGAAGCAATTTGGCTCAATATGACATTTTAAATTGAGGTGTAAGTGCAAGCCAGCATATTTGTAATTCAAATTTCTGTGTATTGCACAGAACATCTCCTAAGCTGCTGGCTGGCATGCTGAAATAGACAAGTAACAGGAAACTGTAGCAGATTTCTCCCTGCTCTTAGAGTGTCTGCTGTCAAGCACTGTTGAAGCCAATGAGGTAATGGACTTGCTTTAAATTTGGATCTGGGTTTTAAAGTGCTTTTAAGGCAAATGAAGTCAAAAGTGGTGTTCCTAAGTCATAAAGCAGACCTATTGCCACTGGATACATGGCAATCAGCATATGACAAGGTAAGGGAATTGCACATAAAACAGCAACTTAATGAAAGTAGAAAAGGGTTAATTTAGTGCCTGTTTTATGGAGTTCATCACTCCACACTGCAGTGCTAGCACAGAAAAGGTGTCAGCACTCTTGTTGAATGTTAGGTTTTAATGTCTAGTTATGCACTTCTCAGTTTCTGGCACACCTGGAGCAAAATGAACAAGAGGGAAGTGTTGGTAGCTGCTTTTCTGTCAAGAGGCCACTATTTTGTTAGATAAACACACAAGTTCTGCACAAAGATGGCAAAAGCTTCAACAGACTCGTTGATAAAAGAACTTTGCAAAAAGATCAATGATCGTAAACTATTGACAAAATAGTAACATAATGCAAAAGTTAAAGTCAAAAGGAATATCTGAAGTTTATGCATGTTACATACATCTTCAAGCTGCTAAAACATGTTATTGTGTGGAATGTCTTTAATACAAAACTGCTGTCAGAGCTTTTAAAATGACTACTTGTATAAATAAGTACATCTTTAGCTACTTTTTATAACCATATTTATCTTGTGAAGATCAGCACCTCCAAGTCGGAGACCATGGTTCTCGGCAAGAAAAGGGGTGGCTTGCCAACTCCGAGTCGGGAGAGAGGTCCTGCTGCCTCAAGTGGAGGAGTATCTCGGGGTCTTGTTCACTAATGAGGGAAGGAGGGAGATCGACAGGTGGATTGGGGCAGCATCTGTAGCGATGTGGACGCTGAACTGGTCAGTTGTGGTGAAGTAGGAGCCGAGTAAGAAAGCAAGACTCAATTTACTGGTCGATTTATGTTCTAATCCTCACCTATGGTCATGAGCTTTGGGTAATGACCGAAAGAAAAATCGCAAATACAAGCGGCTGAAATGAGTTTTCTCCACAGGGTGGCCGGGCTCAGCCTTAGAGATAGGGTGAGGAGCTCGAGACTCAGAGTAGAACCACTGCTCATCCATATCAAGAGGAGCCAGTTGAGGTTGTTTGGGCATCTTGTTAGGATGCCTCCTGGACGCCTCCCCAGGAAGGTGTTTCAGGCATGTCCTGCTGGCATGAGGCCCCCGGGTCGACCCAAGAGGACTCATTGGAGAAAATACATCTTCAATCTGGCCCAGGAACGCCTTGGGGCCCTGCTGTAGGAGCTGGTGGAGGTGGCCGGAGAGAGGACTGTCTGGTCGGGATGCTGCCCCTGCGACCCAGACAGGCAGACAAAGATGAGATGAAGCTGTCTATCAGGACTTCAAAACCCTATTTTGTTGTTGGATATGTAAAATCTGAAACATCAAAAAACTGATGGCTGGAAAACACATTTTAAGTCCCACCTTCTCCATAATCAGAGGGTATTTTCCTGCTTATAAAATCAACACAAACCTAAGAAATATTTTTTCCAGGCATTAACTAGTCATCATTTACATATGGTGTTTGATGGTTTAAAAACATGGTTGGATGTGGGCGAGTAGGCAGGACTTTCTATTCAACACAAGTGCAGACTGCCTCTAAAAATACTAAACACAGCATCAATGGATGGTCAAATTTGACTTCCTTCACAGTGGAACAAGGAGATGCTCAATTATTGTATTGTATGTACATTTGACATTTTTTGGGGCATTACATCATGGTAACATGTAGGAAAATACGTTGGTAATTAAAAGTCAAATCAAGATCTAATGTGTCATTGCAAACCAACATGAATATGTAAGCATTACACATTGACATACATAAAAACAGACCATGCAATTTGAAAAGTGAAACCATTTTAAAGAGCTCAAGCACATCTTTGGAGCCATCAGCTTCAGGGTGTGGGGCTGGAAGTCTTGCCTACTCAACAGCACACCAAAACTGTGGGTTTTTTTATTCTGAAAATAATTACAACTAAATACATAAGAAGTTGACATTTGAATATCCAGCAGCAAATGGTAATCGCCTGCACTTGTATAGCGCTATAGCCAGGGACTCCAAAGCACTTTAGTCTACAATCAGTCATTCGCCCACTCATACACATTCACAAGTCAACGACTGAGTTCCAGTGTAGCCACAGCTGCCCTGGGGCAGACTGACGGACGCAAAGCTGCCATACACTGGGCCTTCTGACCACATGGGTGAAGAACAACAAAGTGACCCGGCAGGAGCTGGGATCAAACAGACAACCCTCTGGTTGGTAGGTAAACTACGTGAATTATTAAAAAATAACACCTGGAATAAATTTTCTGCTGTGCATTGTTTTTTCTAAAAAAAGTGCCAAATATTTACATCGGTGGTGTTTAAAGTTTTTGAGATGTGAGACAAAATCATGAAGTTGAAACTACTCACTGCAAAAACGTGTTTTTTTTTTAAACAAAACTCAAAAACAATTTTTTTTTAAAAGGGCTTAATTTGTGCTAATGCATTTGGCAGATGCTTTTATCCAAAGTGACTCCCAAATTTAAATGTAACCAAGAAGTTTCAGAGGATAGACAAAGACGACCCTAAATTTCAGTTTTTTGCTCACCAATACATTAAACTCCACCCCCCCCCAAAAAAAAAAAAAAAAAAAAAACAGCAAAGTATTTAGTTTATAGAAAATTTGTCTGCAGATACAAGACATGAAAGGCTCTCATACAAAAGAAAACCAACACATTTCCAGGATTTGATGGTTGGATTGTTATCTAGTTGTTTGGTCTTGGCAGGCACTCCAAGAGTCACACTTTGTGCATCCCTGGGGGGCACTTCCTCATTGTTGTGTCTGTCTCAAGTTTTTTTCTACCCCATAACAATTTAGAGCATCTTAAATAAATGCAGAAAAGTCTTGTTAAAAACAAAGTCTGTACTGACTCTCAAAACTACATATTTACTTGCTTACTAAAAGCATGAAGCAAAGTGAACAAGGCAGTATTTGAAGGTACCATGACAGCCCTCATTTGGGACAACAATGGGAAAAATGAACAAAAGATATAATTATTTTGACAAGAGCTGTGTGATGCAATTCAAAAGAACAAGCAGACTGATAGACTGATGACAGCAGTATGACAATATTTATAAATTCATAATGACATTTAGCTTTGCTCGGTTTGAAAACTTACTCTGGTGCTGTCCCTGTCGAGAAATGTCTCCTCATTCCCACTGGAGAGTTTACCTTATGTGACATTTGAAGCTTGTTCTGTGCAGAGCACCAGGTGAAAAAGGATTAATGTGGGTGTATATGGGTGAACTGAGCAAGAATGGGCAACTTCACTGCCTGCCACAGAAGGTTAGGTTTACGTAACAACTTGCAAAATAAATGACATGATTGTTGCAATATCCTTGAAACTGCAGGTTGTGTGAAAGACAATAAATTTAATCATATGTGAAAAAAATAGTCCAATTGTAGGACAAAGAATAGACTATAAAAGAAAAACACTGAATACAATGACTGTTCATTTTATGTCGCGTTCACATTTTAGCCCTAAGGCCAACCCTACTGAATAATTATTTTAAAGTTTTGGGTTTTCTTATACTATGGTCAGTTTGAGTCCACACAGAATTCAGCCGTATCACTCAGTTCACATCGCAGTTGTCAAGAATACAAATTGGAGGCAACCAACAACCTGAGTACGTCCTATAGGCTGAAGAAAAACCATTACATCTATATATTCTCAGTTTCCATGTCTTCTACCTGCCATAGCATGTTCAATGTTTGCAGAAATGAATAATCTTGATAAAGATACAGAAATGAATAACTGATTTGTGGATGTTTTAAATTTCAAAAAAGCCTCATTTATTTATTTGCTTCTTTGAAGACTTGCTTTTTATTTGGGAAGCTTTTTTAATTCAAACTGAGAAATGCAGTGTAACTAGTTTTTACACCACAGTGGGATTTACGTCAATGCAAGATAGTTTGCAGACCAAGTCCTTGATCCGGTCTCATGGAGGGTTTATTTGTTCTGGTCTACATGTTGATCCTGATCTTGACATGCAGTTTTTGTGCATACAATGTATGCAGCTTGGTGCAGTATGTTCAGATCAAACAACTTTTCTGCACTTGAATTTCTCATGACATTTCCTGCAGAAACTTTATTCTGATTCTTGCTATTGGGAGTGAATCCATTTCTTGGTTCTTTTGGAGTATGTGTTAAGGGGGAGGGATTTATGGCCACACACCTATCTACCACAGTACAATGTAATGGAATCTCTTCTCTGCATTCAACACATGCCTGAGGAAGAAAGTCTCAAGGCACCCAGGAGGCAGCTGGAGGTACAGTGTCGTGCTCAAGGATACTTCAACAAATGGCTTTAGCCTGGGATTGAACCCTGATATTCCCATCAATGGACAACCTCTCTTCCCCTGAGCCACGATCGTCCCAGATTCAACCGTCTACCAGATTTAACCATATACTTGTATTTTAAGGAAAGGGATATTTACGTGGTAAAAATGCAGATTATACACAGCACTTGTATTATGTATAATAGATATAGTTCTTTTAAAACTATGAGGCAGCACCCCCTATTGACAGGCCCCACTAGTGGTGTCCTTATTTTGGACAGGGGAGATTGGTCATTTGAAGGATGAGTAAAAGATGCCATCTTTGACAAGACACAAACCAACAAGCAGAGGAGGCCTGAGGTTTCAACACTCCAAAATGTCCAAATGTCCAAAATGCAATCTGATCCCCAGGCAGTTTCACATCAATGTACACCTTCTAAAATGTGATCCAAATAGATCTTGTATGGGGACCAGGACATTCATCAGATGGGAGAATCTTGGATGTTTAGCATTCACAAAGCTGCCATTTCAGTTTAACTGCTTGGTAATCCACATTTTTTATTTGAATTGAGAAACCCCTATATGATGAAGAGCAAAATGTCTTCTCCCACCTACGGTAAGACTATTCAATTCTGGTCCTGCAGGGTCACTGCTCTGTTGCATGTTTTTTTTTTTACACCTGATTCAATGATTGAATCATCTCTTCAGCATGTCCTCAAGTTCTTTAGAAGCCTTTAGATTGAAACCAGGTGTGTTGGTGCATGGAAACACGCAGATAGTGGCTCTCAAGGACGAGAACTGAAAAGTTCTGTTTTACAGCATAAATGACACCCTTTTCACTCAACTTGTGTTTCAAACCTAGCTTTTTCAAGCAATGAATTCATATTTACAGTGAACTAACACAACCCATTATAAAGCCATTCATAGTACATACTGTAATTTAGTCGAAAACACTTCACAAGTGATTTATTTCAATGCTAGCTTTTCTTAAAAGGGGAAAAAAGTGTCAAAACCACCATGAGCAGTTTTGTTTAACAAATACATGTTGATAAGCTCAACCCATGACACCTTTCACAGTCATGACAGACACAGAGCAACCAAACCCATTTTGTCAAGGCTATGACATCTCTTTGTATGCAATTTTTCATTATCGTCCCACACGCTATCTTGTCATCTTTTTTGCCTGACTGCATGTCATCTTATCTTCCTCAGCTTCTATGAACTGTTTCCACAGCCCAGCCTACGGAGCGCAGCAAGAGTGGATATCTCAAACTTGCCTTATTAAAAACCAAATAGAGTGAAGGCCACAGAAAGACGATGTGTCACAGCAGCTGGGTTTGTTCAGCATGAACCAGCAGCACTGGGTGCACAGTGTATCTAAAGTCACAGGACCAAGAAAGGAAAAACTATGGCATTAGCAGGCTTTTATCAGAACTGTGGTGCTCATTATTACATAAAAACTATCAAGATTATAGTAAAATTAAGGAAAATACATATGTCAGTAAAGCTATGCATCATCTGAGGGCATTAAAAAGCTTCATGGTTGTCATTTTCATGAAAGTGTACACATATGAAGACTTGGATGCACTTAAGTAATAGATTTGTTTGGAACCAAAAAGAAAAGTAGTTTTGAAAAAGCCCCTGGATGGTTTTACAAAACAAAATGTTGTATAGATATGTGAATAAAATTCAACTTTACCCAAAAATTCTAATTCTATAATTTCACAATGCACATCAGGTTTATATATCGTTAATCTCATTTACTTTTTGATTTAAGGTGCAGTGGCAAGAACCCATTTTAGCACATTCTTAAATACAACCTATAGATTTCCTGTTTTATAATAATTGCTAAAAAAACTAGAACAGTTTTTGACTCCCAAATGACTGAATCAGTCCCCCCCTCCCGCCCCCCAAAAATACAGCTTTTAAATTGGAGAAAATTCTCAGAGAAACCATTAAATCCTTTTACAGAGGGATTGATAACATTGTTACATAGTTGAGACCAAGAAACAGGAAAAGGTTTACTTTTATCACATATATTTACAGCTGTCAAGACATTGTTAAATATTTAAAGTTAATTATTTAAATGCATATGAAAATCTGACTCAAAAAACAAAAACTGAAAAAAGTTGTATTATTTAAGCCGTCTATAGCATTTTTCTCTATCTGACACAGCTTGAAGGAGAAACAGCACATCTCTTTAGGGCTTAATGTCAGTTTTCCTTTTTTCTGCCTTTTTCCATCTTTGTGTGGGCACTTACATGTGTGCATACATATGTGCACCAGACAGGAGTGCATGGTCATTATCCGTAGGGAAGTTATGAGATAGCAGTGAAGCGTGATGAGTGGGAGGTGTATGATGCTGGCATGCCACATCTATTCTTCTGGCTCTGCAGATAACATTAGCCCCGAAGCCAAAGTCTTGATACTGGACATCTCTGAGTCACAGGGCAGAGGGTCACAGTGAGATGAGATCTCCACTTCCTCAGTGCCACACACAAACCCCCCCCCACACACACACACACATTTTCAAAAACTTCTTTTTATCCAAATGAATGCATGCCTACATAATTTCTTCAAATCTAAAGTGGGCGTCTATTTGAAGGTTATTAACAGTTAATATCTTAAGTGCTGCAGATAGGTCAGTTTGGAGAAATAAGAGTTTAGTGAATTGTTGAGCTAATGGCTATAGTCCAATTGAGGTCAAGGCCCAATTGGATTGCTAACATATTAAATAACACCAAACTTCCTATGGTTTCCTATGGCTCATGTAAACACAAGAGTATTGCTAGTTATTTCATATACATAGAGTTCTGTTCATGTAGTGGTAAAGGTGAAGTAGTTTTTTGGTTCTAAACTCAAGACTGAAGAGACAAGCTGCTTCCCTGGCGTCATGGTGGCTCAGTCTCAGCTCCAAAAAGTTCGTCTTTTGGCGTGCCCTGAGACCACCAAGCCTTTGGGAGTCTTGGTGGTTCCCCAGAGGCCCATAGGTTCAAGTTCCCCAGAGCCACCAAGCCTGGGAGTTTGGTGGCAAATTGGTTTATCTTCCATGTCAACGTGTCACCTGGCAGTGTGTAACCACACCAGTTGATTAGTGACAAATCTGGGACACACTCCTGATATATGCAACCAGCAGGAGGACATCCAGTAGCTTTCCTTAACTTGTCATTAAACAACAAAATAGTCCGAAAGGTAGACCTTTTCCTGGGTCTTTTCACATTATTTAACACAAAACAGAATACCTAAATGCATAGAACAATTTCCAGAATGCATAACAAGCTTGTATAGTCCAGCTGATTATGAATGCGTTGGATCAGCAGTCTGAAGAAGGCAACCAGGCAGTCGTAGCAGACATGGGCCAACCTGATCCCACGCCCCCTCACTACCTTTGGGTGTTGGTGACCAACCAGAGGACAGTCGAGGACCCTGGAACAGCCAAGTCCCTGGGGCTCGTGGTTGCTCAGCCTTGAGACAAAGAGGCCTCTAGTGTGGCCTCCCCCCAAAACAGACCATCCTCTTCCTGTGGGGGGGGAGTCCAGACTTCTGGTGTGTGTATTGAAAACATGAACATGGCCAGGAAGAGCACCAGTACTTCTCTGTACACAAAGCCTTGGACAAAATAATTTAATTAAAAAGTTGTCTTTTTCTTGTTACAAATTACATACATTAAACACCCCAGACTGATAAAGGGGTGACATATATGAAATAAAGAACTCCATCCCTGGCTTAGCCTGTTGACTGAGGCCCTGGATGTTAGTTCTGTGCTCCAGAGTGTAGAGGTCACACAAAAAAGTGAACTTCATATGGGGGGAAATGGTGCTTTCAGTTAAATTGTCATGAAAACATATGCCAATGTTTCCCATGTGATACACTTCACATTGTTTATGTGGTCACATGCTTTTCCACATGTGAAAAACATTAAGATGATGCGTTTTTTTCCATGAATGTAAAATTGTTTCATTATAAAAACCACACATTTTCGGTCATTTAAAATCAGTAGGCTTCCAAGTTTTACCATGTGCAGTCTTTTTTTTTAAATTTTCTTTAGAGTAACATCACTTCCTTACATGCCAAATTTTTATTGTAAAATAAAATTTTGTCATGTGTATTTAGTCCTTCAGAAAGTACAAAACTATTTGTTTTATGGTCACTGGACTAATGAGTAATTATCCTTGGCCTGCATCATTTTATGCAAAAAACATATTTATCTGGGGCATTGCTGAATATTTGAAGCTTTAAGAAATACACCCATTTTCACACACAACTGACTGGAAAACTTCAGTCTCAAGAATTTTCATCTGATCATTACCACAAAATGCAGTAAACCAAACCCAGGAAGTGAAGTGGTAACTGAAACTTTTTATAGTAATATTAAAAGGTGAATATAGCTGCTAAACTGTACCAAAAAAAAAAAAACACTTAAGAGACTTAAAGGGAACCATTAGAGCTAAACCATGGAGGAAGGCAACAGTTGAATTCAGCAAAAGGGCAGCAAGGGTTTATATGCAGGGACAGGTGATTAGTGGAATGAGGAACACCTGTGTTGATGAGCAGAATGGAATGCAGGTGTGACAGACTGGCTGACCTGGGGAGCTGATGACAGATTTAAGAAAAAACTAAACGTAATACAGTCAAATAAGTTTTCTCCCATTTAAAATAATGAACATCCAATTTTGGAAGAACAATAGTTTATTACTGTCAAAGATTAATGTTGTTTTTCATGTACAACACAAGAAATTTGTCAAAATGAAATTAAACAAGGAGAAATGCATGTTGTCACTTTTTTAAAAATACAAATTTTCCCTTTTGAAATACCCAAGGAATTGTGGTGTTGCATAAATGGATGGTCGAGTCATTTTTTTGGTTCAGAAAAGTTGTTGCGAAAAAAATTGCAATAGAAAACAACAACAGAAATGTGATTGTGTGAGACTTGTGGCTGTTTGTAGGTTTACCATTATTTTGCACTCCAGAAGTTACGATTGTGACAGACGATTGTGATTTCCAAGGTGCACATTGAATGAAATTCAACCTTTAATTGATTTCCACTTGCACAAGGGGAATGACAGTTGGAAGATTATCGGTTTGTTTCTTCCTTCCCTTCTCTCTCCTCAGGTAATTTTCATGTTGTAAATTGAGTTATCGATTCAGGCCCCACTCTGTTTGTCCTCAGCCCTCTTCTCAGTTTATTATCTCAAAAAAAGAAACAGGAAGTTGTGCAGGTTTGACATCACATGGGAGAATGTGATCAATGAAAGAAACATGACGTTTTGCTTTCAAGGGAAAACTTTTTATTTATCTGGGATTTTATTAGAATTTGGGTAGTTATGTTGACTTCTTAATTTGTAAAAAATATGTTTCCATTATCTCAAACACTTTTGGGAGTTAGTGGAAATGGACATATTTAACTTTTTAAACAAGGAGCTTCTTCAGTTTAAGCAGAAAGGTACAGATTTCCAAGCTTTCAAACTGTAGCGAGCACGGTGTTAATACAGTCCAACTTACAGGCAAATCACCCCCCCAATACTTCTTCTAGTAGAATGTTGGAGTTGGGTTTGTCCTGATCCACATGCAAAAGGTTTTGGTCATGTTCATAAAGCTGTGAAGTATTGTAAAACTGTGTGAGGATTCAATTCAAAGCTGCATTGTTAGTATGGGTCACTTAAAATTTGAAAGGGAGGAAAATGTATCTTACACAGAAAAAAAAAGTATCTTGTCATGTTGTTGCATGAGCTGATTTATTTAAGTCTAGATCTACTTTTTGAGTTTGCTGAACTCCTTTTTATTTGACTAAATTCAAGTTTATATGCAATTTTGGTCTAATTATATTATTTAAGCTAAATAGATTTTTATCAATCCCAAGTACCAGAAACAGTATTTTATTTTTAAACTGTGCTATTAAACATAATTTTCTTGAATCCTATATCTGTAGAAATACAAACATTCTTTTTCAGTGGAACTTTAAATAGTTTTCACACATGACATCAACAGAAAATTGACCTCTAGTCAATGTAAAAACTAATTCAGTTGTCTTCATTCAAACATGCACTGGATGACTAAAAACTGCCATCGGTTTTTTGAGTCATGTGTTTTGTGTACTAAGTTCTGGAGTTAGAGATTGAAGGCTGATCCTGGTGCCAATCCAAACCACCTCTCACAAAAAAAAAAAAAAAAAAAAAAATACTGTCAACAATTAACTGTTTGTTTTTTGACATATTATTGGTTGTATCCGTGATGCTAACAAAGCTTTACCAAAAAAGTAATAACTTGACATACAAGGAAATGAAAACATGAAAATATTGCAACTCTCAGAACATCTGAGCAAAAAATCCTGATATAAAACTGTAAACTAATAAATGTCTATAATTTACAAGAGATAAGCATGGCCTGTGCTTCTTGAGGCTCGTCCAATGACCTGACATCTTGTCTTATCTGTGTCTCAGTGCTGCTCAGATATTTCCTGCTCTTTCTGTTATGAGTCTGCTCATTAATTTTCATCTTGTTTGACTCTTACACGCTTTTATATTTGTCTCATCTGTTGCATGCAAGGAAACATTGATCCTGACCAGAGGTGGGAGGTAACAAAGTACTTTGTTACCGTACTTAAAGCTGCACTCCACAGTTTTGTCAGACGTCACCATCTAGAGGTAAAAAAACGTATTGTTGCTTAAACTGTCCCACCTACTTAGTAACGCCTTTGTTCTTGTACATGCACCAGCTGGCCAACAGAGCTAAAACACAGTTTTACAATGATCATTCTCACATTAGGCTGTTTATTCATACAAATATATTTATTTTAAAGACTTACTTGTCCATAAGAAATGTCGAAAACACTGCACCAGTCTCCGTAAACACTCATGCACACTCTGATTGACATCTGTACGTAAACAGATGTCTAACGCTATTGGCTAATGCTGACCAGCGCACAGTTCTAATTGCCTAGAGCTCTATGGGACAGGGGCGGGTTTAGAAAAAAAAATGACGTATTGCCTTTCCTTATTTCATAGAAAATGTTCAGACTACCACTGATAATGATTTCTAAAAAAAAATCATACATAATACCAGAAAGGGGAAAACTAACGATAGTAGCTTTGTACATTTGAGAACCTGTACTTTTTTACTTAAGTAAAAGAGCTCAATCTGTACTTTTACCAGATTATTGTTTTCTACACTATTATCTGTACTTCTACTTAAGTAAATAATGTGAGTACTGTTGCCATCTCTGATTATGTTTCTTTTGCAGATCACATCCCCAGTGAGTCCTTCTTGCCGAGTCTTTTAATAAACAGGCGTTTATGTAAGCCTTAAATGCACTATTACTGTAGGATGTTTATGTAAGAGATGCTTTTCATTTTGTTTGTAGAATATGTCCAGTATCCAACATAAATGTTACAGTTTATTGTATTGCAGCAGAGTTTGCCGTAGGCTAAGTTTTGTCGTCAGTCCCCTGACAGTGTAAAACAACTTTTACAAAGTGACGAGGAAGACAATACAAACAACACAAGTTTTAAACAGGCACTCAGTCAAAAACACAAGTTTGTTACACAAACTGAATACGTTTTATTTAAAAATGAACAAAAGTCAAAGTACAAGTAGGGAAAAATGAATATATGTAAAGATTTCTGAACACATACATTAAAAGAGACAAAAAATAAAATGTTCAGCTCACATCAATCACCTACACTGTATGAAAACAAAAGGCCCTGAACAATATCTGATCTGTTATGAGTTGTACTGGATTCACAGACTGTACTTTCATGCTTCATTAAAGCTACAGTTCTCAGATCAGTCAGCAACAGACAACATGGTGAAAAAAGCAACAAATTATTTGTTAAATAAAGAAACGGACTGAAAATCAGTTGGGACAGATACTTATAATTATTATTAAATGTATTGCATCTGTATCAGGGACAAAAACCACCATGATTGGGGTTGATAAATTACCTCTGATATTTATTTATTTTCTCATGTATTTGCTTCAAAAAAACATAACCACTCAATATGTAAAGCCACAATAAGTGTGGTAATAAATTCATCCCAATTTTTCCCCTTAATCTGTTTAAAATATATTTGAATTTAAAGTCTCTTGCACTACTGGATTTACTCGGCCCATTTTACAACCTGCAGGAGCAACGAATAATTCTGTGGCACAGCTGGCTCTCAGGAAATCAGATTTGGTGTTGACATTTTCTTCCTCACGTTGTTGTTGTTGTATATTTCATGAATGCATAGATTGTTGTAAACTTCTGCCCAAGTCGTGGCATAAGCTTTATTATTCCAGCTGCAGTGCGATGGAAAACAAAATAGCAGCGTTTTATTGATGTCTGACAATAATTGTATTCAAATTTCAAACAATAAACATAAATCATGTTTTAAAAAGCAATTAGAGGTAAATAGTTTAATGACAAAGTTATGTAATTCCAAGTTTTTGAAGTAGCGTTCATATAATATTGCAAAAGATTTCACGTTTACCTACATAGGCCGCAATCGGTATGTAAAGCATATTTAAAAATATGTGGTTTCTATTCAAATTAAAAGTCACATGTACATTTGCAGCGTCTATCACAGCTGCATTTAACTGATAAGGCACTTAAAGGTACAAACCTGATGGCGGCAATGAGACGAAAGACTGGTAAAATAGATTGATTGAATAAATCCCATGTGGAGCTTTCCATATCTTAATAGGCCAGGGAGAGCGCAAATGATTTACAACACAACAATCTACGGATGACGGTATGTGCTATCTATGTGTGTGCGCATGTATTGGTGAAACTCGCTTGTGCATTTGGCAAGCTCAGGACTTTCCTGTGCAGGAAGCCACATTACTTTTCCCGAGTTAAGAAATACAGCTCCTGCACAGCACATCTGCCCAGAGCCACAGAAGGAGCCGGCAAAAACCCAAATGAAGCTGTCTGCTGAGCCACCTCTTTCCACCCACTCTCACATATTTCCAGCTTTCAACGGCTGACAAACTCCTCACTGTTTTTTACCCTACATTGCATACCTAAAACAGTGACTGGATCCAAACAAAAGTCACCTTAAAATTGGAAGCGATCGCTACTGGTTTGGGCGGAATTGATGCTTGAGTGCAATAAACCCACACAAATGGGAATTAGATTCATTTAGTCATATAGCACCAGAGTGAGTGATCAGACTTCTTTTAGGAACGGTGGGTAAAAAGTAGATAACAGGGCTGAAACTTAAGGCTATATTTGGAACTTTGGGTAGCATTTAAATTGTTCTGTATTGAACAAAAAATTCTGAAACCTGGCATATTGCTTTAACCCTAAAATAGTTTATGTTTTAGCTCTGGAAAGTGAACAATGATCCAAAGTTTTGGTTTTGCTTGGGTGTTGTGTAACATATCTTTACAATTATGGGGTAAAGTATCCTCTATAACAGGTCTATTCAATAGGTGGTCCGCAGGCCAAATCCGGCCCACATTTTTCTGGCCCACCACACGCCCCTGAGTAATAACTTTTAACCATCTAAAGATAGATGCTGGTGCCAGGATTTGAACTGAGGGCCCGCGGGTGGAAGGTGGGTTTCTCTAGCATTAGGCTACGGTCTCCCTTAGGGAAAAATTGCTGTTTTAATATAAGTCATAGGGTTTTTTCAACTGGATTAGATTACATTAATATTTCAAATATGACAAACACAGTAGGAAAATGATTACATCTGTACAGTTTAAACATTTAATCATCTTGTTCTATGCTCACGAAAGTTGTTTTATTGTAATAAACACTGCAAACCGGCGCGAGTAACCCCATCCCCCACACCCTGGCCCACGGACCTCTCCACGGGGTGGCATGTGGCCCTCCCCAGTTTGTATTTGAATACCCCTGCTCTATAGGTTTACAAAGACTTTTTGTAGTTTAGTCCAACTACATTTCTAACTTTTTCTAAAACTTTGTTTCAAGAAAACCAACATTTGATAACTGAATTGGCCTAATCTGTGGTTTGAAATATGGCAATCCAATTCACTTGTGTTTTGTGGACTTGGAGAAGGTTTGTGACATTCTATGGGGGTATGATGTGAGTTTGCTGGAGTTACTTTTGAGGTGTATCCAGTCACTGTACAACCAACATCAAATGATGTCCGCTTTCTCGCCACTCAGTTAAACTTATTCCCAATGTGGGGTGTATTCGGTCAGGGCTGCACCTTGTCTCAGATCTGGTTTGTGGCGTTCATGTACAAGACCTCAAATCTTCAAGCCATGATCTTACACATGCACTGGAGTGGTTTGCAGCCATCTTTGAAATGACTGAAATGAATGCCAGCTTCTCCAAATCTAAGACCGTGGTTCTCGACTGGAAAAAATGCAAACGCTCCCTTGAGGTTGAGAGTGAGTCTGTGCCTCAAGCAGAGGAGTTTAGGTATCTTAGTGCCTTGTCCAGAAGTGATGCAAGATGAAGCAAGAGATGAGCTGATGGATCGGGGCTTCATCTTTGATAATAAGCCATGCTCTAATCTGTTTTGGTCAAGGAGCTGAGCCAAAGGCAAGGTTCTTGATTTACTGGTTTGTCTACATTTTAACTCTCATTTATGGTCACAAGAATTGAATTGTGGGTGAAAGAAAGAGATCCCACAAGTGACTGAAAATCAGCTTCTTCTTTAGGGTGGCCTGGTTGAGCTTTAGAAGTAGGTCAAGGAGCTTCATCTGTGAGGGTGAGGGTGGGGGCTTGGTGTACAGCCACTGCTCCTCTGCAAGGAGTCAGCTGAGGTACAGTAGTTATCTGACCATGATGCCTCCTGGTTGCTTCTGTCAGGAGTTTTTCTAAAACTTACCATCTTCTCTGGCCTGGGAACATCTTGAGATCCCCCAGGAGGAGCTAGAGAGTGCTAGAAGAGGGGTGTCTGGGCTTCCTGGACTCATTTCCTCCTATATGAAACTTTGGATATGCATACAATGGATGGATGGACTGATTAAAAAAAAATCTGAATTTTGAACATGACTTGATACACTGACACTTGACCCAGTAAACATGTATGTGTTAATGTGCTACCAAATATGGGCCCAGAAATAAAAGTTAGATTTATAAAGATAGAAAACTCTTCAACAACTCTGATGAAGTGGAAGTTCTTGGATAGTAGAGGTACTTTAAAATATATATTATAATTATGTTTTGTCCAGTCTATACACTAAAAAGTTGGGCGATTATCATGTAGCCCCCCCAAAAAAATAAATCTAACTTACCAGGAGCAAACCTGCAGGAGCGAGATCAAAACAGAAAAAGAGGTCTCATAGCATTTATGCTGCTGTTACCCATGAAAATCTGTCCTGATTTTCCAAGACCTTTGATCTGGGATTAGAATGGTGAGGAGAAAACTAAGTGAGCTGCCTGGGAAAGCTCATGGTTCAGCCTGAGGTAGTCCAGTCCTCTTAACTCTGCTGCTGAAGCTCCTGAAAACACTGACAGAGGTTATTTTATAACACTTTGAGATTTTCATCTCATTTTTTCCTTTTTGTTTAGTCATTTTAAATGAATAATTTGGTTTTCGAATAAAAAACTATACAGCACAATGCTGTCCACCTCAATGAGAGGTCTTGCTGTTCAGTCGCTGTGAAAGGAATCCAGAAGAGCCGCATTAAACGGGGATGTAGCAGCCTTTCTCACACTGCCCTCAGGCCTGACAGCTCACTGTACCTTAAGAAGATGTCACCTCCCCTCAAAGTAAAAGTGTTATAGGAAAAATTGCACCATATGTATGTCACACAGCTTGCCTGGGGTCTTTAAACTGAAAGGTGAGATGCCTGCTGAGATCCCCTTTGCATCACCGCTCCGACAAAGCCTCAAACTCTAAACGTATATACCGCAAAAAGATTTATAATTACTTGTAAATTAACCTCGAATAAACTTTTGCGGATTCTATTTCATCTCGGTATTTATTCTCTTCCTCCCCCCCCCTTCTCTTTCCCCATCAAAAAGCTTTGAATCAATTTCATGCCCTACAAATGCTGTTTACCCTCTTGGGTGTGAAACATCTGCTGCTAGCACACACTGGCGTCTTGAGCTTTTCCTTACTCTTCCTTTTTTTTTTTAATTCGACAAATTCATAAAGATGCTTGCTGCTGTTCTGGGGTGGTGTGGAAATGATCGATTGCTCATAATGTGTGCTGAAGAACAAGCCGAAGGAGCATATTCATTTCCTGAACTGATCAAGGAGACGTACTTCTGATTTTAACTCAAACTAACCCAATCTTTAGGAAGCAGATCCTGATTTGTGTCTGTGTCTGCTAGGAACGTTACCTCAATATTCCAGGGTCTTGAGAGGCTAGGAATATTTTTCCTCTACCTGGAAAAGTCCTTAAGTCATAAAAAAAACTTTTAAAAAAATGTAGAAATTATATGTATGCCTATCCAGTTCTTTTCCTTTTTTTCCCCTCACACTGGGGGCTGTCAGTTGGAGTGATTTTAAAAAGCTTATAATTACTGATGCACCCCAGGGTTTCAATGCGGTGCCACACTAACAACTGAAAAGCAAATCCTTACGCAGCGTGCACTCTTAGCAGGAGCTTTTTTTGCCTCTGTAGAAGGCATTAATGTCCAGTAATCTATACTGACATAAGAAGACTATTATTTGTGTCTCAGCTCAGGGATTTATGGCTGAATTTTGTACGGCACTATGGAATCTCACATTAAATCCTGTAATACGTTTTCCCAATCTTGTTTCCACTTCGTAACCGGTGGTTTAAAATGTTTTTTCTTAGCGCCTGTAACCACATTAACGGCAGATTTATAAGTCTGCAAAAGTGTAAAAATGGCAAATATGTTCTTAAAAGAATATGTTGCTGCGAACATGTTGGTGTTTTCTCAGTCTTTCTGAAAGGTTTAGTTCAGCTCTCATAATCTTTTGAAGTGATCTCTGTTCTCATTTTCCACTGTAGTTCAAGGATAACTCTAGAGATGTTGAAAGGTGGAAGGTTTCATTTCACCTCTGTTTTTTTTTCCCCTCCCCAAGACAGTGACTGGGAAATGCCACTCTCTTTTTTTTTTCTCACAAAGACCTGACCTTTTGTGCTCTCAGCCAGTCTCTCTTCTGAGTTTTCTATTACATCGGCTAGAGATTACCGGTGTTTCAAAGCCACAAGATAAATATTTCCCACAGTTATCATAGCCACTCCACACAGAGAAACACCAACCCGGAGTGTTTGACAGTTGTTTTTGAAAGATTGTTGTTGGATATGTGTGTTGCATTGTCATGTTAATGGGTAAAAAATAAAAAAAATAACAAGAATAATATATGTCGTGTTGACGTGTACCCCAAAAGAGCATATGTTGACATTTAACTACAAAAGCCCTTTGGGTGGGTAAACAAAACACCAGACTTTAGCACTGAAAGCTGCTGCTGGTGTCTCATCATTTAATTAGCAGAACTTCCCCAGCAAAAGCTCTTCACCCAGTTTTTAACAACCAGTGGATTGTGAGACTTGTGGATTGTTTTACTGAACTCTGTGGCTGCATGCTAGTACCTTGATAGTTAAATCATGATGTATAGTTTGCCTAAAAACACAAGGCTAATAAAAATACCATTCTTGATTTTTTTTTTAAAGTATTTTCTAGTTTCACAAAACATGCAAAACTAATGACCCCCTAAGCGGACATGGTAGAAAACACCAATAAAATGTATCTCATGTGCATGAGACACCAAGTCTTATTTGTTAACTTCTGTCTCCAATAGGGGGCGCAGTGATTTTTTTGTGAACACCAGATAGGATATCATATCTCAGATCCTGTACTATGGATATACAATCTGTTGCACACCAGATTGCATTTTATATGCACCACAACCACATTTTTATCATTTCTTCCATGTCTCCTAGGGGGCTCTTAACTTGAAAAACAAAATAAAACAAGAACAAAAAAACATATCAATAATTAAACTGTTGCATTTTGTCAAAGGTTGTACATGCACATGAGGTCAAGAGATATAGTATGTCATGTTCTTTGCTAGATTCCTTAAAAATAGCAAACATTTCTTCAGTTAGAACAATTCACTAGTTTTAAGGAATCTAGCCAAGCAAATTTTGTTTACCCCATTGGCAGATTTTTTTTTTTTTTGCTCAAATCTAGAAAATGCGACCATATTTAAGAAGATTTGACCCATTTCAAGTAGGGCTGTAAGAATATATTTTCTTTTTAGACAAAAATAAGTCAAAATGTCTAAAAACAAGGCTATTTTACTTTCCTATATATCAGTTTTTGCAGTGTATGTGTTAACTTCTGCCTCCAATAGGGGGCGCAGTGATTTAATCAGTCCAATCTGCCCACCAGACTGGATTGTGTGTGCATGGGTACTAATTTAGAATTTATTTCATGTATTTTTTTTAACCATTGTGTCCTGTATGAGGATAAATTCATCATTTAAAAAAGAGGAAGAGAAAAAATTCAAAGGTTGAATTGTCGAACTTTTTTCCAAAGATTCACGCTGAAGATGTCCAATGCCATTTAACAAAGTATTTGTCTGACAGTAAAGGGGAATTTGACCATTTTCTGTCACAAGTGTGGCGCTACAGTTTAACTTAGTTATTTTCCTTTTACCAAAAATAACAGAAATTGATTTTTGCCCAACCCAAATATTAAATTAGATGCATGCACCGATGTTGTTGCTAACAAGAGTTGTGCCAGAATGTTCAAGAATTCTGTGATGATGAAAATAACTTGTGTGAAACCTTAAAACACATCTTAAAACCTCTGAAGTGTATCCCTTCTGAATTATTTTGAAAACAGAACTAAATTAGTTATGAGAACGCATCCTAATTCAACTTGAATGATAACAATCTTCACATTTTGCTCACTACGATCACAGTAATTTAAATAGTACCACTAAAAATGCTCCTATCAAACTAACACTAAACAAAGCATTAGCAGGTCCCAAAAACATGTATATAATGCAGTTGTTGCTGAAGAAATAATAATAATAAAAAAAGGGAAAATTGTAACCTTTGTGGGAACTGAGTAGATAATGCTTTTATTTGTCTGGGAGAAAATTATCCACTAAACTACAAAATGTCACCTGAAAGGCCCCCAAAGCTTTGTGCTTAGTGTTTTTTGCTGTTTACTTTTTCCAGAGCGGTGGTATTATTATAGAAAACAAAATGGCTCATTACTGAATGCCTGCTGCGTTATGTGTTGTGAGTGTTCTGTTGGTACATCTAAGGTGGGCTGTTTCTGTTAACCCTTACCTGTATCATAAACAGGTCACCACTCCTGGGAAGTGATTATTCTCTAGCCTGGTTAATGGTCCTTGCTGACAGCACTTAATGAAAATTAATGGCGAGCTTTAGGACGCCGTGATCACAAGTAGGACAGCGTCTGTGATTTACCTGCTTTAGGATCAAAAAATTGGGTAGATGAATACATAGAATAGTAAAATCAAAAAGTATTTTAGTGTGATAATGAACTTCCAACCCTTGTCAAGCATCTGATGAACCACTTTGGCAAAAAACCACCAGCAACAAGAGATCATCAACGTTAAGCTTGTGAGGATTTCATTAATGGTTATTAATGGGCAATTTGAAAATACAACAATCCCCATAGCGTGGGCTGGAACTGCAGCCTCACAGTTTGACTTGCTCTTAAAGATTAGATCTTAGTGGACTTAAAGGGAGATAGATTTTCCCTACTGCCCCTCCACACATTATTTGTTTCACAGCCAACAGTGTTTGTGTATCCATTGGGTTTATACAGTATTTCTGTGTTTGCTGCACTCAGAATATGTGCGGTTCCAACTTGTTTTCTTAATTTATTTTATTTATTGCACAATCAGTATGGTGAAAATAGCTCAAAACTGCACTTGTGTCAGGTGTCCATCTATGCAAGTTTGATATTGTGACTTCTGTATCCAGAACATACACATATGGTAAATGGCCTGTATTTATAGAGCACTTTCTAGAGTGTCTCTCATCGTCGGGTCCAGGTCAAGGGGTCAGCATCCCAATTAGGGAGTCCCAGACCAGCACCTGCAGGCATGGGTGAAGTGTCAACAACAATGTCACCCAGCTAGAGCTGGGATCAAACCGGTGACTGATCCAGTTGCCAGTCTGGCCACTCTACCAACTGAGCTACATGCTGTTCCATATATTTCATTTTACACACAGCTATGGACCACAAATTTCTTGTGTTCCAACAAGGGAGATTAGATGTCTCCATGCATGTGTGAGTTTTCTCTGGATACTTCAGGTGCCTCCCTACAGTCTCTATTTGTGTGAGTGTGTGCATAGATAAAATCACCTTCTCCCTCAAATGACCTTCCTCATTCTGGGTCAAAAACAAATAACTAAAAATGACATAATAATTCCTAAAAGTTGATATGCCACATTTTTATGGTAAATGTAATTAAAAAAAAAATCTTGTTTACATTTTTTTCTGAATGGAACTATAAAATTGTAATTCTGTGTTTTTCTTCCCCTTGTCAAGTTATGTTTCCCTCCTACTTTTCCCTTAAACTGTAATTTTAGAAATTGGTGTTTTCAAAAAATGCTAAAATAAAGGATTTTGAACTGTTATCCCTTTTTATGTCAATTGTATAGCAGGGAAAACATATCCATAAGCATCAGAATTTAAAACTGTTTCCCTTTAGAATAATGGTAGGAAAATAACTTGTGCTTACATGTTTGTCAAATACATGCAACTGACCTATTACCAGTGCAGTGACAATCTGGAGTCATATGTATGTTTTTTTATTATTATTAATTAGTTTATTTTAATCATTTTTTAATTTATTTTAGATTTTCAAAAATTACATGTCTTAGGGGTGAATCGTCTCCTGTTCTGACTGCAACTCAGAGGAATGTTGCCTGATTGCCTGGGCTGCCTGTGAGTGCTTGGGAAAAAGGAAGGAGACGCACTTGCTGCTTATTCAGAAATAAAACAAGCTTTTTTACTATTCACTTAAAAAATAAGAGTCCATAGAGAGTTCTGAATATTCTCTATAAATAACAAGAAAGTCACTAAGATGGCAAAAGTACCGATTACCTAATGACATGCATATCCTGGCATTTTGATTTTCTATGCTGAAATTAGTACATTTGAGCAGGTTGAACATACTCTGATGAATAGAAATCTAATGTATGTTGGGAAAAAGATCTCGAAACAGAGAAGATGAAAACAAAGTTTTACCACGCTGTCAACACAAAGAGAGCACAATACTGTAATAGCTCTACAACATTTATTGAAAATAATAGATAGACATTAATAAAAAACAAAAAAGGTATCCGACAAGGACTTCTGCACACACGTGCCAGCTGCTTCATTAGAATGAAGTGAATTAAGATTAAGCACCAGAATATCTTATACTCACAAAAAAATATATAACAAAAAAGGACATCCCCCACAGCTTCGGTAAGGTGATTAAAAATGTTCGGATGAATCCTCAGACCCTTTATTCACTTGACAGGAGCAAGCTGATGGGACATTACGGCTCTCAATACACAAATGTTTTCTTTTTTTAATAAGTAGCCAATTGATGACAAGAAGCAATGCCATTTTTGACAAGTCTGTTTTATGGTTTTGTTGTACAAAAGACAAAAAAAGTATTGTCCTCCATTTAAATCATAGGTTTGTTTTCTCCCAATGGGAGCCATGAACATTATGCAAAGGCTAAGTACCCAAATATGTTATTTTGTGACACCATATCTAAGGTGTACCCAATGACCGCTAGAGATGCGTAACAGCTCATTGCCACCCTTTCACAGGATTAAGCAAGTAAACCAAAAATGAATTAATGTTTTACTAAGAGAATGCTTCTTTCCCATCTTTGATGCATTTTCCTTTTTTAAGCCTCTAGCAGCAGACTTTGGGACTATACACATTGACACATGATCCCAGGTCTGATAATAAATAAGATCATTGCTTAGTTGCATTTTAAACAAAACAGCTGTTGTGTTGCTCCTTTTAATCAAGATTTTTTTTTTTGTGTGTTTTGAATTTAAAACATTGCGTAAGTGACTTAAAAAGGCTACAAAACATGCATATTATTAAGCATTCCCTGAGGTTTTTTTTTCCTGTTTTGCAAAGTCAGAGAAGCCTTGATGAATGTGCAGAATTTGTAAATATTTAGTTAGGTTTAGTAAAACCACAAAATCAAGTATCTCATTACCTAGCCGAGGTTTTCAAAGAGTAGACGCATGAATCAGGCTATGTGTGAAGAGGTAAAAGCATAGATGCAGTTGAAAACAGAAGTTTGCACACAGCAAATAAAAATACATGCACATTTTTTTCTCTTTGGAAACTTCTGATAAATTAACTGACACATTTGTGGCTGTGAACATGTGGACATGTTGCAGCTCTTTAAAGTGTGCATGCCTCAGTGGTGGTTTTGTCATGTTCCATTTCACCCTACCATTAACTGGAACCAGGTGCACTAAACAGCCTCCACGTGTCGTACACGGCTGCTTGTTATTGGTAAGCCGTAACTATGACTGATCAGTTACAAATCACCACTATAATTAAGATTTTAAAGGCTGCTCCTTCCTATATACCACTTCTTCAGATTTTACTCTTGTTGTGCAAATGAACCTTTAAGTCTCCCAGCAGAAACATGCAGTCTGCATCACTGCACCTTACGGCCTCTCAGAGACTCGCAGAATGATTATATTCTTGAGTGATTGTGCACATAAATGCAAACAACAGTTAGATCATTTTCTCCAACCAAAAGTTGCAGGCATAACTTCCCTCTTGCCTAAGACTAGAAAGCTTAATGTTTGAGTGTATGATAGAGGGCCACGAGTAGGTAGAACTCAAGAATCAAATAAAGTCTAGCATAAAGTTTTATCCTGTAGTGTGTGTTTAGGTGAGTTTGACTATATTTACATCTCCTAAAAGGGATTGTTCTGCCTTTTTGAATTATGTTTATCTTGCAAAAAATTACTCATTATAAATAGCTTTCTAACTGACCACAGTTTGGAGTAGAAGTGGGGATTGATACGTTTTATCAATATCGATGCCATTGTCGATTCTTCCTATCAATCCAGTCCCAATTCCCTTTTTAATTCCCGAGTCGTTTGTTAAGTGGCAAAACACGTGTCCTATGCAGTCCTCTGCACCATGAGCAACTAGGGTGCGATTTGTTGGGGGGAATTTAACCCCCCTCTGCTTTTGATGTCCCCCCTCTGATCATTAGTCTTTGACCCCGGAGGGATAGGCTTCTACAGTATGCACCTTTTACTGGTCTGACAGAGCAATCACCTGGTTTCTGTTCAACAATTCACTCCCTTCCTTCACAGGTGCAGCACGAGCAGGGGAGGGGGCGTGGCCAGGTGCAGCTCCATGCATTTCGTACAGAACCGTCATTGGGTCCGGATCCGAACTGCAGCGCCTTCACCCCCTTGAGTCGTCGCAAAGAGTGTGACGTAATTACGGTATACTGTGACGCAATTTTTCAGGAAAACCGGAAACAAGAGAATTCTTAAGAAGAATTGATCAAGTTGGAAGTGTACAATTCTGGAGGAACCGGTTCTAAGTCAGAACCAGTTCTCAATTCTCACCCCTAGTTTGGAGAAATAAAGTTTTAGTCCATGATAGAGCTACTTCAGATGCAGCCAAGACCAAAGTGTGTTGCTGCCAAACTGAGATGTCTGAAACTTATAACAGTATATGTGACATTCATTTTTTACCTTTAGACGGCAGTAATCAGGTCTGGATAAAAATGATTATTTACATGGGATCATGCACAGAAGGTGGTAGATTTTTGCTGTTTTGAAAATATGGAAAATGAAAATCCACGTAAAAAACCATGTAATTCAATACTGACAGCAGTGTGATGGTTTAAAAATTGACATTGCATGAGCCGCAGTGATTCACTGGAGTCATTTTAGGATGGGCAGCAATAGGCTACTTTGGTCTAGACTACATTTAGATTAACAATTAGCTCATCAGTCCTATCGGAGATTACCTCATCTCTCAGAAAAGATGGTAAATGTATTTATTTAGTAATCTATTAGACGTTATTCAAAGTGCTTTACACTACACCCACTCACACACATTCACATCCCTGATTTGCAGATCAGGAGTGGCTAGATGAGGTTTGGTGTCTTGCATCAAGGACACTGCGACATGCAGTGGAGAAGCTGGAATCAAACCTTGGCTCCACCCACTCATCCACACCTACCATGCCTTTGAGGATCTACAAAAAAATAAAGATTTGTTTATAACCTTTCTGCAGAAATACTTCAGAATTGTCAAAAGAAAAAATAAACAACCTTTCAGCTCCCAGTTGTATCCAGTTTTAGCACCTGGCAACACTTTGCACCTGAACTTTATTGGACCTCCTGCAGGTCACTACTCCACTAGATGGCTGTTCATGTCACCCATTTAGTTTACCTATAGCTAGAGATATAACCGCCACGAATTTCCAGTAATGCATGTCTCCCATGCCCACCTTCTAGATGAAACTCACCTCTAAAATGAGCAAAATATCCTTATTTTATAGGTTCTGTGATCTGCCCCACCCCCCACTTGCCTCCAGACCTCAGAGATCGCAATCTAATGTTTTGGCTGATCAGTGCATGTCTCCTTGAAAATTACAATATTTTCTCAGAGATACAACACATTTCACTGTCAGGTCTGTGCTTGTGCTATTCCCTGCCAAGATATTAGCAGTCAATACTTGCACTGAGCATTTGAAACCATTGCAATTCATAGGTCTTGTTTTTGCTGATACAGCCAGGCTGTCAAAATCATCAGTGTGTGCACACAAACAGCGGTCCTTCTGGAGGCATGGAAATGCATACAGAGAACACACACCACAAGCACATTAATAGGTAGGGGGGGGGGAGAATCTCCCTCTCTGTATTCCTTCCTCTATTTCTATTTTTCTCTGCAGCTCGCTCCCCTTCTCTCTGAATGTTTATCTTTCCCTGCCTCATACCCCTCCCTCAATACCTCATGCAATTCAGAGATTATTTTTTGTTTTTCTTCTATTCCAGATGCGTCAAAGCCCATCAAGCTGGGATTTGTGTCAGTCAAACACCTTTCTACAAGTATTATATGGCAATAAATGAAAATTCAAAGATTACTTGTGGCTTTAATGAGTCAATTTATTTGATAGATCCTTTATTCCATATGATTTTCTACCTGCCTCTTTTACTTAACATAGGGAGTATTTATGTTTTCTTTGATTATTTTATTCCAACTGAACCAACCCCCCATGGATTTGCTGTGAACATAATATTCTTTGCACATTTATGTATTACATCTTTCAATTAGCCCCAGTGGATACGGCAAAATCCTAAAAGGGAGATAAAAATAGCGCTGATATTTTAAAGCTATCAAGGACTGATGAGTCAAACTGATAAACTCTTCCGCCGTTCCTCTGGTTGCCTGATCCAACATACCTGGTTTGTATCAAGCTACATTGTCAATAGCACACAGTGATTTGATCTCTGCCTCTGGGTCCTGTGATAATTACACTGCTAGAGCATCAATAAGGATTTATTGGGCTTTGCTCCATAGTGCACAAAAGAGCTCGCCCTTAATCTTTGTGAGGTGAGAGCCTTCGACTTGTTAGCAACCTGTGAAAAGCTCCATCGTTTCTTTATCCTCGGCTAATCATTAGTGGAAATTACCATGAACTGGGACGAGGTGAGTGCGGGTGCAGTGTGAAGAATTTGTGAATGAGATAAGTGTGTGTAAAATCTATCAGCGTCCCGAATACCTTAAACACATGCGGCAATGACGATGCAAAGTATGGAAAGTAAAGTTTCACCCACACAGATAAACGGACCACAGGGAAGTCTCCTGCATGTCTCCAGCTGATTTTATTTTTCACATAAATTGAGTTAGAGTTTCGTTTTTTTTTTTTCAAGCACAGATTGCTTTTCATTGCTCTGCTTCATGCCAGGCTAACAATAAAAACAAAATTTAATAACCACTCAGAAGTGTTTCTGGCAAGTGAGCTTCATGTGTCGAGGAGTTAACCGACTTCAGAGTGTGACAGCAGTGAGAGTAAAAATAATATCTTTAATAGACTCTAGTATGTCAGTTAAAAGGTTGATAAATTGTCAAACAAATACAATATGTGGCAATATAGAGCTCCTAAAGAAATTTGACAGTAACAAATGTGTTACTTTACTAGCAGAAACATGAACTTATTTTAAGAGATTTTTCTCTTAAATTGACCGTACTTTTTCTGACATGTTTTAGAGCTTATTTTACTTGGTTAGAGATTTTTTTTCATTCATTTTGACCTAAGTTTCATCAACATAATTGGCAGCCTTGCATTGGTTATTCTGTTTATTCTGACAAAGACAAAAACAATTCTTTAACTTCAGTTTTTTTCCACACGTAGAGCTGGGCACCGACACACGGTACAGATTTCGGTACTTTTACATTAAAATGTCCCTGTAAATGAGCCGATTCATGTCGTCCAGCACCGCTCCACTCCACATTTTGTGACGCACTGAGAAGAGCTTCCACACACACTCAGCAGCTCCTCGTCCCCTAGGCTATCAACAACAGTTCTCTAACTTAAAAACTCTAAAGGTTGGCTTCATTTTGGAAATGTAAACGGGAACAGAGCAAAAGGCAAGATATGCATTTAGGTTTGTGGTTAGGTTTAGTCAAAGCAAAGCATCACGTATGGAATTAACTAGCAGCTGCAGCGCCGTGTACAGTCCGACCGAAAAAAAAGCAGACCCAGAGCTTCCAGCCTGCATCAGAAGGTGGGTAAGAGGGAAGACAGATAACAGAAAGATACAGAGGTATGTAATAAATAATAATAAAAAAGTATAAATATACAGTAAAACAATGATTTTTTGTTTAATAACCAAAAAACGTTTAGTACTTTATTTTCTCTCAGAATTATACATATAAGTATCGAAAACCAGGTACTGCTAAAGTAGTAGTATCAGAAAATATTTAATGGTACCCAGTCCTATTCATACCTACAGCTTCTAATCCAAATTTATTAATGTTTGTTCACTTGTAGCTTATTTCTGTCATTTGGCTTCTTTTCACACACAGAAAAACAAAGTGAAGCAGATGTCACGTTTTGTGCAGGATTGTCCTGCTTTTGCATTGCTTTTCACATGTCCCACGGGTTGGGACACTGTCCCACATTGGTATCTTAACTTAGGATGGCAGTGCGGGACAGTGTCTCAATTTGTGGAACGTGTGAAGGGTAATGGACAATTCAGCACAGAGTGGGACATCTGGTCACCCTACCAAAATGTGTCACCACAAACCACAGGACAATGTTCAGTCTGCTCATAGGTCAGATGGATCCAGGGTTGGACTAGCAGGAGTAAGTACAGGAAAAAAAGTGATCATTTCTAAGTTTTTCAACAACATGAAAAAATCCTGCCATCAGTACTTTCTGGGTAATTCTTCAGGTAAAACGGTAAAAAGAGAATACTTTATGAAGAATACAATCAAGGAAGTGCACTTTACTTTTGACATGTCCATTTTTAGCCTTTGGTTAATTTGTTACTAGCAACTGAAGTTTGTGTGCTCCACCATGTCCCAGAATGCAAAGCTCACCTGATTATGGGAAATGATTTTAGCTCAATCTTGCAACATACATCTGGTAGTTGTGTTAGATCAAGGTCAGATCATGCATACCAACTGCTGCTGGAGTTATGTTGGAACCAGACCACCTCCTTAAAGAGTATTGGTATGGTTGTTTTGGTCCACACCTTATGATCACTGTGTTTGCATCTGCAATACTGAACTACACCAAAAGTTAAAACCAAAACAAAAAACTATTTTAAATGAAGACTTTTTTTCAGGTATGAAAACACCCTAAAGATACAACCTGGTTTACCATTTAGCTTGTTTGCTACATTGATCTTGTGTTATCCTTATTGTAGTAAGGAGAATGAAACATGGGAAAAACACACACACACACACAAAACAATGAACAAATTACATACATGCATTTAAGCTTATATGCTTATGGTAGACAGTATCGTAATAATGCATGAGGTATTTATTATATAGAGAGATATATGCTATTATAATTTTGCACAGTGTTTGATAAACTGATATTAAAACTGTGGGTCATCAGGCATGTCAGGCTGTAACTTAGTAGTGTACAATCATTATTCTTAAAATACGATAATTTTAAGATCCTGGTACGATATTTTAACATTTCCAATCTGGCAACAATGTTCTGAACTGAAAGTAATTATACATTCATAAAAATGTAAAATACAACACCTTGTCTGGCAACATCATTAGCTGACAAGTGGCGGGAGCAATGGCAGGCTGTTGGGGGAGATTTACGACAGTTGAAATTCCACTTTAAACCAGTAGGGGGCTACGCAGGAAAGTTACTTAGTGTGGCTTTAAAAGAAGAAAACACTCAGCCTTGAAGATATTAGTTACTTTAAATAGTCATTTCATTATGTAACTTGAATTTTCTAAATTTTTAAAAAATAGGTTGTTCTTCTCTGTTTTTATTCAGACAACCTGCAGCAGTAAATGTACGCAGACATGATTTCATTTCGCTAAACAAACAATGAATATTTATTGTTATCAGACACTTGGCTCAGATTGAAAAGCAGCACCTCTTTTCTGAAACAGGAGCAAGTTTGCAGGATACCTTTCAACTTGACTGAAAGAGGTTACAGGGTTTAGGAACAAAAATATTTCTTTTTTTTTTGTATTTTAGAAAAATAAAGTTTAAATAGCCTCAAGAGAACTGTGCTCCAACTCAAAGAACTATTATTCTTTTTAGATATTTAAATCAGTTGGAGGCTTGTGTTTTTGTGCTAGACTTTTATTATTTATTCCCATCCCGTTCTGATCCAGGTCATAGAAGCCAGTATGTGTTGCCCTCGGTCTAAGTACGTGAACTCGGAGGTCTCAGCAAGGTGACTCCCACAGTGTGTAATTAAACAGTAAACTGCCACGCTAAACATGAAGCTGCCCTACTTAGCGCTTTTTCACCCTGGCATCTGTGCCCGACACCAGAATGGCTTTTTTTTTTCAATTTTCAAGGCACGCTTCACACAATCTAAAAAGTCGACAAACAAACAAAAGAGAGGAGTTGATCCATGACATCAGTTTGACTGGTTATGAGTCAGGAACTCTGCATGATGCGCACAAAGAAAAAGTTTTGCGTCTGTCTGCCAGTACAGTAAGGAGCCACTCATTAGACAGCAGCAAAGAGCACACTTTGAAAATGTGAAAAGTTTAGGGAAAAAAGTCAGTAAATGTCATGAAGTGTCAACATCAACAACACTGAAAGCAGAAATTGTGGCGTTTCGTTCCAAGAAAATGGAAGTTTTGTGTCTTGATTTTTTTTATTTATGAAAAACTAGTTTGTTTTCCCATTAAACAAAAGCCTGCTGTGTCTTTCTAACACCTCTCCAACTGGTTTTGCAGGTATCATTGATGGTGTGCAAAATCTTTTGTTTAGGCACTTCAGTTCAAAAGCTGTCTCCTAAGTAAAACCCTCAGCAATGTTTGACACTTTGCCTTTTTTTTTCTCACACGTTATGTAGGTAGATATGAGAACGGCATGGGGTGACATTTCCGTGGGATTCATTTCTTTAGGAGCTTTCCGACTTAAAGGGGAAACTAGAAAATAGAAAATCTGACATCTTCTGTGTTCATTGATAGCTATTTAACCTCTGCCAAAATGTTTTTTGAAGCCGAGCAAGAAATCGGAAGTGCGGTACATGTTGCATGGTACAAGCACACAGAGCCAATCTGAAGACAACAAAAAGCTTCACTGTGTGAGTTCAAAATCAAGCACTCTCTCTCTCTCTGAGCTACAAGTAATGAAACCTTATATTTGTGTGGGTTTGAAAATGATTCTGTGCATTGGTGTTTAACCACAGTCACCCGTATGAAATAGCCTGAGACCATCTGCGATTTATGATTCGCTCCCAGCCTCTGGCAAGCCAGGCTGAATAATTTACATTGTGCTGAGGCCTACGTGCCCAGAATGTCTGATGCCAAAAATAGAGGAATGAGGAGGGGAGAGTGGGATGAGGGGATGGAGGCAGGATGGAGTCAAACGAGCCACCGCTAAGGTTGGAATGTGGCACAAAAGTGGGTGTGTCGAGGGAAAGAGAGCGGGCAGCACGCTGAGAAAATGGCCAAACATGCTGAGTCACATGGAAGTCTTCTTGTGAGACTCGCTAATCAGTGTGTCACCGAGACATGATAAACACCGCTCCTGTTTTAGACCAGAAAATGATGTTTGTTCTGGGAGAATAAAGTTGGCGAAGAGGATATAAATCCCAATTTTATTCTGCCGCTGTAAAATTTCATTGAATGAAAGTCTGTGGGAAAGTTTTGAACAAACAAAAGACTCAACAATACCCAAGTCTTAGAATAAAAAACAAAAAACAAAAAAAAAAAAACGTGCAGTGGATTTTCAGGAAACCTCTTAGGGTGTGTATTTATGTGTTTGCTAAAAGGCTTGCTTTCACCTCCATGTCTCCTGATAACCGAGGATCGCTCTGACCCTCTCACAGGTGAATGCACTTTAACAAATGTGAAGCCCCGCAGAGCCCGGTGCTCCCACTGGCCCCCCGAAAAACTGCAAGATGAAGGAGAAACCAAAAACATAATTGCTCAGTTGTAGCAGGTGTTCATTCCAAAAAAGAAAAAAAAGGTCACAAACAAAAGGAGTCATTAACATTGCTGGAATTACAGAAAATAATGAGACACAAATATGGCTCGAATGAGTATTTAGCGCTTACATAAAATGTGTCCTTGAGGATGCTTTTCCTGTGTCTTTGAACACAAAAGTAAGCAGGCAAACAGAGATTGCCTTCTGTGATAATCTTCAAGTTGTGCCAATCAGCTAGCCTAATCACATTGGGGCTTTAATGAAAGTGGAAGACCACAGGCAGCAAAAAGTAGAACTGAGGCAGATAAGGAACTCTAGTGGCCTGTAATTGCACCTCATTGATCTGCAGAGTTTATAGATCCTTATCGTTTCGCATTATGTAAATTCTTCCAGCCCACAATAGCATTAGTAGACACCCTTGTGTCTATACTTTTGACCTCAAACGGTTGTAAAAGGTTTTTGTGTGTAAAGGACAAAGTGGCTACAAAATGTAAATACATGTCTATTTCCACACAAATAATTATTCCCATCGATGTGAGTATCTTATAAAATTATTCCAACTAAAGCCTGGCATTTTATTTTTCAATCTATTGTCTTGCGAGGCAGAATTCGGTGAAAATTTGCTTTCATTCTTGAGATTTGTCAGGCATCCTGAACTAAAGCAGAGAATCCCTTCATACTCATGTTCTACCCATGTGAGCTTATGTCCACAGAGACCCCATGGGCAGAGGACAGATGGCGGGGCTCTGTCATTCACAGATGCCCACCTCTTATCTCTCAGATCTCTGCCAAGACAAAACACACGGACCAAGCATGGGATCAAAGTTGGGAGACGAAAATCAAGGCAGACACGTTTCGGTTAGCAAAGTACCTCACTGGGATGAATGCATCTGATCGGCAAAATAAAACATAACGAGTTGTGTAGCACAGCGAGGCTTTAGTCCATTCACAAATCATTTATTATCAATAAATATTACAAACACAATAAAAAAAGGCTTTAACCTGCAAATTTTTATTTAATAAATACTTTTTCACACTTGCTCTGAAGCGGCTGCAGTACAGAAGTGGAGCTACGTTTACTTTCCGCATCAAGTCTAGTTAATTCCAGGTGCTGCATCTGGCTTTTTGTGAAAGTTAAAGAAATTACATGCACCAGACAGGAAGTGAGATGCAAAACGGTGAGGTGCATTTGGTGTATTTCAAAATAAAACCTTTAGCTATGTCGCTAAAGTTAACACGATTTGGATTTTTAAAAGACAAAGAAACAACATAAGACTTAATCAAGCATAACATTAAACTACAAAAGTAAAACAAAGTGTGCTTACCCATTGTAAAACAAGCCAAGTGAATAAATAATCCTCAACATAAGTACGAGAAAATGAGTGTAGCTTTTGTTTACCAGCTCCTGTTTATTATCACGTGAACTTGCATGAACCACAGAGATTTGGTGCTCTCCCTGGAGCAAATTTCCGGAGACGTTCTAATCTGCACACAAACCACAAGCTGTGTGAATTGCAGTCTGTATGGATGCCGTACGGAAACTGGACCGCATCCATTCTGGATCTGGTGTGAACTAGGCGTTTTAAAAAAATTACACGACAAAAATAAGCTAATTTATGTTCAGAGAAAATCAACTTCATATCATATGATTATAAAATAATCAGATTTTTACACTTGCTAGTTCAAAAACCATTTGATATGATTGTATTTAAACCTTCTTGTTTTTATATTTCCTGCACCAGCCTCAATGATGGATGGGTGATTTTACTTGAATGACTGATCTATCAAGCCCTATTTTTATGAACGTTTCTCTCTATACCGACTTTGTATTTCAGCAGTATGGAGCAACATCTCACTCAAACTACAGAACTCAAGTTGTGGTTCCTGCATCCATTAAACCACAAAGTCCAGACTGCAATCCAATGGACTATTCTGTGTGGGATTCCCTAAAAGAGAAATTGTAAATGACCTGTATTTATAGAGCGCTTTCTAGAGTGTTCTACACTTCCCAAAGCGTTGTACAACACAACAGTCATTCACACACACATTCACACACTAGAAAGTCTATGACGGTCAAATAAAACAACATAAAAGATCAAAGAGGAGGAACTGAAAACAGAAACCAAGGAAAGCTGGCAAAAAATGACTTTATTTGGATCATGGAGAGAAGAGAGATTTCTGCAAAGCCAAATTGAGCCCGATGGTCAATTTATAAAAGAAAATTAAAGGACAAAATCCAGTATTGCTTTTTTAAAAAGACTCAATTATAATTCAATCATGTGAAGATGGTTGAAAATAAGAATCTGAAATTTCAGATATTTACAACATTTGTGTGCTGAAGCAAAAACATGTTCATAAAATAAAACCAAAAGACTGTTGAACTAGTTATTGTTCAAATCTGACCCATTTTAGTTTTTCTCACTCAATATGTATTTCTATTCAACTCAGCCCAGTTATAAGCAGTGCAGTCAGACTTTAGTTATATTAGTAAATAGGAAAAGTATTTAAAAAAAACATTTACACTGAACTGAATCAAATGTCCCCTTTGATTCAACCTCCCATCTCAAGTTTGCAGAAGGTGGTGGGCGACAGTGGTGAGAATAAATCCCCTTTAACAGGGAAAAGAAATAAATACAATCAAGCAGAAACAGAACCAGGAAGGGCAGCCAGCTGCCAGTGACTGCCAGAGGGGTGAGAGGATGTGAATAAGACACAAACACAAAAGTACATGGCATATGTACCAGCTCTGTCAAAAATAAAGAAAACCCCCCACATTTCTGCAACATAACACAAATATGAAGTGTTATGAGAGCAAAGACAGCTCAGTAAAGAAGGATAATCAGTACATTGTCAACATCTCCAAGATAGACTAAAGCTAAAGAAGGTATTTCTTTTTTATTTCCCCCCCATTTTTAAAAGTTTAAAGTAGACCGTGTCTTTCTCCCAGATGATTCCAGAAGAGATGAACCTGATAACTAAAGGCTCTGCCTCTCCTGCTAATTCTTATCAGAACTTTTGCTAATCGCTCACTCGTTATTGTTATCCATTATTCATTAAGTCATTCATTCATAATTGATGAAGTCATTCATAGAATAAATCTGCAGCGGCTGAAAATGAAATCTGAACTGTACAATTTCCTTTTTACCTCTGTTTTATTTAATTGCTCTGCATTTTTTAAAAGAATATTTAAGGAAAATTATTAGAAAAGTGGAAAAAAAGGATGAGTAATTTACATTTTTTTCCCAGATGATACACAAACATTTTAAACTTGAACAAAAAATATGTTTCACATAGGCATGGCAACATGGATTGGAATGATGTAATGTGTAGGATGTGACAAATCATAAAATAACACATAACATTGAGTTTCAACTCCTATCGTGTGCAAACAGTAGAAGAAGAGTTGCTTTGTGGAGCTTGTTTAGCGTGCTCCATGCCCTTATTGTGTCTGTTACTGTGTATATCTGAGCCCAGACATCTCAGCTCCAACCTGAGCTACAGTGTATGAAACACAACACTCCAGATTGCAAACCAGCTTGGGGTAAAGGTTAATGGAAGAGAACTGCAAAACAGATTTACAACTAACACAGCTGCCATGGAAACCGGAGCATAATTACTTTTTAAAAATCATTTCATTCATTTCTTAATCAAATGGGTGCATTTTTTTTTCAATAAAAATGTTTCAATATGCAGCAAATAAACCGTCCCTGGATATTTGTGTGATCACTCACATCCTTAGGTGAACCCTGGAAACGCAGGTTGAAAATTGCCTTGAGGCAAGTTGAGATCAGAGGGAATGGAAAAAAGCAAAGGATGCTGGAAAGAACCGGTTTTAATGTGAACATGAGGAGGACAGAACAGAACTGCCTCTCACCTCAGGTAGCCTGAAAACACTGCTGGTGTCAGAATCTCTTAAACACAACAAATGTTCTCACGAAGACCCAACATCAAGACATACAGAAGTTTAATTCTTCATCCAAAACAGAGAAAATAGCATGTCTTTTTAACAGTCCGTGCACATATTTTTTTTTATGGGGGATGTATTTTAAATTTCTGCAATTCCAACATTTTTATCATTCTGAATATTTAGTTATTGCACAAAAATTAACAGGGGAACCCAGCAAACTATGTCATTTCCTTATAAGTCGATCTATATGTTTTGGGTTTATGTTCACAGACTGTGCATCATGCAGTATTTTTATAAAGTTATTGTACATGATGTTAATGCAAAGAAAAACACGACTGTGATATGTTTGAACATGCATAATGTCAGTCCCATTTTTTTCCAATAATAGAGCGAGAAATCAGAATAAGAAATAGTTCTGAAGTCACACCAGGCCTCAATCGTTGCAGCCTGAAAAACGGTTCAATATACAGTACGATTGTTGCTGGGCAACAAGCACATTTCCACTGAAGATAGAATATTTTGGTTAATATTACTTTTAAAACTGTTAGGTTTGACTTCACGGTGAAATAAATGGTCTTCACCTGACTATATGCTGTCCAAACAATGACTTTTTCTTTTAACATGTAGATGGATTTTGGAAAAAAAAGAACTGTCTGTTAAAGAATGAAACTTGCAATTTCTTATCTTTGTGTTCCTGCAAGTGCTGAATACCACCTACCCAATAAACACTTAATCAATCCATTGATGGGTTAAAACGATGGCATAAACTCTACAGTTATATATTTTTTTTTTGGGGGGGGGAGAACTTGTGCTGCCTGCAGGCTGGCATTGTCTGCATCTCCATAACTTCACAGGATATTAATTGTTTCACCGCTGTCAGCAGAACAGCCTCTGCTTGTTGAACTGGATCCAGAAGAAAAGTCATCAGCCAAATTGCACGGCGGCAGAAACAGTCTGAGGCTCGGTGCAGGATGCTGAATCGTAGGATGGTGTTGTAGGATGTCTGGCTCCCTTTAGCTGGCTCTGTAAACTGGTGACCATTTGTGGGTATGATCAATACTCTGTGGGCAGGTGTACCACATCTAATTGCTAATTATCAAGAAAGGCTCACTGGAAGAAAATATGAACCCAGTTGTCAAGGGAGCAGCCCTCATTGACTTGCATTAGACACTCTTGTCTTAACAATGATCTATGTCATCACTTAGCATTTGTAAGTACAGTCTGCAACTTGACCAGGGGAAGACCAATACTGCTGTGTTCCAGGAAATACACTGGGTGGGCTTCAAGAACGTATGTGGACATGCAGTAAGTGGGGGCGTACTCAGCAGTTTATGATGCTCGAAAATATGCACTTAAACAAATTGTAAAGATGAGTTTATACATCTCGTTGGACGATGTCCTCCTCCAGAAATGACCCTATGACTGATGTCTTTTTGCAGGAAATTGAAAAACTCTAGACATTTGTGAAGAACGTGCAACTGCTGGTACTTTTTATGAGCGAATAACTTAATAGTGAAAGTACGAATTCGATTTCTTTTTTGTGTGAATTCCAATGCGACTTAGAAGAATTTATTTATTTTTTTGGTCCAAATTTAATGTGCAACCAAACAGAAAGGGAATACGCAACATACAGTGTCGTGTTGCCAACAAATCCATCTAGTAGTGTCAAGGTCACAACATTAAAATGTGTGCTTTAATTTTAAATGAAATTTCTAAACCTTACAATAAATTATTTTGGGTAAAATAAATGCTTAAATTCTAATGTGATATCTTCAAAGTTTTAGGAGCGCTTGGATTTTCAATAAAGTGCTTGAAACTGTCGCTGAAATTAGTTGAAGCACAATAGCATTTACTTTTATGGGACAATGAAGTGAAATGATGAGGAAATCCACCTTAAAATTGTTTCAAAAGTACTAGATTCTGATTTTGTTGTAAGATGTAACCTTTTTAAAAAAGATGTCAAATAGAGGATTCAGATTTGTGTTGCAGGTTAGCTGTCCTGTGAATAACTCAAATCTCCAACTTATGGGATTTCTTTGGCTTAAAATATATTTTAGCTAATTAAAAACACTAATATGAGAAAATATTTATGTTAGAAACGAATATGGTAAAAATACTGTACATATTTTACTAGAAAGTTTAGAAAGTGTTTAGTTGCCTGTGGTTGCAGTATTGCAGAAGACACTTTTGTGAGTCAAGGGATGAATAAATTGGACAACATGTTGCTTAGTGAAATTTCACCACCTGATGAACAAAATATATTATATATATATTATATATATTATATATTGATATTATTAATATTTCAAATATGCCAGAGGATTTATGTTTTATACAGTGACTATAAAAGCAGTATTATAAATTTGATTTCAGTGAAAGTGGTAATATAATTCTTTGAGCCAGGAATACAGTAATTGTCATGTTGGAAGGGGGAAGATGAACAGCTGGATGGGCACAATTTGTCATTCAGTAAAATTCTGAAATCTGGACACTAAGGGATGTACATAGTTCTTTGTTAATGCTGCAGAACACGAATCTCAATAAAGATGTTCTTGAATCCACTAGTTTTATAAAAACGTAAAAAGTCCTGCCAATGTTCTGGATCAAATTCTGCTATGTGTTCACTTACAAAAAAAACAAACAAAAAAACATTTAAAGTTTTTTTTTACCTCCTGCCATTTTGATAAAAACTCATACAAATATAGCCCGCTCAGCATTTCTGTACATGCCAGAGAGCATAATTGGACCATGAAATGCACCTGTGTGGAAGCATCTGCATTCACTGTGACTCTCCCCTCACTTATCCATTTTTTTTTTTATTATTATTATTATTCAATTTGTCACCCATCTGTAGCTCTATCTGAAGAAAGAGCCAACATAGATTAGTAAGCCAGAGCAGATGCAATGCACATTAAATATTCAGCTGCCTATTTCATCCTTAAATACACCCAAGCCTTAAAAAGGCAGCTCGGCTGACACAGAGGGAGGCGTTGCATTTTCAATACAAGTTAGAGCAGAATGTTAAGAGGAAAACAGTTGAGGTGTGCAGAATGTTGAGCCAATTTAACTCATTATTATTATTGTTATTGCTGTTGTTGTTGTTGCTGTTGTTGTCATCTGACATAGGAACTTGTATTTAGGACTGAACACTTCCAGAAGTACTAATTTCTGTCTGGTTAAACTTGCTGTGTGATTTCAGCACCATGGACAGCTCTATGAAGGCATTCTCTGCCTTAGAATTGTTTTAAAGCCACACTAAGGGGTTTTGGCTTGTTTTTAGCACCCCCTACTGTCCATTATAAATCACTGTCATAAAAATGTTAGCATTGTCTTTGCTCAGAAACACCTAAATCTGACTGTAAAGATGTCTCCTCAGTCTTCATTGCTTTCTACTGGAGCGGTTCATCATTCATTCAAAGAAATCAGCTGTGTTCAAGCAGGGAGAGATTTAAAAAACACAGCAATCATGCAATAAAAACCTTCCGGTGCTAGCATATCAGCTAGCCACATTTGGTTAGCTTAACCCTTGCAAGGGCACTAGACCGGAGACTCTGAGGTTGCATATGCATATTGGCTCAAGAAAAAAAAAAAAGTTACATAGTATGCCTTTAATTCTACATACGAGCTCAGAACTGTTAATTTATAAGCGTGTCATCCCATTGTTAACTATTTTAACTGCAAGCTAAACCCAAACTACCCTCTTGTGACCTTTAAAACAACCCCCCCCCCAAAAAAAAAAAAAAAAAAAAGAAAAAAATCAAGAAATCCTCTAAAATATCTTCAATTTCCAAACATTTATGCTGATTAATTCATATTAAAGTTATAAAATGTGGTAAAAATACTCCAAATAGGTCGATTTAAATCAGATTGTTCCATTTCTGGTTGTGGAGAGACCTTGTTTTATAAACCGTGCCACCCTCGCGTTTAACACGTGGTGTGCACCCCTTGGACAAGCTCCTGGATCGTCGTCTCACCAGAAGAGGGCATTCCGATTCTGCCTGACAAAGTTGCTCTGACATGCAGACGTGATTAACAACAGCGTCACGCTGTATTTCAAACCGTGCGACAGCGAGAACGAAAGGAACATTGGATCGAAGAGGGGGGGAAAAAAAGAAAAGCAGAAAATAAGGTGGATGTTTGGATCCCATGACGCTCGTTGACAGCGTTTCACACTGACTTGGGGAATAACCTGCCATTACTTTCCGCTGTGCGCCATGCGCGGATCGAGACGGACGAGCTCCAGCTGGATTCTTCACCTAATGGAGAAATAACGTCCTGTTTTTCAGCGTCATGCTGCAGCTTTTGTGAAGTTTCGCGGATTCTCTTTGCGCATGCAGGACTGACATGACTTACTTGGATGTGGCTTCGTTATTGTCTGCGCCTGCTGCAGTGCTGTTTTTGTCAGTTACTTGAAAGAAAAGAAGAGAAATTCGAGGGGGACCGATCCTTTTTGCTGCGAGACGGGGGGGGGGGGGGGGGGGAATGGGAAGAGAGGAGAGATCCGAATCCGGATTTAAACCACTTTTAATCTGGAGTTAAATGACATTCGCGCCGGTTGACTTGCACGGGTAGAGATGCAGAACTAAAGCGGATAAAACATCCAGATCCGGGAGAGTAAAAAAAAAGGGCAGGTGCGCTTTGGAGTCGGCGGCTGCGCGGAGAGACCGGACTAGTGGATTAGGACGATACCTGTCTGTGGAGAGCGCATCATGCCGACTCGAATGTCGCGCACTGGGAGCCATTAAAACCTGTAGGCTGGAGCTAACAGATCAGCGGATATGGGTAAGTTTGTGTTGCAATCCTTATTTTTGGGTAGCATATTGTAACGCACTCCACTTGTCCCCCTTTTCTAACACAGCAAAGCGAAATACAGCTCAGATCAGATTTTTGGATATTTGGTGTTATTTCTGCAGCTTTATGATCAGGTTTGTAATGAAGTGGTACAGAAAGCTTGTGGAATGTGAAACCCGTGCTGTTGCCAGTTAGTCGCAGAGCTGCAATGCCATCCCTCTCTCCCCCCCCTTTTTTTCCCCCGATGGCACGCTTTATTAGTTCTTAGTGTTTTTCTTTCTTCCTTCATTTTTTTCCTGCAGATCCTCCAAGAAAAACGCGACCAAACCTAATGAGTCTGCCTGTTTGATCCGACGATTACCCGCTGCTCACTTTAGAGTTAGACTGGATTGGACTGATTGACGTGGATCGGAATGCAAATCACGTGACATGTTGGAACCAAGTCAACTTTATAACGCGTGGCTCCGCATAATCATTAATTGTCCTATTTGGACGCACGTCGCTCCGATCCTGCTGTGCAGTCGCTGTCCAGTGCTGACGTAAAACACCGGAACTCTTTGGGTCTAAAAGCGAAGATCGGATTGAAACACGGGTCTCGTTTTTGTTTAAAACACCCCGTGGTGATGTGCATCTGCTTCAAGACTCCAAATCGACTATAAAACCGAAGGTGCTGCATGTGTGTGTGTGTGTGGTTGTGCATCTCAGTGGGGAATCAGAGCATTACATATCTGTATCCCTGCGCGTGCACATTTTTCCCCTCATTCTTGTTCTCACTTCTAATTACCATTTGCCCCTTCTGTTTTCCGTGCGCGTGCGCAAAGCCACCCCCTGTTCACTCCAACTGCTCCCCCTCTTTGCTCAAAATTTCAAATTTCTCCTCCTCGATCTGCAGCTTTTTTTGATTTTTGCCTGATTTGGTTGCCATATCTCCAAGTTCAGTGGTGGTGCTGTGCCATTAATTGTGAAACCGCATGATATATCGACCCACGGTGGGTTACTGCACCACATCAATATGAGCTATAACAACACACAACCCTGATATACTTCAAGCTGTTCCAGCTCAAATTAATTCAGCGTGTTGCACACAGGGCACTTGTGTGTCTCCCAAATTAATAGAGCGCATTTGGATCCTGCCTATAGGATGCATTGAGGATGACTGGAGCTCAACAGCTGCACAAACCCAACCCCAAAACACGCCAACTTTTGGCAACGTATAGTCACGCTTTCACCCACAAGTGTGTGATGATTACACGGCGCTGTAGTGTCTGTGTTGTTTTTTTTCACCAGCTTATTGTGAGCCTCTTCATTAACAGCATGCAATGCACTTATGTTTCATGGACCATATCATTAGAGATGCGCCTCTCAGAAAGAGAACAATGTGCTGGAGAGAGCAGAGCTGTGAGATGAATTTAGAGATCCAAATAACATCTCACCCAGCCTCTCTTCATCCAAACATGTTTATTGTTGCAGGAAAAATGGCTAACCACAGTTAAAGAATACATTTTGGCACAGGTTTGACGTTGAAATGATTGTTTTTAGGTTTTGAGGAGCTCAATAGTGGTAACAGATGACTTTCTGCTGGCCTTCCAGCATCCAACAGGCAGCACTCTACAAATGCCAGGTGAAACAGGTGCACAGAAGAGATCAACAGGCCCTTAGAGGGCAATGTTCTGTTTATATTTACACTTCACTCTTCCAATGAAAAAGAAAAAAAATCATATAAAATCAATGCCTTGTTATAGACTTGAGTCAAGCCATCTGATGTTAGCTTTTTTTTGGGATACAGATGAGTCTTCCTCACATTAACATTTCTTGAAATAAAAACATTTTTAATATTTGAACATGAGGAATCTCTGATACTTTGAGTGGTGGTGAAAAACATCGTTGGATGTTTTGGAGACTTGCTTTACTTTCTGCCGAGGACACAATAGCCCTAATCCATGAGTCACGAGTGAAACCACTCAGGGGTTTTTTTTTCCTTCTAAATTTTGTTCTCATTCGTTTTATGTGTAGGCGTTAGACTGTTTTCAAAGAGTTGGGAAGTGGTTTTCGACAAAATACAGCTGTTAAAAATCCTGGATAGGGCTGCATGGTGGTGCAGTCGTGTTTGAATTCCGGACTCATCCTGTCTGCGTGGAGTTTGCATCTTCTCCCCATGCATGCATGAGTTTCCTGCATATACTCTGGTTTCCTCTTAGAACCAAAAACATGCATGTAAGGTAAACTGGGATCTCTAAATTGTCCCAAGGTGTGACTGAGTGTGTTTATGGTTGGAAGACTTGTTTGCAGTGTGTCCTCCGCCTCACCCCCATGACTACTGGAGATAGACACCAGCGCCCTACAACCCTTACTTGGATGAAGTGGTTAAGAAAATAGATGGATGGATAAATACAAACAAAATACCAAACTCTACTGACAGAAAGACTTTCACTTTTTGCTTTAAAAATCACCTTTCCATGGTTATGTTGCAGTACTATAGAATCCTAGAGTAACTTGGCAGTACCTCTGTGCTTTGGGGTCTCTCAGTGCTGAAGCAACAAACCAAAATTTTGTGAAACATGTAAGGCTACAGCTCAGTGTACATTAAACCTAAAACAGATATGCTCAAAGCAACTGTTAAAAAAAACAACAACACAGGTTTACAAGTACAGAAGCTTCAATTACAGATACTGTGATAAAAAGTCATCCGAAAAGAATCAAAATCAGACAAAAGAGCAGAAATTTGAAAAGCAACCACTAATTACTGTTTTGCAAAATTTGTGGCGCCATTCTTAAAAAGAAAATTATTCCAAAAAATGAAAATTTGTTCACCGTTTCCAAGAAGGAAAAATAAAAATCCTGGTTGATGCAAAGTGATAAGCGTCTCCCTGCTCCTCCTCATTGCTGTAGAGAAAAACTGAACTGTAAAGTAGTCAGAGCAGTCCACACTACCCTGTAAAAAACACCAGGGGTCTGTTTAATTGGGGCTACGAACCACAGATTTAGAGATAACTATCCTTCCAAGTTGAGGTAACAGAGACAAATTTGTCAGAATGAAGTTTTCTGCTGAAGATTGTTGAGTTTTTTATGTAGGATGTCACTAGAACTGATACTGCAGGTTAGGGCTGCACAATTAATTGTTAAAAATCATGATCTCAACTCATACTTGTGTGCAATCTCATTTTCAAATGACAATAATTTTTTTTAAAAGGAAGATGACGATTTTACTGCATTTGATCCGGGACATAATCGGCATGAAAACAAGCGCTCCCTCTTCCTCCCTCAAATGACAAAGTTCAAAATTGTTATTTTTGTTAAAATTATTCAAAGGTTGTGTCATAAGAGAAGACAAGAGAGACATTTATTGTTTTTATGTTCAGTGTCAGCTGTTATGAAGTTGCAGGTAATAAGTGCAATAAATATTTATATTGGAAATTTTTTTTGAGAGACTTGTGATCTCAATTCAAAGCAAAAAAATTATTGTGATTGTCATTTTGTCCAGAATCGTGCAGCCTTACTGTAGGTGTCTTTCTGATTTGTCATTGTTAAAGTACTTGGAGCCTGTCCTTAATAATAATAATATATATATATTTGTATGGTAAATCTATTATTTTACAATATGGTTGCATAGTGCTACTACCTCCAGCTATAAAGCGTTGACGCACTTGCCTTAAAGCCATCTTTTTGCTAACAGATTTAAAGTTAGGTGGCAGCAAACCTATGGTATTTGTAGATAAGATTATTATTATTATTATATGAACTTTGACAGCAACAAGCTTTAAGCACATTCGTGAACAATATCCAGTATATGATCCCTACTGTGTGGTTCTACCTAACAAGACAAGCTGCAAAAAAAAAAAAAAGACTAAATGTTTTCCTGCTGTAGTTGAAATGCTTCTAGCTTGGCAGGAGTTGCTATTATCACAAATATAATTGGAGACTAATTACTTGGCTTACGCTGATTTGGAAACATCCTTCCTTATGTGTTAGGCTGCTGTCCAGCCTCTGTGGACTCAAGGCTGAAGCTGGTAGCAGTTTTGTCAATGACAGGCAGCAAATAGCAATGAGCCACTCGTGTGCGCTCAAAGTGCACCAGTTAGTGAGTCCATTTGCCAAGTTATTAAGCTGCATTTGGTTTTATTTTAGGTCAGCAGTAAAGTGCACTTACTCTATGTGTTAGGGTTGAGAGGCAGAAATAGCTATCTTCTACTGCTGAGGACAGCAGTGCTGTCTGCTACATAACAAAGCAGTGCACACATGCCTTTAGACAAACTTGGGCTTTTATTATCCATGCAATGTGAGAGGAGATGGTGAGAAACAAGGGGGGAAGTAACAGCTGATCAGTGCACTGGTGCATATATAAGACAGAAAAACAGGAAACACGATACAAGAACATTTCGGAAGGAATTTTGAATGAGGGCAATGCAGCTACTGTCCAGAATTCCAACTCCAGCGTTATAATAACACAGGACAGGATAAGTATAACACAAGGGTCTGCAACTTTTACAATTAAAAAGAGCCACTTTTACCATCGTTCTTAGTAAATATAAAGTGCAGACAGCCACAAATTCTACTTGACCCTTAAAATTAAGATAAAACTTTTTAAAACTTTGTATCATCATCTCTATTTGCATATACTCGGGGTGTGTATTGGCAAGAATCTGGTGATACGATATGTATCGCGATACAGGACAGCCGATACGATATATTGCAATACTATGAGTAAGACCATATATTATGGTTTTAAAAAAATAATTTAAGAGTAGAAAAACTGTCACAGCATTCAAAAAATGTCAACCTTTTTCATACGTAACACATCCAGTTTTATTACTAGATCTAGTTGATCCACTGGAACGAAGAAGGAGAAAACAGCCACCAACTAGTGGTCATACTTTTAATTTTACTACAAAAATTACTGTCATCTTTAATGGTTCCATGAACATTTTTTTTAAATAAAATTAAAATAGATAATTTGCTTTGAATTTTGATACAGCAAAATATCATGATACGGATATCACAATATCAATATATTATAGTGATGGAAAATATCGCGATATATTGCAGTATCGATATTTTCTTACACCCCTAATATTTACCAAAGTTTGTATGGTACTGGGAAATTGAATTACATTTTATTGATATAAACTATTTAAGTCCAATGTGGGGAGCAAAAACAAAACTATTTGCTGAAACCTAAAACAGTTCACTGCATTTTTGAAGACATTTTAGGAAAAATGCAAGACTTTTATAGTTGATTCTGGTAAAAAGAACAACATGCTATGTTTTTAATTTAAGTAACATAAAAAAAGAACAAAACTGAGTTCAGGCAGACAATTGAACCTCTTTGGACTGCAGTATTAGCATCATTATGCTGCAGAAACTGTTTAGTTTATGTTCATGCTGCTGCATCGCTATGCAGAGTAACAGTAATTAGGATGTTGTTCAGTTACAAACAATTGCATGTAATCTTGTTTAGGTTTGCAAACGTACAAAACAAGTGCTCTAATGTATCAGTAGTACATTTTTGAGGAAGACATTTTTTCAAATGCTCTAAAAGTAACTGCTGATTTGTCACCAATCTGCATAGTCTTCCTATCTTTAGAGATTCATCTTACTTTACGTGATGTCACTGGTGACTTGGTCCCTACTGTAAATAGATGTCTGTTAGAAAATGACCCAAATATCATTTTATGAGGGACAAACAGGAACGCAGACTTAAAAGTAAGCCTCAGACAAACAACTGCTGAGTGAAAACTCGCCTCGCCTTCTTCCGCTTATCCGGGCCCGGGTCGCGGGGGCAGCATTCCAAGTCGGGCAGCCCAGGCCACCTTCTCCCCGGCCAAGTCCACCAGCTCCTCAGCTGGGACGCCCAGGCGTTCCCAGGCCAAACTGAAGATGTATTTCCTGATTCCTGATTTCCTTCTGTGATTGGCAGAAGGCTGTGATAGTCACACAGATTGATTTTTATGTTTTGACAGTTTTATGTAGGAAATGGTGCAAATTAAGTTAGTTAAGTTAGCATTAGTTAGAGCTAAGACATCAGTGAAGTCAGAGGAAGTCATCTAGCACTGAGAAACACAGTGGGTGAAATAATATAATGTTTTGATTTATAATTTGTATATCTTTGTGTGTCTTTGAACCATTTAATCTTAGATTACTGTTTCTACTATTCTGCCTGAGCTTCGGAGCTCAAAATAAGGGGTGGTTTTCTCGCCAGTTTTAGCAATATACCACTGTTATTTATAACGAAATGTCTTGCAGCTTTTTCCTGATTTTGTCTACAAATTATGATGCACCAATATCAAAATTCTTGACACACTTTTCCTGATTAAACTGCCTGTTTTGATTTGTAATTTTATGATATATAGGTTTTTTAAACTGTGGGCTGTGAATATGGACAAAAAACATGACAGAACTGCAAGCATGATAGTAATGAAAGTGCTTTACTGACTATGCAAATGCACTTTTAAAGGGATTTTCCACCCAAAAGTGAAATGATGTCTATTGCCATATTCCCAAAAATTAGATAAGTGGGCAAAAACAGTTTGTGACCAGCCCAGTTGTTATCCTGATCTGGCGGTACTCCTTTAGCTTTAGCTTAGCAGAAAACAATGTAAGTGAATGGTAACAACTAGCATTGTGAGGAAAAAAGTTCCTAAAAATCACTCAGTAGTGATACTAATGATTGTAATTCTGTCTAGTGACCTCAATAAACATATCAACTGCAAGTGAAAATAAAAAGTAACACAAAGGAATTACAGGTACTATTTTAGACTCGGGACTACTTTATGAAAAAGAACAGCTGTAAGCCTCCGCTGAAAGGCGCAAGGACATGACGCAGTGGCCCTAAAGACACCTACCTCCATAAACACATACTGGCTACTAGGCTGAACCTGGTAAAGTGTTTTGAAGATAATACCTGTGCGGCTCAAGCTTTTGTGTTATTTTTCTTCGTCTTTGAGGTTTGCAAACAACGCGCGGATACGTGTTTACAGGGAATTTGACAACATTTCACTTTTGGGTGGAGTATCCCTTTAATAAAGTTGATTTGAAGCCAAGTAGCAACAGAAGATGGCTCAGGAATTTAAATGGAACCCAACAAGCACTGACAGAAATAGTTTTGACCGCATACATAAAAACAGACCTCACATTAAGAAAACATCCTGCAGGGTTCAAGGGCATGTGACATTTAATGTGATGGGTAAAAAGAAGGAGAAATTCCTTCCAGTATCATCAAATGAAGCAGGAGCAAAAGAATAGTAATGATGAAAAGTGTCTCAGGTAAGAGGTAATAGAGACACAAACCCCTTGAGTGACACCTGGGAGGATGACTCGTGCTGCTTTGTGAATAAGATTAGAAGAGGAGTGGGGAAGGTGATGGCTTACAGAGGCATTAGCTCATAGATGTCTCATTAAATCCGCATATGGTGTCAGTAAAGGAAGAGGCTTTTTGTGTGAAGCCGCCTCAATCTGTAAGAGATGCTGGAGTCACTTCTTATAATGCAGGGATATTTTGCATATGAGGAGGGGGGAAAGCAGCGCAGTGTTTCCACACCCTCCTGAGATGCAAGTCGGAGACAAAAATTGCAGCCGAGCTTAAAAGCCCACACATTTTATTCTCCACTCAAAAGTGTTTTCGAGTATGATTGTTTTGAATGCACATGGAAAATTACACTTTTACATCACTATTTTTGTGTTTTTCTCTACCTATTTTTTTCTCATTTATTGTAAACCTTACAGAAAACAAATTGGCCACGTTCAGAAACGCCGGCTCTTTTGTGTACGTTAAAGTATCACAATTCTCAATTCCCCCCCAAAAATATGATGAAACATGATTGATGTAGCTGCCGGTATAATCAATATCCAGCTCAAATTATCTGCAAAGTTCCATAGTTCGCTCCATCTGTAAGAAATGATGGAAGAATCCTCTGAAAACAAACTGTAAGTGTTTCTCTTTTACCATCACACTGTTAGACACAAACAAACACACATACAATACCCATATGGGATCAGCAGATGCTTGGCAGTGAGCGAAATGGCTATGTTAGCTACCATATGCTGTGTGATGCCTCTCAGCGACTCGGTGTCAGGCACTTATTTCTGACAAATCCTGAAAAGATTACGGAGATTCCACAAAACTTGAGTTATGCTTAAAGTGTCTTAACTGCATAACAAGTATTCCAAATAGTCTGCGGATTTCCAGTCTGAGGATCGTCAGAGGTGTGGCAAACATATAACATGATCACAATTTCATCATGATTGACACATTTTTTCTTTTCTTTTTTTTTTTTTTGCTAGTTAATAAATAATGCAACCACATGATTTTCTATAATTGCCCTGGAAAAAAAACTGATTTTAATCAGTTTATGCAATTTTGCAATGGATATTGTAGCATATAACACTGGTTGAAGTTGCTGATTAACAGCCTTCACTCAGATGCTTAATGTCCAAATTATTCACATGCATTCATTAGCACTGAAGCAACATACCATGTAAACAATGCATTTATTTACCGTGACAGCAAATTATGCTGTGCTCTTCATATTGACATGAGGAAATGGCATATTTACCAACATAGTATTAACTGCCTTATGCTAACAGGCTACAGGAATGCTAACATATTGCCACACCTGGAAATGATCATAGTGTTGTGTAAATCTAAGGTTATGTTTCCTAACTAGGAAAAGCTGTGATTCTCCCCCTGGGTTGGGAGTGAGTCGTCCTCAGATGGAATTTAAGTATTTTGGTGTCTTGCTTGTAAGCAATGGTAGGATGAAGCAGAAGATGAGCTAATGCACTGGGGTTTCATCCTCAATAATGTAGGCTTGGCTCCAGTCTGTCGTGATGAGTTAAAAGTCAAAGCTCTTGATTTACTGGTCCAGCTTTGTCCTGACCCTCTCCTATGGTCAGAGAATTTGGATAATGGAGGAAAAAACACAATCCCAGATAAAAGTGGCTGAATTGAGGTTCCAGCATGTTTTAGTCCCTTGCTCCAACACACCTGAATCAATGGTTGAAGTAGCTGTTCTGCAGGCGATCAAGCTCTGCAGAAGGTTTTTAATCAGCCACCAACTGAAATCAGGTGTGTTGAAGAAGAGAAACCTCTAAAACATGCTGGATACCAGCCCTCCAGGATCAGGATTGGACACCACTGCTCTAAAAAGGTGGCTGGGCTCAGCCATAGAAATAAGTCTAGGAGCTTCATCACCATTCCACCACTCATTGAAAGGAGTTAGCTGAGGTGATTTAGGCATCTGACTAGTATGCCTCCTGGTCATCTCCAGGAGCATCCTACTAGACCCCAGGGCACACTCAGAACTCGCTGGAGGGATTCTATATCCTCTGACCTTGGACTGCTTTGGGATCTCCCAGGAGATGGAGAGTGTAGCTACTGTAGGTAGAGAGATGTCTAAGCTTCACTACTTGACCATTTATCTCCTTGACTCAACCTTGGATACATGGATAGATGGATGGATGGGTGGAAATGAGTGCAAATCAACCTTTAGTAACATCATGTTCAAAGAACAAAGCAAGAGATTATCAATAAGTAAACAAGTCTTGAATATTACTTCCTTTCAAGGACAAACACTACGCTGTAATCAGGCTGAGTGTCATGTCTTAAAATGTCCTGGTGGAAACAGCCCTTAAACCTACTCTGTTCTTAATGTTAAGATTATCTGCCCTACAGACCCCCTATAGTTCAGTCCTTTTTACATTAAGGTGGACTGACCATGACACTTGCCAGCACAATGTAAGCCTATTAAACAACTGACCACTTCTACCTAGAGTTATTAATCTCATCTCAGTCTGCTTATGGTCATAAATACCATGCCTGATGATATTGCCTTGAGAAACACACATCAGCACCCTTATACTATCCTCTCTAAGGGAAATCGATGGATCCTAATGACAGATCATTAGTTGCTCTGTAAAGGGGAACATTTTCAATGAAAACAACTCACCTAAGGACATGGAGTGATACAAATGTAAGTTAGTGACCTCTTTGGTGCACCTTTCACCCAGATATTGTTCTTCTATCAATGCGTCATCCTGGCTTTGATATATGTCTTTCTTCTTATGTCTGAAGCTGTTGGATTTAGCAGAGTTAATTATCTTAGAATTAATCCTAGCCTAAAAATAAAGATCCCAATTGCCCGACTCCCAACCAATTCCACGTTTCCCGGTGCTTCCCTCAGTTTCACTGACACAGCAATGATGCAATAAAAGTAATGTGCACCCTTGACTTCCAGGCTCTAAATTAGTCATAGCCAATGTTACACACTATTTCCACAAGCTGCTCATGTTCATTATCCGTACAGCTTTGTTAAACTGCCGAATTTTTAAGGAGACTGCACTTTATCAAACTCGGTGCATTCCAACCCACAAATCTGCAGGTGCAACAACACGAGTACATAGATGATTCCTATAAGCAACACCTGTACACTGACTTATTCGCCTAATTATTAAATTAACCAATCAGACTGGTGCAGAAATGCATAGAAATGGGACAGGAGCTTCTCAAATTTATAATGAAACAAATCTCGACTGTTACATTTTCACAAATTTAATGTTTTTGACATTATTATTATTAATAATAATCATAATTTGAAAAATGTATTTGGTAAAAAAATTTGCACTATATATTCACTTGGTAATTGGTAAACAGTGGTAAAACGTTTGGTTTTGGTTAAAACAATTGGTAAACAATGTATAAACATCAATCATTTTAAAAAATTATATAACAAATCTTTATTAGACAAGTACATGGAGGTAACAGAGTCTTAAGTAGAGAGTGAAGATCTATTGGATGATTTCTGGATAATGTGCCAGTTGACATATGTTAACAATGAGAACTAATTGTTAAAAAAAATGTTAAAACATGGAACGTTTTATTTATTACTACTGTTTTTAATTTAATTTGTTTTCTTCCTATTTTATTTTTTTTGTTTATTTTGAATGTTCGAATGAACAGAAAAGGGGAAAAAGGAAAAAATGTTTATTTTTCTACTTTATTTTTAATGTTTTTTTAATTAATTTTTTATATTTTTTAATTCATTTTGTTTATCTCTGTTTTTGCACGTTAGACAAAATTTTATTGTATATAATAGATGAGTAAGATGGGGGTAGGATTTAAAAAGCATTAGCTTCCTCCTACTCCATTTCGAACTTAATGGACCAGTTTTTTTCTTTATTTGTGTAACTGTTGATATTCTTTTTTTTCTTTTTTTAACTTCTATTGTCTATAATCAAAGTTTATTATAATTTGTAACTTGTTCAAAATGTTCGAAAAAAAACCATTCATTCAAACATTCATTCATTCAAAATTTGTTTGCATGGAAGTCGTATAAATAGCCTCAAATGAGTGCATGTTCAGCAAACTTTATAATGTGTCATTCTATGACAAATGGAGCATTAGCTGTTTTGATTTACGTCATTTGTGCTTGTTTACTGTGAACACACACTGGAAAATCAATGAAGCGCATCGTTTACTCAGTTATATTTTTATCCATATTTAGATTTAATCCTTCCACAAGCAATCGTTGCACCAGTTACAGAAGCAGATAGGTCACGAGTGTGAGATTTGTTCTTTACAGGATAAAATCAACATTCAGCTACTGAATATTGTATGTACGGTCCCGGAGGTGTTTGAATTTACACTGGTGATTTAATGTTGAACCAAACCAAAGCAGAACAGATTCAGTCAGAAACATTGCTTATACCTCACTGCAGCAACAAATAACTACCTTAATGACAGCGTTGTGTGTGTATGTTGTTTGCGTGTGTTTTGATTCATGCATTTATGAAGATCCATAAAACCCATGTGTTTATAGAATTTTCTAAGAGTCAAATTTAGTTTTAGGGTTATGAATTCACTTATAAAGGTGAGAAATGCTGAAGAATGATGTGGTATAGTGTAGTTTTTAGAGTAATTTCTTACTTTTTGGTGTTCTAATGAATTATAGTAAAATTGCATTTTTGCATAAACACTTGGCCACTCTGATTGGGCTGAAAGTTTAAAGTTATAAGATTAGCTTGTTGTTGAATGGTATAAAATGTAATATGACAGTAGTTGCATCTGTTCATCAACATACATTTTGAAGAAAGTCCTCAGCTCACTTGCTAATATTTTGTCCCGTTTGCTTCTCTCTCTCTATCCCTTCATCTTAGGCTCTGCTCTGCGGCGTCGCTGGCTAGTTTTCCAACTCCTGATGCAGGTGTGGCTGGCGGCTAACCCATCACTCAGTGAGCGCCAATGCCCCAAGAGTTGTCGCTGTGATGGAAAAATTGTGTATTGTGAGTCAAGCGCCTTTCGTGATGTCCCCAAGAACCTCTCAGGAGGATGTGAGGGCCTGTCATTACGGTACAACAGTCTCTCCAGTCTTCGTGCCGGACAGTTTGTTGGCCTCAACCACCTTATTTGGCTCTACTTGGACCATAATTACATTGCCTCGGTGGATGGAATGGCCTTCCAAGGGGTCCGAAGGCTCAAAGAGCTGATTCTGAGTTCTAACAAGATCACATTTCTCCACAACACCACATTCCATCCTGTCCCTAACTTGCGAAATCTGGACCTGTCTTACAATAAACTTCAAGCCTTGCAGCCTGGGCAGTTCCAAGGTTTACGGAAACTTCTCAGTCTTCACATACGCTCAAACTCTCTAAAAAATGTCCCCATGCGTCTGTTCCAAGACTGCAGAAATCTTGAATTTCTTGATCTGGGTTATAACCGCCTGCGAAGTATAACTCGGAATGCATTTTCCGGCCTCGTCAAACTCACTGAGCTGCATCTGGAGCACAATCAGTTCTCCAAGATCAATTTCTCTCACTTTCCTCGCCTCTACAATCTGCGGGCTCTGTACCTGCAGTGGAATCGCATTCGCTCAATGAGTCAGGGCCTGACCTGGACCTGGGCCTCCATCCAGAAGCTGGATTTGTCAGGGAACGAACTGACAGAGGTTGATGCTGTTGTGTACCAATGCTTACCAAACCTGCAAACTCTCAACTTGGACTCCAATAAGCTGACCAATGTTTCACAGGAGGTGGTGGATGCTTGGATCTCCTTGACTATGATTAGTTTAGCTGGAAATGTTTGGGACTGCGGCCCTGCCATCTGTCCTCTGGTGGCTTGGCTAAGAAAGTTTAGAGGGGCAAAGGAGACCACCATGATTTGTGCCTCCCCCAAGAAAGCCCAGGGAGAGAAAGTAATGGATGCTGTTGAAGCCTTTGGTGTTTGTCAATCAAAACAAGCAACGACACTCACAGTGAGTATTCGTCCAAACCCATCCAGCATTCCTGTGCAGACGGAGCGAAACCCATCTATCCTGGCTTTGCCAACTAGCTCTGGAAAGAGAGCTGAGGGATCCCTTAGGGGTCCTACATCATTAGCGGTTACCCCACCTGTTGCAGTTCCTCCAGAGCAAGACTTGGAGCCTGTGTCATTCCATAAGATTGTGGCCGGAAGTGTTGCCCTTTTTCTTTCTGTCGCAATGATCCTGTTGGTAATTTACGTGTCCTGGAAGCGCTATCCTAACAGCGTCAAGCAGCTGCAGGAGCACTCAGCAGCAGCACGCAAACGCCGCAAGAAACCTAGAGAGACGGAGCGCACCCTTAGCTCTCCCCTGCAGGAGTACTATGTGGACTACAAGCCCAACAATTCTGAGGCCATGGATGTGCTCGTCAATGGAACCGGACCATGCACCTACACCATCTCAGGCTCTCGAGAATGCGAGGTATGACTCACACCGTTGCCACTCATTCTGAACAAAAACGTTGTCCACACCGAGTCATCCGAAGGCAATTATTTGCACAGTTTTCACAGATATTAAGTCTGCCAGTGGACTTCCTACAGAGCAGGTTTAGACAAATACTGTGTACCCATGAATTATTACTAAAGGCAGCAGAGCATTGCTTTGTGTGTGACAAGTTGCGTTCAGATGAGTATTTTTATATTCATTGAACCTCTAATCTTTTGTGTTATGCAAATGTTTGCTTTGCCACAAAACTGTACATAAACACAGATAAATGGGAGTGATTATGAATCATATGCGCTATATTCTTGACATTATGCTATGTGGTTCGCAATGCTTATGCTTGTTATTCTTTATACTTGCATGTCACACACTTCCGGGCTCTCCGTGTTCACTTTTCTGCTATTCAGTTTTGTGATGTGCAGATTTGTCTTCTTTTTTTTTGTAAGGGGGAAAAACTAAATTATTTCTCGATACCAGATGTGAATGCTAATAGCTGCTCTTTTCTCTGAATAGAGCTTCCTCAGAGCAAATGACTTCACACTTTTCCTGACATATCTATGACTCAAGATAGTCGCTGAGAAATCTCATAGTCTCTCATCCCCAATAGCACTGCCTTTCAGCTGGTGCTTGCTTCCCTTTTATACTGTCTGGCTGAAGTTACTCACTTGTTTACTCACTCGCTAAATTGATTAGTCAAGCATAAACCAAAATGAATACTTTCACTGGCCGCTGACACTTTAATTCACACAAGGGTAGGGGAAAAAATATATTTGTCACACACAGACAGAAACGGTCTTTGATAGTGCCTAAAGGAGTGAGAATCCTTTGAAATGTTTTGCACACAGCCAAATGATTTTCTTCAAAACACTATTTACACACTATATCAATACTGGAATACCACATTTCCCTCTTGCTTTCACTTACCCCTTTCTTGTTTACTACTTGATACCCTGTTAAAGTGCTTGGTAAACCTCTTATTCTACTACAAACTTATACCAGATTTGGTAAGCAACACATGTTCTATAGAAAAAGGCATTTTGTAAAGTGTTTCTAGCTCATTATGAATTGAGGTTTCAGATATAAAAAAATACTTTTCTGAAAAATGTTTCTGCTAAACCCACTAGGGGCCAGGGGGTGAACTAAAAATAGAGGTTGTAAAGAATCCATTCCTATAATTTAGTAAACCACGCTCATGGTTTTGCAATCCGTTCCCTTCAGTTTAGTAAATCCATGTTTACGGATTAGCAGTAACATTGGTGTCTATGTGCAGCAGGTGCTGTTTTGAGCTTTGTAGTCAGTGTGAAGCTCAGGGGGTAGATCTAAATGGGGAAACAGAAGTAAATACAACACCAAAGTAAAACATGGCTTTAGGGAATGTCTACAATTTGCAACGTTTGGTAATAATGTTCGACATCAGTGCCACCAAAATCAGACCTTTATGTCTCCTAATTATTAGGCTAGTGTATTGCATGTGAAGTTTTTAATCCCAAAAGTACAAATTGGTCCAACTTTACTTTTTCAGTGAACCAAACCCATTCACATGGTTTTCTAAACTGAAAAAACAGAATGTTTTGACCTCTTTTTTTGACACCTGCTGGGCGCTGTGCATTTCCGGCTGTCCTTTGAGAAATTCCTGCTAATATAGATGTTTCAACATCAAGGACGCAGACTTTTTTTCGTTAGTGGCCATCTGGCTTCCTTGAAGGCAGGTCGCTTGATAATGTGGAAAACCCACAGGTGGCTGTTATTACTGTGATTATAAAAAGGAGATTACACATACTGGTAACCATTTTCCTTATATGTACCCTCCCCAACATGGGGATGGGCATGTTCTGTGCCGTATTTGCTTCATCAAGTTTGGAAAATTATCTCTGCCAAACATATTACATTTTTGAGGTTAAATGTATCCCGTAAAAATGCAGAAGTGTCTAATTAAAACTGCTTCATAAGACTAAAAGCCCAGCTTTAGTCTAAACCTCGACTTAAGCAGCTGTGTTTTCCTTTTCTCGTCTGACTTTACCCCTTCTTGTTTTTTTCTTCAGATTTTCTTGAAAATAAATCTTGTCTCGTCTTATCTGTCCTTCTCTCTCACCTGAACAAAACAGTGTTAAGGTGAGACAGGAGCCATCCGTCAGCAGTCCACCAAGTCCTGAGTTCATCTGAGAACGTGCTCCAATCTTGTCTCTACATTTTGTTGCCTTTGCATAGACATAAATCACCAGACAGAACATGGCAGCAGCACTCACCGCACTCTGCCCACTTCGCCGTCTTACTTCCCCTCCTCTGGCTCGAGGACGTAGCAGCTTATGTCCGTTTATCCCTGAGCAGGAATTTCTTATTCTTTCTGTGTCGCGCTCTCACTTCCTCTCATTTGGATTCTGTGCCTTGGTCTATCGCAACCTCTTCACATGATTGTCCTTTATCATCTCCCAGGTCTACACATGGGTTTGAGTTGGGCAACCTTTTTATTGGACTGCTTGAAGATAGTGCAATCCTCATTTCCCTGTGTCACTTCAATCAGAGCGGGTTTTTTTCTTCTGTCATTTCATTTTGATCTGTCTTTGATCTGTTCAATTGTAGCTGCACTCCTGAGGCCTATGGTGGATTTCACCTGATCACATGTTTGATGTCAACTTCTGTTATTTTATGCCTGTTGGCACTTTTTCTATTACATTTCATAACCTGATGTCTTTGTTTACTTCTTGTTTTTATCATGTCCTTCCATTTTTATATGCATCGTCTTTATTATTTGATTGACCTCCTTGACTTCAGACATGATGTTTGTCTCATAACAGTCTAAATGAAAAAAGACATCTAAGTCAAACAGGTTCACATTTATTCTCACTTGGATAGTAATTCTTTAGCAAGAATACTTTTTTGTTTTTGCAAACACTGAAACTATTTTGTTTTCTTTACTCAAACTCATAAATGCCCTTTAGACTCTTCTTTTCACTGATGCAGCTGTTGAAAGTTTTTAAATGCCAAGCAATCAAACTTAAATAAACTAAATTAATGATATTTTACTCAGGGAAGCAATCTGAGTTTTAATATTGATTTGTAATGTATATATAATTTTTGTATAAATTTATTTATTTCTTCATTCATTCATTCATTCATTCATTCATTCATATTACAATATTTCCTAAGGACATCAGATATTCCTAAACTAAATAAAACTTGACATTTTTGATAATTTCTCAAAATTATCAAATTTTCTGTATTTTTAATATCTTATTGCTAAATTCATAAAATACAAATAAACGTCATGTCTGGTGATCTCTCTCTCTCTCTCTCTCTCTCTCTCTCTCTCTCTCTCTATATATATATATATATATATATATATATATATATATATATATATATATATATATATATATATATATATATATATAAGTACACACACAGTGGAGTTGTGTTCTATGAAATTTTTTTTTATTATAAATGAGTAGATTAAGAATTCCATACCTTTTGTTTTGCTAACCTAATATTGTTTTGTATGTTATTTTCATTTAAATTCGTGTCTTTTTTCATGTTTTAATAACCAACATGAAGTTTTCAAATGAAAAATATGCAGCCATTTTTTTCACATGAGCTTCTGTTTATGTTTACTCGCGACATTGAATTTATTTTCTATCCCATCAAAATAAAAGTGAAGATTTATGTCTGATAAATCAATTTGGTGAAGTTGTTTAGATGAAGTACCACTCATCGAACAAATGTATATAATAAATGTTTACACAACAAATCCTATTTTTCTACAGAAAAGTCATTTTTACTGCATAAAGTCTTCGTTAGTGACATTTTTAAGCCCCTAAAAAATTGCAAGCTTTTGTATTTTTGTGCAAAATGTACTAAAACATTGCAATAACTATAAAAAAAGAGATTTAACTCAGAAGTAATGTGTATAGTTGTTATGCCATTTTAAAAAAAAGTCCCAGTTTTTTTGTTTTTGTTGGTCCATGCAGTCCGAGGTCATGATATCAAACTGGTAATTGCTGTGAAAAAAAATCAACACACAAATGGAGACTAGCCCTGGGCAAATTAGTTATGTGTAATTCAGTGGGGAGGTGAAACTTCTATGTTGTTACAGTCTTCGGTCGACGATAAGCCATGTGGGAGTCTTCAAGCGTGCACCAAGCTCAGTGTGAGAAAACATCTCTGCTATCCGCTAATCCTGTCTGTTTCACACTCCGGTTCCATGCTGCTGCTTTCTGCACTGCTGTTTGATCCACGCTTAATGAGGGTGGAAGATCACTAATACAGCAATTACATTACCTGGAAAAGAGGCAAGACTAATTTCTTTTTCCTCATAGTTGTCGCACGGTTTCACGTTGCTAGCTTCGGTTCGGTTCGGCTGCTTGTTTGTTTTCAATCACTTGCCGATCCTTTCAACCCACTCCTCCCAGCAATTATTACTTTTCCCATATTGTTTTCCTCGTTTCCCTTTCAAAGCTGTTTTTCAAAGCTGTGCTCATTTGTTATACAGAGGTCTTTCTTCTGGTTTATTACCTCAAATCTGCATCGCTGTCTGCTGATGAAGTACAGCTCCTCGAAGCAGCCCTTCTATAAGGATGAGGGAAGTGGTTTGACATATTGTATTGCTGGGGGGAGGGAGGCACTGAGTGGGAATAAAACACACAGAGCAGAATCATACTGGAGCTACACCTCAGAGCGATCTGTGTTTGACTGTCTGCTCAGTTTGACAGACTAGTGAGGCAATAATTTTTAAAAAAGATGCTCTTACAGTTTATCCAACAGTAATTCAGCCCTGAATTATTTATTGCATCTTTAAAGGTTATTATTTTTAAAGAAGTTGCACGACGGATATAACAAGTTCGTGTTTCATCATCATGTGAAATCTCTCAAGTACAACCTCAGTTTTAAAACTGACTTTTACCCTTTTTAGAGATTTTACATTTTGAAGAAAAGTCGCTTGCTGAATTGCAAACAAACTCATTAGACCCAAACGTATAAGATTCAGTTCCAGCATAGCAACATATAGCCACTTTATTAGGTACACTTTGATAGGTTGAACACCTTTTTGCATTCAAAACTGCCTGAATTCTTCATTTCATAGGGCCATATTGACATGACACCATAAAGCAGTTGCTGCAGGTGTGTCAGCTGCACATTCATGATATAAATCTCCCGTTCCACTACATCCCAAAGGTTCTGGACTTTAATGAAGTCCAGTAAACTCATTGTCATGTTCAAGAAAACCAAATGTTGTAGCTAATATTAAAACTCATGAAACTAGAATATGATTTCCAGTAGGGATGTACCGATACCACTTTTTCAAAACCGATCCGATACCGATACTTAAATCTGAGTACTCGCCGATACCGAGTACAGATACTTCTACCACACAAAAAAAATGCAACAAATTGGAATACAGGTTTTATTTTTTCTTCTCTGCTTTTTACAACAAATGACTGAGTTAGATAAAAATAAAATAAAATATATTAATAAAAATGATCACAAAACTAAAATATAAGGTGAAAAATAACAATTTTCTGTGATTTCACAGTGAAATTATTGCAGTTTTCCACATTTTATCCAAATAAAATGAACTATTTGGCACCATCTCCAGCTCTCAACCCACACTGTTCCTCTTTAGCTCAATAGCTCCCCTTAGTGTTCAATATAGGAAACTACAACAGAAATCACAAACGGTGAAGCCACTGGTATCGGTTCCTGGTATCGGTTAACTTTAACTAATATCAATACCGGTATCGGACCGATGCCAGTATCGGTGCATCCCTAATTTCCAGTCCTATATTGTCCCCTTTTAGTGATCCTACGCTTCTTGTTCTTACCTGATGAGAGTGACACCTGGTGTGGTCTTTTGCTGCTGAAGTCCATCTGCTTCAAAGTTCCATGTGTTCCCAGTGGATCTGCTTTTTTTTATAAATACTCAGACCAAGCTGTCTGGCTCCAACAACCAGGCCACGTTATGAGTCTATACCATTCAGATGACTGGTTAAAATTTCAGCGAGCTGATTAGCTCAGTGGTGTCCAATCCTGGTCCATGTTATTGCAGTTTCCCTGCTCTAATACACCTGATTCAGGGGCTAAATTACATCTGCAGCAGGTCCTCAAGTTCTACAGAAACCTATTAATCACCAGCAGATTCAAATCAGATGTGCCGGACCAGAGAAACATTAAACCATAAAGGATGGTGGCACTCGAGCACCGAGATAGGACACAAATATTTGTGTTAACATGCAACTGAAGAGGTGTACATAATACAGTGGATGTGAGGGTTATACAGCATAGCTAAGAATAGAAATAAATACCTTTATAAATGTTAGATTTTTTCCAGTTTATCAGACCAGACTGCCAAGGCTTTGTATTTTTTTTTGAACCACAAAAAGAAACAAGCCATTGAAGTAGTTGCTTGCTTGTGCATGGAAACTGATAGTACCAGCTTTGCCAGTATGATCCTTTTAAGTGAACTATCAGTTGAATGCAAAATTACTTGCAAAATTATTAAATACAAAAAAGGCAAATATGAATATTTCTCATTTCTGCATCTAAGGATAGGTTTTTCACATTTGCACACATGCTCATGGTGATGGACAATGATAAAGTTAAAAGCTACCAGCAGAAGAGAGTTTTTATTTCTTTCATTCCAAGCGCTTCGCTTGAAAGTTTGCAGATATATGTCTTTGTTTCATCAGAAAATGAAATACTATTAAATGAATTGACATTGAATCTTGCATAACTGGCTTGTCATCCTTGCATAAAGCTGCTGTTTGAGGTTTTCACAGTTTTTGTGTGTGTATTAATCAGTTTCATGGGGTTTATTAGAATTCTTGTCTGCATCTTTCAAGGAACTAAAGTCGTATTCATTACTTTGGGAAAGACTTATTATATAGTGGTGTAACTTGTCCTAATTAACCAAGAGTCCAAAAAGAGAGGGTGGAGGTTTTGTCTTCGCAGTTCTGTGTGGGTGGACAGAGCATTAAAACCCGTACTGATCTCACAGATCTTTGCCTCCACAGGATCTTAGTTATTTTAATCTGCTGCTCATTAAGTAAAAATATTTCCGTCTCCCCAGCAGTGCGTCTTTGCCCGAGCAGTTAGATATTACTTCAGGAAAAATGTTTTGTTTTTTCCTTGTATTGTTTCTGAATAACTTGTAAAGATTAACAATTCAATTTAGCCTCCCGTTTCCATTTAACTAATTAAAACGCTTCTCAGCACTTTGTTTGACGGACAGCTTCCTGAATGCACCGGCCGGAGTGTGAAAACTTATTTCTTTATCATTTTAACTTTTGGCCTTTTGCCTCATTTTAACTTTTGGCCTTTTGCCTCAACGCATTAAATCAAAGTCATTCTATTAATTTATTGTGCCTTTTAAAAGTAATTAGATGCCACAGGTCAGTTAATGAATACAGCAGAGTGATAAAGTGTTGCAGTTTCATTCAGATTAAATCCCGGGGAAATGTCCACCCCTCGCCGAGCTGTGGATTGTTTGTGCTTGTGTTCGTGTTGACAGTGTTTTGGTCCAACTGTCCTGCGAATTTAGGAGTTCCAAGACTGGCACGCAGAGTTCAAGCAGATTAAAGACAGGTAGGGAGGTAAACACCTGGCAGAGGAGCACGTTTAACAGGACTGAACAGTGGACAGGCGGACAGAAGTTCTTAGAAAGCTGGAGAAATCAGGCGGTCATCCCGACTTGTCTGCTAGATTGGCAGGCGTCGGTCCACAAAGAGGTCCGGCAGACAGCTGTCTATCATTAAAAGGCTAAAGCATTTCTTTATTTAATTATTATTATTATTTTAGAAAGAAGATAAGTCAGAGGCAACAGCAGGTTTGCAGCTTTTCCTAACTGATCGGACTGCTGTGTATGATATGTGTCCTAAAACCTTAATTTGATCTCTGATTGAATTTACTGATCCAGATCTGTAGTTGTCAGCCTCTTTTAATCCAGTTGAATAAAATGTCATTTATTTATAAAGTTCACAACAAGAGGGAACCATCGGATTGAATAGAGTCTTCAGTTCAATGCAATCCCTCATTAGAAAGTGAGCACACCACAGTGGGCGGAGGCAGGAAAACCTCCAGCAGAACCAGAACCAGGATCAATATTTAGGCACCCTTCTCCTTCAACTACAGTCCTTTTTTTCCCCCCTCATACAAGATAACTCTTCCACAAACCAGTAGTGGCTGGGGGGTGGTCACATGCACAAACAGAATAATGAAATTGGAAGAGTTTACAATAATGTTATTGTAATGTGGTGACATCATATTTACAATATTTTTGAAGACCCTTCAAACAAATTTATATAAAAGATTTTCTTCTGAATATTTTTGTGTGTGTGTGTTTGGATCAATACTAAATGATCCAAGGACTACTGGTCCTTGGCCTAATAGTTGGAAACCCTTGCTTTAGTTCCCAAAGTTGGGGTCAGGACCCCACTGTAGGTCCAGAACTGAAAGTGAATTTTAAATCCTTGCTTAAACCATATATGTATCCTAATTGTCACAAACAGTTGAATAAACATAATAGTTGTAGATGTTGGCAGTGTCATTATGTCCTTGTCTAAGTAGTTTATTAGCAGTGTTTGTATAATTCTGCCAGTGATGGTTGATGTTGGAGTGTAGATGAGAGAATTGTATAAATATCTAAAAAATTAATTATATCCTTTTTGAAACTGTTATTTTTTCCAGTCTGTAAATACAGAAAGACCTGCAAGTGCTGCAGCATCCAGCATAACCTTCATCCCTCTAGCGAAGCTATTCCTGGAGGTTTCATTGCGTTGTGTCTTCTATTTTGTTTAAAGACCTTTTCTCTGCTGTGTCAAGCACATATTAGCCTATTTTTAGTTAATTACTTGTCTCCAACAACCTCCAGCATCCCACTCACAGTGGTCTCAGTGCATAAGCCTGATGCGGTTTGTCCTCTTCTGCAGAAATTCTTCTCTCTTTTTTTTTAGCCTTCTATGATTGATGAGCCCTCTTCTTCAGCAGATTCACTTTGGAATTCAGATTATTCTCATGTGCATGAGAAAAAATTGTAAGATAAGTCTCAGCTCTTCTACATGTTCATCCTGTACAGAGTTACCAAAAATAAATTGTGGGGGGAAAAAAATAAACATTACACACATTTAAAAAGACTGCTGCACAAGGGAAGAGTCTGCTTTAAGCCCGTGTAACAAATGTCACATAATTTGAGACCATCTTTAACAGTAAAATATTACAGTCCACAAAATTGATTGGATTAGAGGGTAGTAAAAGAGCTGTATTGACCAAACTGACAATGGATACATAGCCGATTGATTTTGCCCTGAAGCTAGTGAGGCTACTTACAGAACACGGCTACACAATGACCGTCTCATCAAACGTGGAAATGATCGCGCGTAATGATGATCATAAAATGGGGACAGAACCCAGCTGGGCCTGTCATACAGAACGGCCTCTGATCATGGAATTCATTGATGAGGTTTTACGTGGAATAAATTTGTAGGTAATTTTTGTTAACTTTTACTTTTATCCCCCCATATTTTGTTTATTTGCTGCATATTTTCAGCCTTCTCGGCAGGATTTATTATAAACCTTTTTGCTTTTGTTTTGATATACGATGCAGGTTTAGCTAGTGGCAGACTGCAAACAGCAAAAAAAAAAATCTCGCATATTGTTAGCAGTTAGGACATAGTTCTGTGAAAATTGGGTTTTATTTGTTTAAAATGCAAAAAATATATATAAATTACCATAATAAATCAACAGATTTTAGTGAACTTAGAAGAACTGGAAAACATATTTTTTAGGATTCATGTCACCAGCAGTCTGCACAAGTTGTTCCCATTCTCTTGTGTGGATGAACAAAAAGTCCAAATATGAGACAATTTGGCAGGTAGAAACAAGTCTTTTAGCACCTGTTAGCTAAAAACCAAGCACATTGTGTTAAAGTTTGCAATATGATTAAGAACAACTATTTTAAAAACAGGATAAGTGGAAGAGAGAAGAAAAAGAAGTAAGTCTTAGGAATGTTTTATGGTAGATTAGCAAAATCTGAAAGGAGTTTATTTCTAAAAAGAATCCTCCTTCAGCTGATCCATTCCTCAGGTGTAGTTGATCACATTCAATGTGCTACAATAACTTTAATCTATTTCTTTTTTAGTTTACATTCAATAAAATGACAAAGTGCATCTAATTTCTGTGGCTGTGAATCCTTCATATGAGAGATTAAACAAAAGGACTGGAGAATACCTTCACAGTAACTCAAACCTGCTTTCCTTCTAATGCTCTAAAATGAACAGTCAGTTATGTTTTCATCTTTTATATTTTCGACTTTATCTGATCTGATTTCGTCAAATCTCCAGGTCTCAGACCTGTTAAAGATATTTTTACATCTGTGATTATAACATTTAGCACCGTTAGTTCATTTGAATTTGTTTTACAAATAAACTAAGTCAACCGTCTAATTTAAGACTTACAGTTCTTGGGTGGTGAAAATATTTGGAAACAGAAAACGAAAACTAATTGGAAAATTGAAAAAAAAAAAAAAGAAAAGAAATTTGAGATAGAATTTTACTAGACTTGATGAGTTCTATTTATGGGTGACAGGTGTGTGATGTAACCACAAATTTAAACAGTCTTACAAATTTTCTCTTTTAACTCACAAAACCTGGTTGATTTAGAACCAACTTAGAAGGGTTGTGACTCGTGTATTTTCTGACCATGTCGAAGGTGTGAAAGAAAGAATCTGCTGATACAGACATTAGTTGAAAGGAGAATCTTTATTTCAACAAGCCCACATCAGAACAGTTTGATGCATCAATCTGAGAGCCCTCATGCCCGATCAGAGAACCTTGCCCATTTTTCCCCGAATGGCTGATTTTATAGACATTTTGGACACAAACATTTATTCTCCCAAAACCCTCACACAAGAGTGAAGCTGTAAGGACCTTCACGAACATTATGAGACGGTGATTTTCATTGAGTTTTTAAATAGATTATTAAACTCACTGCTCTAGACTTGTCTGCCACTGATGTGGCTAATGCTCATTAGATCCCAAAAATCAAGGCTCGGAAGGTTGACGTTTCTCAGAATTTAAATCAGATTCTCAAGTCGCATATTTAGACAGTCTCTTCAACAAAATGTAAAGTGGGGCTTCAACTAGGGTTGTCTCTCGATCAGGGTTTTTGCCCTCCAGTCCGAGTCACTTGATCTTAAACATCCACTGATACCGAGTTCCGATACTTCTATAATCAGGGGTGCACATAATTTTTTCATCAATGTTCTCAAGGGAGAACTTGGCACTGATGCTTGGTATGCAGACCCTCGCCATAAGTGGGGGGAGGTGGGGTGCAGTGCACGTGCATTGATCCAGGCATCAGCGCTGCAGCAGTCTGACACACAGTCTGCAGTGATTACTGGTCGATCTATGTGCCAATCCTCACCTATGGTCATGAGCTTTGGCTAATGACCGGAAGAACGAGATTGTGGATACAAGCGGCCGAAATGATTTTTGTCCACAGGGTGGCCGGACTCAGCCTTAGAGATAGGGTGAGGAGCTCAGACATTCGGGAGAGATTTGGAGTAGAACCACTGCACCTCCTTACCGAGATGAGCCAGTTGAGGCGGTTCGGGCATCTTCTTAGGATGCCTCCTGGACGCCTCCCCAGGGAGGTGTTTCAGGCATGTCCTGTCGGCAGGAGGCCTCTGGTTTGACCCAGGACACGTTGGAGAATATACATCTTCAATCTGGCCCAGGAACGCCTTGGTGTCCTGCCAGAGAAGCTGGTGGAGGTGGCTGGGGAGAGGACGGTCTGGGACTCCCTGGTTGGGATGCTGCCCCCGCGACCTGGACCCAGATAGGCGGAGGAAAATGAGAGAGATGACTATGATGCAAATAAATATTTAAACTTGCAATTCCCAGAAAGATGGCAGGTTCCTTCTGGCACAAATATTATGTTTTTTTTTTTTTTTTTTACAAGAAACAGGATGCATGTAGGCTAATTTTAAATTTCAAAAAGGGTCACTAAACTCTTCAGATCCATCCATACACTAAGATGTCCAGAAGAACTGAGCAACGTTAGTGCAGTAGGTTCATCTAAAATCAATAAAAATAGTAAAAATGTGAGTTTTGAGAAAAAAATATACAATATATATATGTATAAAAAATTTAATGACTGCAGCGCTAATTGAACTCAGTTATTTCTTGATATTTTCATGGTCCATAATCAGCCTTACTTTCCTGTGTAAAGTGGGCTAAGATGGATCCTTGAAAGAACTCTTGTTTTTAATCCATTCAGCCATCTCGCCTATCAAACAGCCTTCCAGATATAGTAAGACCCTCAGCGCCATTTTGCCACAGAATACCACCATTTAAAAGCAGTCAGTTTTAATGGATGGGGTCGCTGCCCGACAAATTACATCATTCATCATCAAATACAATGCTCTTGATGCTCTCACCTTGTAAAGTGAACATTTAAATTGGGGTATGTTCTGAAGTGCATGACAGCCGGTGTAAAAAAAGAACATTTTAATCACATTCTGCTCCAACACACTTCTGATCTATTGAACTGTTCACCTTACAAAATTAATGCCTGATCAGCTCGTTTCTTATGACATAACCATTCATTGAGTGTCTATAGGAAGATTCCAGAAGACGCTGGGGAACGGACCCATGAATTATGTATTCCCATGTTTTATTTCTGTACAAATTATTCAGTTTAGCACATATTTTAATCAAGATTGGTGGATTGTTTTTAGGTTTTTTTGCAATAATGGCTACAACAGGGCAGTAAACAGCAGGCTATCTGGATTTACGTCAACAAAAATGAAGTTTTGGACCTTTGACCGCTCGATTTGATGAAGGCAGAATAATCAGCGTGCATCAGCGCTTGTGTGAGATTAAAGTAGTCGGTGTCAATCAGGTTATTCATTCACCCATTAATTAAATCACCTTCAGAAAGGATAAAACTGTATTTGAAGCAATAAAATAAAGTGTACAAACCCTGTGATAGTCACTTAAATTTTATAAACTATTTTCTATTTTTTAGAGTTTATTTTTGTTGTTTTTTGTTTCTCCGGGGAAACATTTTACAACCTCAAATGTATCCGGTCAGACAAAGAGGGAGGTGTGCTACAGAAAGGCCACAGGGAAGCAATGGGAAATTACAAACGGAGTCAAAAACCGAAGTAGACTAAAGGAAAGAGAGGAGAGAAATGGTCAGGTGGGTCAACGCTGATGGAGGGTTCAAGGGCTGAGAAAAACTGATAGCTGGAAAGGAGAACAGGGTGCGCACGGAGTCACGCTCGTGGTTCTCGCTGACCTGGGAGGCACAGCCTGTTTGATTTAGTGCCAATCAGAGTTTTTAATGTCTGTGCAGAGCATCATAATTTATTAGGATTATCATAAACTTGTGCTGGGGAAAAGGAGTAGGCCACTTGTGCCTCCCTCTCAGAATGAATTACTTGCTGCAAGCTGGAGCGTCAATCAGGCCAGAAATGGTGGAACCAGCTTGTCCCCACTTTGTTTTTTTTCCCTCCAACTTCCCCAGCAAGCAGCCATGATAAATATTCATATAGGAAGCCGAGGATATTAGGTGAAGAAGCTTTAATTAATTTTGAATGGGCTTCTGTCGATGAGTGGAATTTTTTAGTGGATGGTGTTTTGCACAAAATACAAGGAATAATTCTGCGATGGTAAAACCACAACCCCACCCCCATAGAAGCCCTATATTGATTTTCTAAGACATCTTGTCTTTTTTTTGTTGCAGCTAAGCTCCCTGTTTAATTTGGAGGCTTTGTAAAGGGGACACTCGCTTCTTTAGCTGTTTTTATAGAGATTGAAATGAACACCGATGCTGATCTCCCATCAGCTGCTAAGCCTTTTCACTCGATTCCCATTTCACAGAAAATGGAAAGAGCCATTGAATGTATTGTGTCGGATAAGGGGGTAAAGTGTCTTGGATCTTCCCAAGTCTGAGAGCCCTCCTTGCTTCCGCTTTACCAAAATGAGCTGAGGTTGAATTAAATCACTCAAGACAGGAAACTAGTCAAATCAAACAAAACTGATGATATTACTTGAGGCAGTTCTTTTTTTTTTTTTTTTTCATCCATTGGTGCTTTTCAGGATTTTAATAATCCTGTCCTCTATTGAATTAAACCAATATTGTTAAATTGCGTCTACGGTAATTAAAGGATCAGCTGAATGGTGTTGCTTTACCTCACAGTAGCTTCCAAACTTGGACGGCGCTTTGATACAAACCTTGATCTCGGGGGTGGGATTCAATAACTTCCCTCCTGACCTCCTCCCGCTGACTCAGTCCACAAACAGAGTGCCTCGATGACTCATCAGAGCTCATCTGAATCGGAGCCAGTGAGCAACTACTTTGCACCAAAGTAATTGCTCGCTAATTGTGAAAGCTATTTATTTGTTGCGATGCAATTTCTCAATCAACAATGAACCCTGGCTATTAACTTTTGGTATTAATCTGGGGTTATTAACATGCAAATGCCTTTTTTTTGTGTGTAAATAACTAATGCTTGAATTTAAAATCTTGTCCAACTTGTTCAAATCTGTATATTAAATCCAACGTTGGCAGATTAACGCTCTTATTTTGTGAAAACATGAAAGGGAATAGATTTGAACAAGCAGTTTTATGAAGTTTAAAGGGCAAAGAGAGCTCTGCATTACTTGAGGAAAAAAAGGCCACATCCTTAAATTAAACATTTCGACTTGATTTATCTGTTAATTTTCAGTTGGCTGTGTTTACAGTGTTGGTTGGTCGACTCATGGTGGCATCCTTTTTGATGGAGAACGCACACATCCCAGTGAACAGATGGGAAATTGGTGTAACAATAGAAGGGCTGACTTTAGGGAGTCAGTTTGTGGCCTGTACTGCCATAAAGCTCATTGGGAGTATAGGAGGCATGAAGACTGGAAGCCTAATTAATCCAGCCTTCCTTAATTACTCACCCTGCCGTCCATTACACCCTTGCCAATCTTCACATGCCCACTTCCCCTCCTCCTCCTCCTCCTCCTCTCCTTGTCTTTTCTTAACTGCTTTCTCCTTTTTTTCCCTCTTCTAAATATCTTGGTCTTTGTCTCTTATTTTCTCCTGCTCTGTCTGGTTCAGCATCTTGAATCCAGGCTTGACTGAATGGTGACAATATGTTCCGAGGTGATAAACAAGCGCATGCTGCTGCAGAGGGCAGCTTAGGCAAAGCTATGGATTTCTCTGCTGTTGCTTGTGTTGCCATTCGAGAACAAGACAAAAGCCCAGCTGTAGGCAGCGGAAAGTGCCTGCATCGCATTGCCTTTGGAGATATGTAGTGTCTCACAATGCAGGTGGTCACAGTGTGGCTGGATGGCTCGATGCCCCAAGCACTATACTGCTTGCAGATCGTGACAGCAGTGTGCAAACACTGGATGCATCCCTCCATCATGGCAGGATAACAGGCCGTGGCAGCAACTGTAACCAAGGCCGAGGCTGCTGTGTTCAAAAATGCTGACTTTAATGACGCCGAGGCCCGGCCCACTCACTCTGTGCCCAGAATAACGAGGCAGTAATTCCACCAGTGGCCATTCAGCATGCCTGCACTGTGAATACTGATGTAGAAAAACTGTTGACATATTCACACACCACACAGGTTTGATAATGAGCAGCATGATTATGTCATTGGTTTTTGTTTGTGGTTAGAAGATAAAAAAATCTTCAAAATAGAGGTAGACTTAAAACAAAGTAGGCATTTTAAAGGTCTTTTATGTGAAAACATTAATAAATCTGTATTTTGCATTTAATATATTCAGCATAATATTTTATTTTACCCTGTAATTTTAAGTTTTGCTATTTAATTACAAGTTAAAAGTCCTCAGGGGCCACAAAATTGAGATTTTTTATTAAAAAAGCGAAATTTGTTTATTTTTTGTGAATGTTGTTTATTTGTCCTGAATGCAACATTTTATTGAACAGAAGACAATATTTGCTTCCTTGTAGAAAATTATCCTTAATTTTGTAAAAACAAACATGGGTCAAGTACATTTTATTTTTTTAAAAACTGCATCAGATTTCTTGGATTCGATTGGTCGATTGTTGTCTAGTTCTTGATCCTGAGAATAAATTTGAGTCCATATTTATTCCAAGTTTCATGAATGGTGCTCACAAGTGTGCTTTGTAGTAAAAGTCAATGAGGGTTTGAGGTTTTATTCATCAGGAAATGTAATTAAAATAAATAATTTGAATAATAAAAGATGGATTTAACCTTTTACATCTAAAAAGGATTTTTAGTTCAGCTGTATTTTTTGTTTTTCTGCCTCATGTTAGTAAAAATCTGAACTTAGAAATGTTAAGAAGCTTGCTGGAGGACTAAATTCTTCTATGCAATCTGAGCGAGGGCCACACAAAACAACTTTGAGGGCTGCAAGTGGCCCCTGACTTTGTACATGCCTGCTTTAGAATGTCTTTACAAACTAATAATAAACTATTTTGAAAGTACCAGTACATTTGTTTGCCATATTATTGAATGTAACCTCTACGTCATACTTAAAATCATATATTTGACCCAAGTATTTTTTTGTCGACATGACGATGTTTAGTTTTTCAACGAAGGAAATTTCCCAGTTCAAACAGAGAAGTGTGGAGAAGCATGTTAGTTTACCAACCCATCCTCCTCTCCTCCTAAGGGTTATTAGGGTCTAGTCTGTATGCAACATGTTTTGATTACATTTCTGAAGGTAAAATTGTCTAAGGATTATATTCAGATCTCCACTGTGAACCTTGGAAAATTGAAAACATAGACCTCCTTAATTTGATCTTGGCTTTTCTCTTTAAAAAAAAAAAACAATTTATATGAACCATTGATTTTCTCTGTACCAACATATGAACATGTATTCTTATCTTATACTTGAGATGTAGGTGGACAGAGTCTTGAGCTGGAGAATTAGCTCTCCTGTATTGTGCTTTTAAAGGCACACTATGTAACATTTTCATATTTTGAAATATTTTCCTTGAGCCAATATGTGCTAATAAAACCTTTTACGGGGTTAATGAAAACTCACTCAGCCCCTGAAGTCTCACAAAGTCACGTATCTCGCGAGGGTTAAGTTAACCCAATGTGGCTAGCGCCGGAGCGTTTTTAGCTCATGATTCCTGATCTCTCCCTGCTTGAACACAGCTGATTTATTTGCACGAGTTCCAGTAGAGACCAATGAAGGCTGAGGAGACATGTCAACAGTTAGATTTAGGTGTTTCTGAGCAAAGACAATGCTAACGTTTTTATGACAGTGACCTGAAATGGACACTAGGGGGTGCTGAAAACAAGTCAAAATGCACAGTATGCCTTTTTAGGAGAAAATCCATTCACAGCATCAGTTAAAAACTCAGCCAAACGACACAACATCAGGCACAGAAGGTGATAATTATTAGAGTCAGATCTGTTTTACTTCCAGCAGGCTGTGATGTGATAAATATCTAGAGTGATAACTTTTTTTCTTTTCCCTCTTTTATACCTGCGTTTTCAGGGTCATCCTGGCTGCATCTCCAGTGGGACACTCACCTTCGTTCCTCCTCCTCCTTCCTCCTCCATTCACTCATCGCCCTCATTCTCTTTTATTTTCTTATTCATACGTCTATAGGTAGAAGATCCAGTGCATTCTGACACAGAGACCGGGTTGAGGTGAAGTTACTCCCACTCTGCTTCAAATGTCAAACTAGTAGTCATGATTGCCTTCCCCATATTAGATGAGATTTTCGGCTGGCATTTCAGATCAACTTGCTTTCAGGTGCTATGGTATTTCTCAGGTTGAAACCCAAAGTTTTCCTGCATTGCAGCATGTGCTTGTTTTATTTTTTTAAGTGTATCGCAAGTACAGAAAAAGACAATGAATTAGTAAGTTGCCATAAATTGTAAAGCTGTTTTTTTTATTATGTTTTTACAGTAAAAAAAGTCAGTCTTGCTTGTCTCTGACTCCTGTAATCCCTTGGTTGCTCAAGGCTGTGTGGGCTTGTGATCTCGAACACCACTAACTGGTCTCTGTAGTGATTCACCATCGTGCTGCAGTCTGCAAACCCAGCTTTCTCCGAGCAGCGAGCACAAATCTGTGTTCAGTCTGCTCCAGTTTAGCTCCCTTCTCCTACATCTCTTTAGCTGATGTTATGATTCAGTGGCTTTTTCTTTTCTTTCTCTTTTTGTGCCTATTCAGTGTGGCCCATTTTTTCCCCTCTTTTCTTTTCCGAGTGTGTTTTTGGTTCTCTCCGTGTCTTTATTTCTTTAGCTCACTCTTCCTAGGGCCCGCTCGGCATCATTTGCATGGCCTACTTTCTGCAGCGTGTGGTTTGGTTAATACCCACAAGTAGACACTTGAGCAGTAAACAGTCCCCTTGCCGTGGCTAACAGTGGGCTTTCCAGAATGAAGCAATTCACTTAAGGCTTACTCTGTGCAATGCCTGTTATATCATTCATGACTATCTCTCTCTTAATGGGCATGGACATTTAAATGACTGCTATTGCACTGTCTCCAAAAATAGGAATTAGAATGACTCATGTCTGTTTACTTATTGATTGATTATAATAATATGTCATCAATAATTACTATTCCCATCACTTTTAATTCCAACAATAGCTAATGTCTGCATGGAAAAGTAACGAGTCTGACTTAGTTTGTAAATAACCAAAATATCATTGTAATTTAAAAATGTTTTTTAAAAATAAGAGTAAAATACTACTTTTAAACTGAAAACTAAGACTTCTCTAAAAGCAACCAGAGCAGAGCTGTTATGTAACACTGATTGTTGGCAGTTTGATTCCTATATTCGGTGGCAAGAAATACCAAGCCTGTATAGAGTCCAGTATATATAGTTTTCTATATATATATTACAGCAAGTGCTGAGTAATAAGCAGCGGTGGTTCAAGCATGAGTGGCGCCCTCAGGAAGCCCGTCCTTCAGCCACACAGACCTCCATGCACAAAAAATGAGCAAAATTCTGCCTTAAAATGATGTTTTTTGGTTGGAATTGTCTCACATTTGTATTGCACTTTTCTAAGTTGTGGTCTACAAAGCGCTTTACATCAGTTGGTCATTCACATGCTGATGTGCAAGCTTTATCGGAGCCACAGAAGCAAAGCAACCATACAAAGAGGATGCTGGATCGTCTAACCACCATCAGCCGGCAACCCTCCAGTTGCAGGACCAATGCATTAACCTAATGAGCTCCTGCCGCCCCCTCAGTCCTATTGCCTCACAATAAGATTCTTTTTAATTTGAGTTTCTTGTAGCAGAATCTAGTCAGGCACAGAAAACTGGTGACATTTTTTTCCTCATTTTGCATTTCTGCTTGCACTTCCTGGTCTCTGTCACTTGTGTCTTGAATTGCTGGGAAAATATGCAACATTTAGTTCTTATGCATCACACTGACTCTTTAACTTCATTTTACTTCCAATTTAGATTCAGTGTGAAGTAAGCCATTTCTATTTTATAATGATGCAGTTGAATGAAAATAAACGTATGCAGCCACATCTAACATTCACCATATTAACTGTACTTTTATTTTAGAGTGCAAATTTAGTAAACTCATCTTATTTTTAAAAGTCTTCTGGTAAAAGTGCAACGAAATGTCTTCAGAAGCTTCAAATTGGAAATCATGAGCCACATCTACACATGGATTTCAGTTAGAATTCAGAAGATGAAAAAAAAGATCTCAGAAAGCTAATATCTGAGTGCATTAGCAAGGCTTTCTGGGACATCAGATCCCCAGGAGGAAGCTGTCTATGCTCTATAAACAACTTCTGAGTTTGGCTTAGTGTTTCAAATGGAACAGAAGTCAGAAGAGAAGGTTTGGCTTTCTAAGATAGAAGCAGCAAATAAAAGATGGGAATTGGTGAGTGATATTAGGGGTTGAGTTGGGTTTTTAATGGCATACTGTGGGAATGAGAATTACCCCTTTTTTATTCTAACTGATGTAAAATTAAGTGCCTCGTATAGCATGGTCAATGTGAGCAGGACAGTGGATTTCTCCCTGAAAACTCAAACTGTCTCGTACTTTTTTCTAGTTGTTATAAGGAACTTTGTAAGGTCTTTATGCAGGTTTATCCTTGTCCTACACGGGACATAAATGCAACTAATATTTTTCATCCATACAGTGACAAGTTTTGTCTTCCATTTTTTTCCCTCTGTGCTGCAGTTTAATGCTGTTTATATCAAGTTGGGCGTTTTGATCATCACTCCGCTTGTTCCACATAAAGCACTGACAGCCAGAGTCAATTTATAGCCTGTTGTTCCATGGTACCTCTAATGTCCTTCCTCTGGATTTAACATCCGAGTGAAAAATAAACAATCAACGTGTCATTCTCTCATCCTCTGACTCTGTTTGCTAATAGAGTTTAGAAAATAAAAGGAGATGTGTTTGACTTCTCACTTTAGAAATGGCTCAGTTAGGATTAAGATTCCAAAAGAAGGATCTGTTTTGGGTTATCTGTTAAATCTGTTGGATAAAATTGATCAAAATCTAATGTTTATTGCATATATGTTCTACAGTGGTGGTCCGTCAAGGCTAGCAAGTCCTTCTCTGCTGGCCTAAACTTACGCAGAAAAGTCTTTTTTCTTTCGGTAAATATTTTAAAATAAGACCGCTGGAGATAGGCACCAGCTGCCCCGCGACCCTCTGTGGAGGACTAAGCGGCTACAGAAAATGGATGGACCTAATCTGTTCTCTTAATGTTATATTATATCTGCTTGGTTGAGCAGTGTTAAATATGAAGGTAGGGTTTTTATCCAATCAGATTTCAGCTAGCTTGTGTTGCTAGGCAGATTGAAGTCTGCTGTCAGGGGGCTCTGGCCCCAAGTGTTACTCTCTGGGCCTTCAGAATCAACAGAGCAGGCCCCTGTCCGCTGTGAGGGAACAGTGCAGCCAGTTGTGATAGCCAATCAGCTCTCGAGTCTGCGACTGCTTGTAGTCCTAGCTGGCCTGACGTTGTGTTGACATGAACACGTCCTGTGATTGGATTCAGCCCCCACCTCTACAGGTTTGCGCATGCATGTTGACTGACAGCCCACAATGCAAAAAATTGAATTTTATTGGCTGAAAAAGTTTGCCGGTCAGAGAGAATTCAAAAAGGTCTATAGGAGGAAGGGGGACTTCAGCAGAATGACATATGTTGTGGAACTCTGCCTATATATCAAAATTTAGACCTGAAATATCATGTAAAACATTAAAAAAAAACTTCGATACATAGAAAAATACTGAACATAGGAGCATTAACCGAGAGATTTGTTAGCTACCGACATCTATCGGTGTATTTTTTTAACCCACGATGCCTGAAGGAGGTGATAGTGGTCCTGTCCCAACAGGAGAAATGGTTTATCTGTCGTTTTCTGACAAGGAAATATAAATATAACCCATGGAGTGCAACTTTAGAGAAATGCTGGAATTATACAGCTTGAAATGATTGTTGCTGATGGATTTGGTGTTTGGAGCTACCATGTTGAGGTGGTCTATGTTGGTGAGTGAAAGCATTTTAGTTGTATTTTATTGTGTTTTTGTCATTTTATTTTTTTTTAGTAATTCATCACCTGCAGTGTGTGTGTTACTAAGCTTCCGCAGCACCGCTGTATACATGTACACAGGCTGCGCATAATAAAACTGCTTTTAAAATAACTGCTTTTAAATAACTTTTATGTTCTCTCTTGTTGTTGTTTAACAATTTGTAATGATATTTTTTGTTTGTCTTATTGATTTCATTTGTTGTCTTTTGATCATGTTTGGTTCTGTTTTGTGAAGCACTTTGTGATTTTTTTTCTGCGAAAGGTGCAATATAAATAAACTTTACTTACCTTACTATAATACGGTGATGTAACACACCTGGGCCGGTTCGGTTCAGACCTGCCCAAAAATGTGCGTTGACCAGCCAATATTAAAGGTGATGTAATGGGTGTGTGTGATTATTTATGGATTTTCGAGCTGTGGTGTCATATTGGTGGTTTTATGAGGTGTAGGTTGGACTGAGTAGGAAATCACTGAAGGCCCAGAGGTGCCACTGATGTTCTATACGTTTTATTTACATCCATTTTTTAGATTAACTTCCTCAAAAGATATTTCCTCAGGAAAAAGAGACTTTTTAACCAATTTTAACCTTTCCTTCATGTAGCCACTTTGATTTTAGTTAAAAAATTCTGCGCTGTGAAAAGGAACAAATTATTCACTTGATTCCATTGACTACTCACAGACATGTCAGAGCCAAAATTCTCAAAAAACCTCAGCGGGAATTTCTCAAAAAGCCATTTATAAAATTTATTCTAAGGTATCAATAAAATAAACCAGAGAACGCTTTCTTTTGCAAATGAGCTTCTTTTTGAGATTTGCTTCGACTAACTCTTTAAACGGAGCCATGTGGGTCCTTTTGGTTGGGAGGAAGCTGGAAGGGATTGACACCGATTCACAAGACACAACATGAATGGCTCTTTGTAGTTCTTTCTGAAGATATGTTTGCTTGTAGACAATCAGACTGATGTAGAAAGAAGGATGGAGTGCAGGCGAAATCAGAGGCCACTTTTCTATTGTCACGCAGTTGGAGAATGATGAGGCCAATCTGTTCCATGCAGGGAGAGACAATCCCCTGTAGGCTCACAGATTTTGTGGCAGTACATTTATGTTATGCTCCCCCCATCTCTCATTTTGGAAGCTGCAGGTGGGCTTTTTTTTTTTTTTTAGAGCACACATTCATGCTCTCCCCTGGCTCCCCTTTGAAAGGTATGAGCAGGCCTGCACTAGCATACATTGTTTTCAAGCAGTACTTACTTTCAGCCATTGAGCCAACATTGAAACAGAGGTCCATTTCACCTTCAGTGAAGCAAATTATTACGTGCTATATCAATTTATTGCCTTTTGTCTCAGTCATTTCTGGGCAAGCACATAGAGTATTTGTTTTCAATAGTAAATAAAGGTCAGCGAGTTAATCGAATAGCGTTGGTTTTAATAGTAGAAAACCTGAAATGATTTATATCTCAAGCTATTTCTCCTCCGAGACACTTTAGATTTTAGTGGCTGGAAAGTGGAGAAATCAGAGAAGTTCTTCTTAAATCATGTGATGCAAGATTATAATAGGGAAATGAAGCAAGGCATAAAAAAGTAAAACATGTGAATGAATGAATGAATGAGTCACTCCTTATACAAAGTTATTATTTGACCAAAAAAAGATTTATTTCTTGACTTGTTTAATTATTTTTTTATTAGTTGTGATTTAATAGATAAGAACATTAAAACATTATGGGAAAAAAGAAGATAAAAACATGAAAAATACATGGCAAAGACATCCTGAGCCCTTCTTGCCTCCCTCACACAAACATATTGTCATTTTAATATCAGTTTTTTGTAACTTTTGCAAATGTTCTTTTTCCAAAAATACCATTCATGAGTTCCATTAGTTGTGATTAATTGAAACAAGGAATCACAAAAAATAACAATTGAAAACAAAATAAGTAGGGGTGGGACTTTAACGCGTTAATTTTGATTAATTAATTGCAAACAAAATAATGCATGAAAAAATAACGCAATTAATCGCAGCTTGTATAGGATGCAAAGGGGAGCACTCAGTGCTCCTAGTACGCCGATGACGCAGAGATCAGAGCTCGGCCCTTCAGAGGATTCAACCTACCTACCAGGTCGCAGTAGGCTCACTTGTCTTTCCTTCTTCCTCCGTGAAAACCGGAAGCAAACGGTTGTGAAAATGGACGGTCTAGCCTTCAGGTTTATTCCCGCCCCATCTTCACTGTCCAGTTCGGTTGTGTGGGCCGGTTTTACAATGGGGACAGAAAAAATAAGGAGGACACTACTTGTCCCGGACCCTGCAAATGAGGCATAAGTGTCTCAAGACAGTGGGTCAGTTTGAACACAGTCCTGCTAATACAAAGGAAGCAAACCAGACTGTGGCAAAAAAAAAAAAAAAAAAGAGCCACGCAGGGTGTTTCCACATGGAGAAAATATTTTATTATTATTATTATTTAAATGCAATACGCTTCTAAAAATGTACTTTAAATGAATAAATGAAATAATAACGTACTGTACTTTAGAGTCTGTCCAATTTTAGCCAGGAATGTTTTATTCAATCAATCAATCAATCAATCAATCAATAACTTTATTAAAGACACAAAGAGGTCCATAGTAAAAAAAAAGGGTTGATACTAAAAACATAAATAAGTAAAACAGGTAAAATACATAAAACTACTACTGTTTTGAACTGAAATGCAATTTAAATGTATTTTTCCTGAAATTAAAGAAGCTTGAGTTTATATTATTAAAGTTCAGGTCTATTATTTGATTCTGTTCCCCACTAAAATGATTTTAAATTAAAAGAAATGTTTTTGGGGCAAACTTCCTTGCTATTTTAATATAAAATTAATTGAGATTAATTAATTACAAACCTGTAATTAATTTAATTTTTTTTAATGGAGTACCGCCACTAAAAATAGGTAAATATATATTTATGGTACTTAAATTATTATTATTATTACAGCACAGTCATTATCTTGTTGTTATTTTTTAATCTAGTTGGAGGTTTTCCACTTAAACATTTCCAGAAAAGAAAGGTTTTCTCTATTTTTAAATCAGCTTCTTTTAAAACTCAGAGGTTTTTTTTTTTAATCCTCATACGTATTCTGTTTCAATAAACATTTATAGAAAATACATAAATGTCCTGTTTATGGCATAGTGTTTTTAGCTTCACATTTGACAGATAAATAAATATTAAATAATTTTTTATGTTTAAAAAATGCATTTCTGACAGATTTAGAGTGTGAAAATCAATGCATATATAGCTGCTTTTATCTTTCAAACTAATTATGCATTTCAATTCCTTTTAAAATTAACTAAATAAATGCAGGAATAAATACGTCTCAAACAAATCAACGGTGATAGTTCAAATGTGTGTAATGATCTTCGAGCTGCTTGTAAAATATTAAAACATGTAAAAATGCCTGGACATTTAGGATTTCAACTCAGTCGTATGAGTGAATGTGAGTTAAAGTATTTCTAGCACTCCCTCTAAATATTGCAGAAGCATTTTAAGAGTCTTTCCACACTTACCCGACCTGGTGATATCTGAGTGGAACTGAAGTGTCTGCAGCCATGTTTATGCACTCTTATTTTATTTTTTCATTTTTCCTAACAGTTTTGTTCATGTTCTCTTTTTTTCATATAATGACTGCAGTGCCTAAGCAATGTGCTATGGAGAGTGTGAATTTGCAGGACTTGGACTAAGTTCAGGTACTTGGCTGTTGCAAGAAATTCAGAAAAAAAAAACTCTCCCCCACTCAGTCTCCCAACACGGTCATTCATGCTTGATTAAGTCAGTCTTCAGCTCGGTTGTCACATTCGAGGGTCATAGTTGAAACACAGCCCTTAATGACTTGCGGCAACAGACAACATTAGACAGTAGCCTTTCAGTACAGCAAGATGCAAATACACTGGTAGTGTGCATTGATTTTCTCATCATGTCAGGAGCATTCAGTGGTTCCAAATCCTTTCCCAGTCTCTCCCAATTAGCTTTCAGCCTGAGGAACACTGTCAATCCCCATTTGCCCATCTGCCTATCAGTGGCCTCTTTCCACTGGAGGAGAGACATAGGAAAGGGGAAGAAGAGAGGGAAATGAGGGAAAGAGCAAGCCGGCAATAGCTAATTCCGTGTTTGGCTGCTAAAGGAGAGAAGGCTTGGCAGATCTGTCCAAAACCACAGCCAGTAGGGGTGGCTTGGAAACGGAAGGACTCCCTGAGAGAGATACTGTTGTTAGGATGATAGAGTAAGGCACAATGCCCACTCACTCTTTCTGCAGCCATTTATCAATGAAAACAGGACTTGTTCGGTATATACCCTTTGCCAAAGAGGGATGTAGATTTCTCCTTTCTCTCACCGTTTTAAAAGTCTCACTTTCTGTCTATCTTCCAATCTCCCCTTTGGGATGGAGCTATCACTGCCTGTGCTGCTCTGAACATTAGAGAATCTGGTCAAGATAATGGCCTGTCTACGAAGACTTCAGCTGGATCTTTCACTCTCCCAAAAGGCTTTGGTGCTTGAAGTTGGGCAGAAGTAGATTCTGTATGATTGCTGCCTCATCGCTCTCCTCCGGTTTCCTCCGCTTCCCCGTCTGAAACAAATAATTAAACATAAACACTCCTTTGGGATCTAAAATGAATGGCGGGATTTGTTCTCACAGTTTCCCCGTAAACAATCTGTGTCGTCAACTTTTAGACAACTGGCCAGGTGCCTTTTTTTTTTTTTTGCCAGTTTGGGAGTTTGAGTGAGAAACCTCTGCTGAGGAAATGTAATTAAAATATTCCTGCATGTCAAATTGAATTCGACCTCCTGCTTTTTTTTCTTTGTGGGGTGTTTTGTCTCGCCTACCTTCTATAGCTGTGTAATTTGATTTGTGTGGAAGGGCTGGTAAATTGTATTGTCTATGACTGGTTTCATCGTTTGAAATGTGCTTTTTTTTTTCCTTTCATAAAAACAGCAGATATCACCGCGAGTCCATGCTGGTTTAAAACCTCCGCTGTTTTCACTCTTTTTGCTCATTGATATTCCTCTTTACTCTTTGTCTTTATGGGTGGTGTAATTATTTTCGCCACAGGGAGCCAGCGGAGTATTTTTAAAGTTATGCAAAGCCCACCGGGAACTGCCCACTAGTGGGGAGGGATTGAAATACACACCAATGCTTAGTAACCTCATCAACCAGAGCAAAACGCCCGATAAGAACCAAAGTTTAATGACACAGAAATGCATGTGCACGCACTGATGTTGAGAAATAATGGACGTACACACACATTGAAACGCGCTCATATAAATGCATCCTCACACAGCAGGGCATGTAGACACACATTGTGGAAATGCAGGTGTCCGCCCCTGCACACAAACAGATAAAGTTGCCATTGCTGCAGGCTGCAGGCCGATAAATTTCCCCCAGCATTCCTTTATGGGCTGTGCCTTTTTTTATTTTGCTGCTGGGGTTTTATCTGGGGGCAGCAGCGGCTGAATCCACATATCTTGGACCTGGCATAGTCAAGACTTCGCCCACAGTGCATCAGTTCTCACATGAGAAATGAGTTTTTTGATGAAACATCCCACCATTCTTAGGCCTGATGGAACATTACTATGGCCTTGCCCGCAGTAATCTAATCCAGTCGGGCCCAGGCATTGTCTGACACACTGGTGTGCAGGCTGAAAGACTGACAGATTGAAGGACCTGAATAGATGAGATGTGGAGTAAGAGCAGGGGATTGAGCCAGAATGAATAGGATATAAACTCAGAAGCAACAGAGTTACCGGATCTTCTATTAGGGAGTCCACATTTGGCATGCGAACATGTGCATCTCACCCGTCTCTCTGGAAGATATGAAACATGGTGGCTTGCTTGACTGTAGAGACGCTGATGGGTGAGTGCGGAGGGTTTGAGGGGGCGGAAAGACAGAATAAACATCAATAACAACCACCACAATAAGGAACAACATAAGCAACAGCAGCGGTGACAGCAGCTTGTGTGGAAAAAAAGCGCCACTTCAGAGGCTTGGGAGAAGCAGAGGTTTCATGAAGGGGAGCGGGTATGACTCATAGGTGGGCTTTAATGACCACAGACGGCCATTAGCAAGGTGTGAGGTAAACAGGCTTGGCCCCAGGCCCCCCCAGCGTTGCACACAGCTCAGTTATGACAGGCTCAAACTTGATATGAGTCTAACGAGCCCCCTGGTAAAATGCGCTCGTAAGAGAAACATATCCCCTCTGCACCTGCCAGAGGAGACTCTGACAACATGGTCACTGCTAGAGATCATTCAGCTATCATTAACTAACTTGTACAAACTCAAACCATTAGGGCGTTCCAAAAGATAAATTAGTCACATCGTACAAGTGTTAGGATTTTCTTTATCGTCTTAAATGAGTTTATGGTGTTGCTATTGTTATGGAAGTAGTAGAATAAACTAGTGTTCAGCATAAAACATCCACTCACCTGCTATATAGCTCATTTTAATTGGGACTAAGTACACTTTTTAGTTTGTTAGTAAAACTTATCAGTCACTCAGGACATGGTCGCCATGAAATATGTTTTGATCACACTCTTGAATTTGTGGAATTCTATTAGATTCAAAGCTGCATTGTAGGTTTTGAATACACCTCAGACCTCTTCCCAGGAAGCACGGGGGAAGTGATTTGTGGCCACATATGTATACTCCACATTACAGCTCAATGGGACTTGTCATTCGCATTTGACCAATTCCTGAGGACCAGAGGGCAGTCAGTTTCATTGTGTCCAGGAGACAGTTGGGGGTTCAGTATCCTACCCATACTTTGACACATGAATTGGGACTGGAATTGAACCCTGGTCTCCCATCAGTGGACATCCTCCTTTCTCCTGATCCACAGTCACTCCACTGCTTTTTTTTTTGTCCTCTGTCCAAAATATTAATTTTCCTGTTAAAATTTTTTTTCCAACAGCACCTTCGGACAAAACGTGGCTCAACCAACAAAGAGAAGGTTAGTTTAGTGCAGGTCAAGTCTCACCGATCCACGTACGCCTCAAGGATATTTACATTTTATGGACAGAGTAGATTAATGGAAAAGTAAAATAGGCCAACTCTGTCAAAAGAGAAAAATTAGAGGAGGTGTACTGAGGTTTCAACTCCAAAACTTGGAGATTAGTTTTAGACCTAATCCCCACACAGTTTCACACTTTTAGGAATTTGACCAAAACATCTTGCATGTGGGCCAGGACCGGACCAGGGGATTGGTTTGTGAACTGGCTTGCATTAACAAAGCTTGGTACTCTTATTTTTTAAATGAGAAAGCTCCTAGGAGGAGAAGAAGAACATCTATAAGTAACTAAAGAAGTCAAGCTGCCTATTTTAGACTATTTGTTGCACCACCAAATGATGATAGATGAATCTGCACACTTAAATACACACATTTGTGTTGTTTTTGGCATTATTTTGAGCTCTTAAAGTGCCACAAACAATGATCAAAATCAGATACATGATTTTCCCTGCACTGTTCTTAATGCATGTTCAAGGCTTTGACAGAATTGAAGACTTTTAGGGCTCCAGGATGATAACATTTTGGTTTCTGTGTGGTTACAGACACAAATCTTAGGCAGTAATGCTAGCTGTTAGCTGAGCTTTTTTCTTACCTGTTGAGAGTGTGTGGAGAGTAAAGTACTCAGAAATCTCAGCTGTGCAGTGGCTCATCTCCTCTGCCTGAGCAGCAGGCTTTCAAAGATTATTATCAAAACCGCTACCAGAACCATGTTTGAGGCTTTAGTCTGAAATAGCATTTTCACAGCTGTGGTTTGGTCTCCAACATGTCTCTCTGTGAACTCCAACTAAAGTTTAGTCATTTTACTTTAATAAAATTATTAATAATAGTACAAAACTAATGTGTCTAGCGTCTATAAAATACAAACATTTTCACAATAAAACATAATAATGATCAAATCTATATAAATCATAATGTGAATGTCTCATTAAACAGCCTTTTATGTGAAATGAAAACATCAGGACCTGATAATTATGTTTTTTTTTTACAGTTTATGTGACTTAAAATAAAAAAAAAACCTTCATATTAAAAATCACAAGGTTTAAAAGTACAACTGAACAAAACCACCTGACTTTTTCTCTCTCTCTCTTTTTTTATTTAACATTTTTAATGACCTTCCTTCTCAAGTTACCTCCCCTCCTCCCCTCTCTATCACCTTGTACAAGGAGAATGTCGATATGCTTTTCAGCTTTTTAATTGTCTCAGTGGGACTTTTATCCCCGAGGACAATTCTGTGTAACTACACAGGTGGTTCTACACTCCCATCCACCTTGGGAATGGGTGCAGAAATGTTTACAAGAGTTTTGGAAGTTTGTTTTAAACTTTGTCATCTTTTTAAATGACTCTTTTTCCCTTCAGCTCCATCTTTAGAGTTAATTTCCACCTTGCACTTGTCAGATAATTGCTTATTTGGGTAATAGTTGAGAAAACTATGCAGGAGAGATGAAAACTTATTGGAATGCTGTATGACGGCAGTGATTATTATCCATCTACCTGCTGGTATCTGCTGTCACTTTGTCAGCTACAGTAAACATAACTGAAATGTGCTGCACTGTGACAGTCTCTGCCTGGGTCACGTGACCTCAAGAGAGCACAGAAATTGGGATACAACCTGAAATTGTGAACAGTGCTCCATCTCCTGCCAAATACTGGGTGGTGTGGTAATGTATTATTAATAGGTCTGGACAGAAAGTAAAATGCTACAAGCAAGGAAGCAGACTAACACATCTCGTGTGCTCCTCAGCTTTTCAGCAAAAAAAAAAAAAGGATTTTTCTGTAAAGATTTCTGTGTGCTCATCCATCTATTATAAGGCATTTCACATGAAGATGTTTTCGAAGTATGATGTTGAATTTTTTGTTCTCGGCACCACAGTGGCCATTATGATCTTTATTTATAAGTGTCAAATGGAAAAAACATTCTCTTTTAGACAGAAATTATTCTTGTTAACAGCCTGGTAACTCTGAGCTAATCAGCCAATCACCAGGCAGAACATCTAGACATGGTGAAGTTCAAACTGAGTATCAAAATGATGAAGGGGATAAACGTGACATGATTGCTGGTTTTAAACGGGCTAGTTTTATTCAAAAACTGTTGGTCAACTGGGATTTTTGCTCACAACCATCTCAAAGGATTACAGAAAATAGTCCAAAAAAAAGAGAAAATATCCAGTGAGCAGCAGTTGTGTGGATGGAATTGTCTTGTTGAGGTCAGAGGAAAATGGGCAGACTGGCTGGAGATGATAGAAAGGCAACAGCAGCTCAAATAATCACTGGTTACAAAAGGTCTGCAGGATTCCATCTCTGGACACACAACAAGTTGAGCCTGGAAGCAGATGAACTAAAGCAGCAGACCTGGTGTCACTCCCATCAGCTAAGAGCAAGAAGGGCTACAATTCACACAGGATCCCCAGCACTGGACAATAAGAGATTAGAAAAATGTTGCCTGGTCTGAAGAGTCTCAATTTCAGCTGCTGGACGTGGAGTTCAGAATTTGGTGTAAACAACATGAAAGCATGATCCATCAACGGTATCAACAGTGCAGGCTGCTGGTGGTGTAATGGTGTGGGGGATGTTTTCTTGGCCCACTTTGGGCCCTTTAGAACCAGCTGAGCATTGTTTAAAGGTCCCATATTCTACAAAATCCACTTTCTAAAGATCTTTAACAGTCATATCAGTCCCAAAGACTGTGTATGAGACAAACAAGTGAGAACATATTTTCACCGTTTTCACTTCCTGATTCTCATTTTTGGGAAATGTGTTTTGAGATAAAATGGGTGGTTTCAAAATTTTTCCCCTGCTGACATCAGGAAGGGAAAAGCCCACTCCTCTCTAGAAGACAGAGCCAATCACGAGCACCTTTGGCTACCTGAGCCCACCCCCGCCCTTTAAAAACCACAGGAGTGTGCATCCTTACAAACGTTAGTAAACAGTCGTGGTGAAGCTACAAGCAAAGCACGGCAGTTGCTCCGTAGATGGTTGCATCAACGAGCACACGTCTTTTTTTACTCTCTTCATCCGAGACCCTGAAAACCCACCAACATCTTGCGAATGTGCAAGGAGAAGAGAGATGGGCGGGGCTTAGAGAAGCTTGGCTTGCCATCAGTCCTGCCCATTTGAAATGACAGTTTTGCTTCAGAAGGTGGCATGATGGGGGGGGGGGGGGGGGGGGGGGGGAACAACAGCTGCACTTAAAGTAAGGGCCAATTTGACCAATGCATAGCTTTCATATCATTGTGCATTCTATGGGACTTTTAAAAAGCACAGCCTACCTACACCATGTTGACTCTATGACATGAAGAATTAAAGAGTTCTGAAAGCAAAGGGAGTCCTACCCAGCAATAGTAAGGTGTACCTAATAAACTGACCAGTGAGTGTATAACCAGAAATGTTTTGAGATGCGAAAAATTATCCGAACCTTGATAATCAGGAAACCTGATTGGCTTCATCTCAACTACTACAATTACTTGTTTAAACATTTTATTTGTAGTATTTTTTACTATTAAATGATAGGTTGTCCCTAAACATAGACCAGGTGCAAGACTAGTCTATAAATGTATTACCTTAAAAATACTTACAGTTAAATCTGCAGTCAGTTTAGACATGTTTTTGGATTATAGAAATAAATTTGTAAAAAAATAACAGAAACACTGGAGCACCTAGAGAAAACATGCAGGTACAAAAATAATATGGAAACTCAAGCAGAACAGCAGAAATTCAACTCATGAACTTTCTTTGAAGAAACTTTGCAAACCACATTCTATCTACAGGTTTTTTTTTTACTTTAGTTAAAAGAAAAATGAGATGTTCCTCCTACTGCTCCTTTTTTAATTATTTTTCATTAGTCTCCAACATGACTAACCCATCTTTGTTCTTCATGCCGAATTAGTCATTTCTCATTTTTACGTGCTGCATTCATTTTTCCTAAAGCTGAAAACTTTCTTCAAAGACAAATCGTACAAAGCAAAACTGTTTTCCAAGTTTTCAGACTTTGAAATGTTCCACCCCGTCTTTTCTTGTTATTCAAAACAAGAGTCAGATCTCTGAGAGGCTGCCGTAGGGTCTGGGCGTCCTTTGTGGTCCTTTATGGTGCATCATGCTGGTGAAGCAGTGGCTTTGCTCAGCTCAGCAGGTATCATTCAGTGCTGGATGCCAGACAGAAAACGAAAAAAAAAAAAAAAACGAGATGCAGAAACCCATGGCATGGCTGGAGAAAATGGATCTCATAAAAACAACACAATCGGACTGTAAATGAGCGGTGGAGCAGACAGGCAGGCGTAGAACGGCGGTGCCTGCGTGGGGAAGGACGCCAAACGGTCTCAAACCAGACACTCAGATTCAACACTTCCAATCATTCACACTGCCTTGAGCCATCGCTGCAGTATTATAGGATCCTCCAGGATTTTTTCCCTCATTGACTCTTTCGGAGACTGACAGCTATCTACATTTACTGACACCGAGGGAACTACAAGACCACAGAGAGCGGGTAGGGGTGCCAGGCTAATTGACTGTCTTCCAGCTGGTTGATGGCTGACTTTGGAAGAAACGGGAGGCCAGCAGCCCACCGCCATTTTTTTTCTCTTCACAGCCAGGAAATCATGAGCAGTAAAATCTTCTTTTTTTTGTAGAAATATGTGAACTCTGCCAGCCAATTCTCTCTTTGTCTCTTCCACAAACATGTGGCTGAAGATGTGTGAGTCACCATCACCACCACCCTGGGTGTTGGGGAGTTTTTTTGTTGCCGTTACGAATGCTGCCTCCACGCTCCAAATGCAGAAATTACAATTAGATAGAGCTGAAGGGGTCTACTAAATAAAGCATTTCAGAGGTTAAATTATTGAACAAATAGAGATGTATACCTACAGCAAAACAGCAGGACCTCACAGGCTTTTATTTTTTACCAAAGCAGCAGAATCAACCATGTATTAAATTATGTGTTCCAATTATTTGCTTCAACCCACCTCACACATTGGACTCTTAGGTTTTTCTTTTTCTCTGGAAGTGAAGAAAGCGGCATCTGAGAGCCTATCGAGAAAAAAAAAAAGACAGTTGCTTCAGTACTTTTGCAATATAGTGCAAGTTACATCAATAAAACATGAAACTAGTTTTATTGTGGTATGCGTTATTTATTGTGCTTGTGCACCACCATAGCTGGGGGGCACTGTGTGTTTTGAGTTATCCATCTCATCTTGTGAAAGCGATGCTTCATGAAACCCGTGGCGAAAATTCTTTGGGGTTGGCAAAAAAATCGTTTAATCTTTTCGTATTTAATGAAGAACTGATGAAAGTTTGGGCTTCACAGTTTTGTCCATTTCTTTAATTAATAAATCATGTAAAGATTTAATTCCACACTGTGTTACAAATCATTATTGTATTTATGTGTAATAAAAGATACATTATTGTTTTTCATTTAAAGGAGCAGCGGGCAGGATGAAGAGACGGAACTCATGAGCGACACACCTGGCACTGCGAGTAACTGCAGCCCGGCACAGGAGCATGTACAAACTCCAGTGACGTACTGCCAGACTGCTGCCCATATTCAGATATTATGAAAAAAGCAACATCGAGCGGCGAAGGCTCTGTCCCAATACTTGCACTTCCACCCTTGTGTCCCTCAATTGCGCGTTCCCACGGAGGTGCGTGAGTGTAGGGTGTCTCGATTCTCTAGAGTGGAAAATCAGGACCTTGGCCCCACCTTCTATTCCACCCTCGCTCCGTACTTTGCCGAAGTTTGCATTGGTGCAGACTTTGGTGAAGGGTTTTGCCCATAATCCCAAGTGCACTTCGTAGAGGACCGTAGGCTGCAGTGTGGATATTGGGAAAGGGCCAAAGTAACAATTATTATTATTCTTTTTTGATTTTTATGGCGGTTGGCACGCAACATACATTTTCTTCCGGTTTTAAAGCTGTCGAGAACACGCAAAGCAGTGTCAGTTCACGTCACATCCGTAGGACAGCGTGGGAAATTCAGGACCGAACTGCAGTGCATTTTGCAGAACTCGGCCTGTTCAAGAAAATGGAACGATACATGGGTGGTCTCATTCTTTTTGGTTTAAAACACTTCATCACGCATTGACTTCAAAAAAACTGAACATGCATGCTTTTTTTTTTACAAATCCTGCTCCCTGCTCCTTTAAACTCATGGATGCTATTGTGTCTCAGGGTTATTCAAATCACAGAAATCAATGTCAGAGACCTGTGATAATTTGTTTGACAGGTGAGCCCAATTAGAGGAAAAACCTACTGAAGGACATTCCACATTATTAAGCAGACCACCATTATTAAGTAATATGGGAAAGAAAAATGATATTGTTGCTGAAAAGCGTGAAATAGTTGAATGCCTTGGACAAGGTAGGAAAACCTTAGAAATTTCACAAAAACTTAAGCATGATCATTGTACTGTTAAGAGATTTGTGGCTGATTAAGAGCACACACATGGGTCCGTGCAAATAAAGGCTCAATGAGGAAGGTTTCTGCCAGACAAATTCACCGGATTAAGAGAGCAGCTGCTAAAATGCCATTACAAGGCAGCAAACAGGTATTTGTAGCTGCTGGTGCCTCTGGAGTCCTGCATACATCAAGGTGTAGGATCCTCCAGAGGCTCACAGTTATGCATAAACCTTCTATTTGACCACCCTTAACCAATGGCCACAAGCAGAAACAGCTGCAGTGGGCCTAGGAACACTAGAAGACACATTTTCCAACAGTCCTGTTCACTGCTGAGTCCCGTACAACTCTGCATGGTCCAGATGGATGGAATAGTGGATGCTTGTTGGATGGCCACCATATCCCACCAAGGCTGTGATGTATGTCAGCAAGGAAGCCATGTTTTCGACCGACATAAAGAGGAGATAGCTGGTCAGTTCCTTAAGGGTCCCTGAAGGTTTAAAAATGGCCTCTGAAAAGTATGTAGAGGTTCTGACTGACCACTTTTTTTCATGGTAGAAAAATATGAATCATGCTTTCTGTAGGCTGCACGGTGGCGCAGCTGGTTAGCACTGTTGCCTCGCAGCAAGGAGGTCGTGGGTTCGCGTCCCGGCTCTGCGGCCTCTCTGCGTGGAGTTTGCATGTTCTCCCCGTGCGTGCGTGGGTTTTCTCCGGGTACTCCGGTTTCCTCCCACAGTCCAAAGACATGACTGTCAGGCTGATTGGGCTGGTAAATTGTCCTTAGGTGTGAGTGGGTGTGTGGTTGTTTGTCTTGTTCGTCTCTGTGTGGCCCTGCGATGGACTGGCGACCTGTCCAGGGTGTCCCCCGCCTCTCGCCCCTTGACCGCTGGAGATAGGCACCAGCTGCCCCGCGACCCTCTGTGGAGGAAGAAGCGGCTACAGAAAATGGATGGATGGATGCTTTCTGTAAGAAAATCACCTTTATGAATGACAATGCACCATATCATGCTGCAAGCAATACCTCTGTGTCATTGAATGCTATGGGAATAAAATTATTGACATTCATGGTGCAGCATCCCCTGACCTCAACCCTTTCAGAAACACAAATCTAATGGATGTTAGAATTGCAAAGCTGCTACCAACCAGGGGCCCCATGTTCAAATATAACAACCTGTTTAAATGTTTTTTTGATTGAAATAGCTTTTGATTTCAGTAAACATGACCTCCTAATGCTGCAAATTCCACAAGTTGCCATTTTCAGTTCTTTACAACCTATCAAATGTTTTGGATATTTGTTGTGTAGAATAATTTGGAACAGTGCATTTTAAATTTATGTAAAAAATTTGGGAGGTTTCTTCTATAACATTCAAATTATAAACTAGTGGTTGGTGACTTATGCTGACTGTCACTTGCATAGACTATTTGGGAAAATCTGAGAAAATATTTGCATAATTATGTGGTAAATTGGAAATAATTAAACAAGTATTATTGTTCATCAAAATATGATGGTGATATTGTGACATGGTGCAGTGTGTATCTATACTACATTTTAAAGGTTTTATCTCATGAATTACTTTGTTGTTTTGCATGTTTTAGACTTTAGAGTGATCTTTATATTATAAATGTTGATCCAAAGATTAATAAGCAACCATGGCAACACAGACAGCCAGTGCACCTATGATGCAGCATTGATGCCCTTCAGCGTCATGTCAACATTAGCAGAAAGGCATTCATGTGAGGCAAGTTTTATCTGTCAGTGTCATTATTAGAGGAGCAGCTGACAAGGAGGCATTCTGCTGAAAGACAGCTAAAGCCATGAAATGTGTAGAAATGAAAAGCCACTTTGAACTAAAGCACTGCCATATTAAACAGCAATATCCCAGCTCTTCTGTGTGATGACCACTATTTTTGCACCATGGTTAAGGCAGCTCATTGAAGGCAAGGTGCCATTTTCCCACATAAGCTTGCTGTACTTTAACTGTCTCAGGGTATCTGCAACTTTCAGCTCAATCATTCTAATGGTTTAGTTATCTATAGGCAAGGATGCACACAGTTTTGTCATTAAAAGGTACTCAGGGGAAAACCTGGTGCTGACGTTTGGTACGCACGAGAGGTGGGGCGTGCAGGGCTGTGTGATTGGCACCATGAAAGCACATGTGACGTTTGAAGCCGCGAGTCATTATCAAACTACACTCAGTCGCTGGCTGAAACAGAGCAGAAAAGCATGAACCAGTTCTATCGGGGAAGCTAATTAGCAACACACACTTAGGTGTTGCAACAAAAAGAGTCCCCAAACATAGTTTTCCATGACGGCTCCGGTTCGCAAAGGCGTATTTGGGAAGAAGGATCAGGTCTGCACATGATGTCTGCGGTGCGCATGCGTACTGGCGGACTAGTTATGTGTACCCCTGTCTGTAGGCATGAAAAGTAATTAGGTTGATCAATTTGAAGTTGAAGTTTCTTCTAAAACTAAAAAAGGAACTGCCAATTATATTGGTTGTAAGTTTTAAGCAATTTTACGATTAGAAATTTGTTTATCTGTTGTTGTTGTGAACATTTGACCTTATCGAATAATCAGATTAGGACCTTTGAAAATCCTCACTCTAGTGCAGGTATCAGAGCATGATAACACCTGAAAATGTAGGGATTAGACATGGTTTCTACCAATTCTGTTCTGAGGTCTAATCAGATTCCATTTACTTTAAAACAACCGTGAAATAACCAGCAAAATGAATGTGCCTTCGCAGTTCCAGAAAAGTTAAGTTCACATACCTTTTCTGCTTTGATTGGTCAGCTTCTGTTGTCCAAATGGGCCAAGATTCAGCTAAAGTTCTGGCTAATGAAGAAAAAAAAAAAAACAAGCAAGCAGTGAAAGGCATTTTATCAAATGCTAAATTTGCATACACCCACAAACTAAGTCGTGACCACTTTTTTAAAGTTGTTAGCTGGAAACTTAACACAGTATTGAGAACATAAGACATCTTCATAAATGTATAAACATCAAAGTTGGTTTTATTCCATTTTTAAACATTAAGCTGGCCAAATAGAATGATGGAATTTTAATGTAAAGTAGCATATTAACAATATTTCAGTTTTTTTATAGGAATCAAACTGCCTTGCTGTTCTTGTTTCAGTACTTCCTCCTGAGTTGTACTTAGACAGAACTTTAAAACAAACTTATCGAGTCCAGAGAATGGAGGCAACAACACAATTTCTAAACACTTTAAAGTATTCTCCTGAGCAATGCTGATAAACAATATCTGATCCAAACCTAATATCCATTTCAATTTGCAGTGGATACGCACACACACAACGTCTGCACTGAAGTCATCATATTGATTTAACCTAAGCTGCCTAGATGGGAAAAATGGCATCCATTGAGCCCATTCAAAGAGGGTTGCATATGGAATTGATTTTGCAAGACGATACAGTCTTTCAAATGATTCAGTACAGTCCAACTGTTGGATATTTGAGATGAATAAATACATTCCTTTCAGCTTTTTTGCTGTGTTAAATTGGAGTCTCTGTGAACCATAAAGATGACCCGTTCTGCTGTCATACCACACTCCTTTCTGTGCAAGTTTAAAAGGAAGAAGCACCGTTGGATAATGCAGTAAGAACACTTGACAATAAAAAGAAATGTGCATGGCGTAGAGGTCAGTTGGACCATATAATTTCCCTGCTTCAGGGGTCAAAAGCATTTACGTGCAATTGTGACTTTGTAGCAGCACACAGCTAGAGCTTAAAGATAAGATGATAAGATGATAAGATGATAAGATGATAAGATGATAAGATAGATAGATAGATAGATAGATAGATAGATAGATAGATAGATAGATAGATAGATAGATAGATAGATAGATAGATAGAGGTGGTGTTGGCTCTGCAGCTTGCGCTCAGGCCTCAGCATTGACAAGCTGTCCACATCTCACTGTAATTTAGAGACTTCACCCCAGAGAGCATCTCTGAGTTATAACATTTCTCCTGACCAACTCTTCCTTCCCACTCTCTCCTTCTGCTCTCTTCTTCAATCTGCCTTTTTTTTCCCCTCTCAATTCTGCTTTTGTTTACTTCCTGATCATACTACTTTGATTCATTGCATCGTGAGGCAGATTATTTAAAAAAGGCCTCCCCCCCCTAAAAAAAAAAACAAAAAAACACAAGTGCATGATCAACAGACCAGATGGTGCAAATGTAACTTTTTCTTTGATTTTTTTAACATTCAGACCAAGAAAAAAAAATGTTTAAAGCTGTTACAAATATTCTTATTTCCAATTGGCATTTGAATGGTGATCTAAGTTATAATGCAATATAAGACAATACAATTTGAATGATAATTATTATGTGAAACAATCAAATTTTTACACAAATAGACAAATTTCATGCATTTTTTAATTCAAACATGTTTCATTAAGATGTAGGGAACAATATGTGCTCTGCCAAACGGGTGATTAGAATGATATTTGGGGAATATTAAATGGTCCTATTATTCCCATGATTTAATATCAATTTACTAATGAATTGCTTTATTCCATTCACCAAAATATGCTGACATAATTCAGTGATGCTGGAAACTGTTTTTTTTTTTTTTACTTATAGGGTGCAGATGTGGCTCCATGTGATCATGAAGCCCACATTTGTCTCTTTTCACACACCATCCTGCCACTTGCAAGAAAACATGTGGAAAAATACATCAAATCCTCAGACCTGCAGTGTGTTTTACAGATTTTAAGTTGCATTTGTGACTCTGTGATTACAGATTATTTATCACAGTGAAATCTGAGCATTATGCTGGTCAATAATTGAAGGTAAAATGATTAGATCATTTTCAAACAAGCTATAGCTAGCAATTTTACACAGACACGTCTCAGAGCTCTCACCCCTCCCATCTGGTATAATCCTTATGCCACGCCTCCTTGAATAAGGGACCGTGCATTGCCACAGTAACAAAAGAATGCAAAACACCAGTCATTAAATGCATAATATTCTCCCTGGTTTTTCCTCTTTCTACGTCCAAACATTTTTAGTTTTCCGCTAGCTAAAACTGTTTTTCTTTTTGAGACTCTGGTATTTTTTTCTAAAATTGAAGTGCTAACAGCCGGCTGTTTCTCTTCTTTTCTCACTTCTGGGATGTTCTGTTGAAAAATGCTCCTGCACGCATTAAAGGAGGATCCAAGCAGTGTGGATGTGCTTCGGCAAGACAGACAGCCAGATTGTCCAATAGTTGCTTTCGGTCTGAAACGTATGATTGGCTGAGGTTTTTAGAGAACTTCGAGGAAACCACCTTATTGATTTCTTTTGGGTTTTTTTTATTGCTACCATATATTTATAGCTATACTATGTTAGAATGTTGTTAAAAGGCATGGAAAAAAAAATGTTTTAAGCCAATTTGTTTTGCAAATTACCTATAGTACCTTTAACATTTCAAGTGATCTTATATTAGACTTGTAAAGCAATTACACCCACATTAGTCACCACACTGTAAAAAGAAAACAGGGGTCTAACTTTAAAAAATTGAAGTAATCGGTCACAATAAATTAAATTAAGTTCTTTCAAAGTTAATTTATTAAGTTTGTTCAAAGTAAACTTAAAAAGATTTACTTGGATAAACCTAATTAAATTCCTTGTGACTGATTACTTCAATTTTTTTAAGTTAGACCCCTGTTTTTTTTAGGTTAGACCAATGTTCTCTTTTTACAGTGCAATACTATTCATTGTTTTTGGAAAAGCTCTTGAGAGTTTATATTTGTTACTTTTGTAAATTTTTATTCTTTTTAAGATAATTGATTGCTTCTACAAGTATGATTTGGGGAGTGACCACAATGGCTCTAGCAGGCATTTGTTTACATTTTTACTATTATACTTTTCATAATGCCATAACTTGTACACACTGCCATTTGTCAACAAAACTCAAGCTATTACATTTTTTTATTGCAATCTTTTTATAACTGTGTTTTTTTTTAGTTTCCTGTGTTATGAGTCACCTAATTGTACTGATATTTTTTTCTTACTTTATTGCAGCCTAACTTTCTCTTCTATGATTCATAATTTAATTTATACATGTATTTATGTTTTAATATAAGTCCAGAGGACAAACATTAAGCATTATTTTATTTTATTTATTTTATGCTGTTTTTATCAAGCAGCTGGACATCAAAACAAGCAGGAATGTGTTTTTAGGAAACCTAATAAAATGCTTTGGAGATAATTCCTGTCATTTTTAACCAAACCATATCCTGGTAGTGAGCAGACCAGTTTTGTGCGTTTTAGAGGGGTTTTTACAAATACTTCCCACACATTCATGTGTACATTTTGCCTTTAGGTTGAGTTCTTCATCAGCTCCTAAGATCCAACGTTTAATCAAATGGGACGTTCCTTTGGCCGCTTCTAAAACAATCTGCCAGTTACTCACATAACATTAGAGTTGTAGCAAAGTAATTGTGTTCCTGCTTGAAAGACGGACGCTTGCAAAAAGCTTAGCAAGAATTCAAAGGATGCTCAATCCAAAGTAAGCCATGTAAGATGTGATTTTTGTAGGAATTCAATGCTCCTCATCATCGTTGGCGTTTTCGTCTGACAGTGAAAAATTAAGACCAGACAATTTGGATGCTAATTTAATAGCTGAGCACATGATTTTCTCTTCTCGGTAAAGCTTTACGCCCCATCGTAAATCTGTCGCCGCGGCCTCACGCGCGCCGCCTTCATTTAAGCCCAAGGTACAAAAGGTACAGTCGTCTTCCTCCACCACTGCGAGGAACAACAACCGTCATTATGCTCAGTTTTAATCACTTAATCCGTGCTTTAATACAGAAGTAAACAAATAAAAGCACATCTAAGTAAATGAACAGTTGGGTTCGTTGTGTAATAGCTCGTAAATCTTTCAGAGTTTGTAATGAGCTCCTTGCTCCTTTGGGCTCGGCAGCAAGAAATCTGCACTTCACACACGAGTGAGAGCCTCATGCAAGAAGACTCCCACTCTAAATATACCACTGAGAGACTTGGGGGAAAATTGGATTGTTTGTTTGGGGAAGTTGTGTTAATCCATGCAAGGATCTTGTGTTCATTTGGATGAGAAATGAGCACCTCTAGAAGTCTACAGTAGCCGTATGTAGCACGACGCTTTATTCCTAAGACGTATGTTGTAATACCGTCTTTAATGGTGGGCTTTATGATGTTTGTGTGTGGAGACTTTGCTGTGAAATGTATTTCAATTTAAGCATTAGATACAGTACCTAACAGTAAGGGATGTCATTGCCATTCGTTTTTTTTTCCCCTGTATCTAGGCAACAAGAAAATCACATAACATCTCCCTTCCTCGCCTTACTTCTGTTCCACCAACTCTTTTTTTTTCTATTTTGCTTTAGGGAACACCAAGTTACTTCTTTTTTATTTTTTAAATTAAAGGCTCACAAAGCCTGTCCCTAAATGTGTGCAGATTTATTCAGACCTTCCTTTTTAAAGTTCAAAGGGATTTGCAGGTGGAATTCGGCTCCATCATCCGCCGAGTTGGGATTGTGTTTTATGACTCTCCTTGAGGAGTGATGAAATGTTTACCGGTAGTTGAGGAGCAAACGGGAGCAGAGGGGAGGGAGTCATGCGACGTGTGGGAGGATTCCCTCACATCTAACAGTGTGGGGTTGTGTAGGGAGGAGGTGGAGGAGGAGTTTGATCTCCAATTGGCACAACCCCTGCTGATATAAATTAAATCCATGAGCTTGTTGGAAAAATCTTATGTGTGTTTGACTTTTTACATCAACACACTAATGCCTGCTTTGTTTCTGTTCCATCCAATTTGACTCGTTTGCTTCTCTGCTGCTTCGAATATATATATTTTTTTACTCCTTACTTCCCACCAGTTTTCAATTTAGAATAATTTCTGGGCATCAGACTTACATAACCTTCATTTATCCAGTGATGTCTGGCATTCAGCGCTGATGCTTTGAAAAGGAGTTGCCACAGAAACAGTGCGAGATTTCTACTGCTGTACAAAAAAAATGAACGCCTCAAGAAAAAAATTTTTTTTAAAAAGGAACAAGGGACATTTAACTGCTCTGAGCCTGATTAATACCTACAGAGATAATTGAACAGAAATACATCCGATATTTGAAAAGTATCACAAACTACTGTATTTAAACTGTTCCGTGTATGCAATTTATTTTCATTCTCCAAACATTTTTTGTAATCAGCCATTGATGCTTCTACAATCTAAAAATTATCTATTTCTTATTAATAACATCAAAAATGTTATTTACTTTCATCCCTTTTTTAACTAACACATAAGAATTATGAAAAAATGTTTGCAGATGGATATAAATTGTATATATAGTTTGTAAAAGCTCATAATGTAAAGATTGCTCCAAAAACCTTTACCAATCTATACAAGTTGCAAAAACAGTATGGTAAGAGATTCAGCTAAAAGACTAAAATCAACAGTTACTACCTAATCAAAACAATTTATACAACGAGCAACAACAAGGCAAGTAGTAAAATTATGCTAATAAATATGTCTGCAAATCTAGACAAAACAACCATCCTCTTGATGCTAACCAAGCAGCCAAAAACCAGCCATAAACAAACCAAAGCAAACAGCGAACAGCTCCCACCTTTGCCATCTTCTGTTTGACTGCCACTATCCACCAGAATCAGATAATCCATTGCCTCTGGTACACTAAAATGTGAACATATATTCTTTCCTGATGGTTTGTAGATGACTTATTATGGTAGCATATAGGAAGTGCTTGGAAATCATGCCTGCACTTGTCAGGGGTGCCGGTGATGCACAATTCTTCTTTTAATTGGTGAATAATACTGTCAACTATCTGATTTCTTTCATTTCTCCTTCACTTTTATTGGTTCTAATATTTCAAAAGGGGTCATGCAAATTGACAAATGGTTCCACTAGATTCTGCTGGGAAATCCACCTATAGGATGTCTGTATGGAAGTTCCTTTGCAGTGACCGTCAAACGTGATGTGTGGTTTCACTTAACTTTTAAGTGTTTTATAATAATGTGAAATACATCATAAACATATGGAGTTCAACATACTAAATACAAAATATATATTTTTTACTAATTCCTCTGTAAAACGTCTCTAATTTATATTTTTATAATCAATTTTAGTTCAGATTAAGGTCAGATGTTCTTTTGTTTTTCTAGAAGTTTAGGTTTTTCGCTTCATCATTTCAAAGATATATTCGCTATACAATTTACAAATGCTTTAGGCAAAAATCAGAATATCCATTTCTATTGTGTGCCAAATTAATTTACCTATTAATATTTATATAAATTATTACACCTCTGGAGTAATCTGATGAGTGTTACCTTTTGTTTTTTTTTTCACCAACATAATACAAATAAAATGTAGTTGCTGAGATGTAGTCACTTTAATATGGGCAATTCATTTTCGAGAATGTTACAAAACAAGAAAAAGGCCACTGGCTAAAGAGGCAAGAAATGATCTTTTTTTTATCCAATTCACCAACAGTACCAACAGAAATACAAGTTATCACCTAAATATACAGTTTAAAGTACTTGTTTTGATGCATCTTTGTAAAAGAATGCACCCATTTATCCAGCTTTCTATCCACTCCTGCATGAATGCTTTTTCACAATATTTTGATGACGCATAAAATGTTAGGATGCAGAATAACATGCATAAATAATTAAACTAAATGTAGTGAGCCATTTGTTTAAAGCTTAATGTCATAAGGTGGTGCAGAGTGTGAAGCAGAGGGTCTGGATTCACTAATAACGGTTGGTTGGGAAACTAAAAGTCGTTAATTCTAATTTCATAGTACACAGCTCTGCAGGGAAATGTACAAACTCTAAAAGTAAAGTCAAATCCAGAATGAAAATAAAAAAGACACTAACAACTTGCAGAAAGCAAAGACTTAAGATTTTTCACTAATGACAGTAAAAAAATCATCTGTGTCAACTAACAGACTTGGTGTGTGAAACAGCAGAAAGTTGAATATTAAAAAGCTAGAAATGCAAAACTGAAGCAGAAATCTAACAAACTGTAAAGACAGACTCTTAATGATGCTCTCCTTCTAGAGCCGGCTATATGATTCCCCAAAGAGACCACTGTTATAACCAACAACATCTGCTTTTTATTTGGGGCAGCTTTAGCACGGTGGTAGGGAAATCACCTTTCAAAGGTTTGGTGTTCAATCCCATCTTCTTCAGCATGCTGAAGTGTCCTTGGGCAAGACACTGAACCTCCCACTGTCCCCAATATGCTCATTGGTTTATGACTGAGAGCGTAGAAGTGCTGTATATAGAGAGTATAATGTATAATATAAATCACCGTTACTAAATGAGAAAAACATTATGCTGTTTTCAGAACCTGGATATGGTTAGAAAGGCCTTATATAATTGTGCACCATTAATCATGGATTTCTTACCGTAGCTTCTTTTATTTTCCTCAGAAACGTCTTCTTTCAAGGTCAGCTGATTCCTTATTTCATCCCGTTAATTTCCCGAATTCACTGATAAAAGATACATCTTCAAAAAACTATAAAATGAAAACACCACAAAGAGCTAAAATGCTGTAAAGGTATAGATCTCAGATACAGTTACAACTTATCGAACATTGGCTTGTCTGTATCATTTTTTATGGAGGTAACAGGTTTAAGATTTCTCCATAAGAAAACTTAATTTTTTTTAAAAGAAACACCAAGGCAGCAAAGAAAGTTGGCCACAGAAGGAGATTAGATTCTGACCGCAGCTGATGGTACCATGTGATGGATACAGTCCACAGGTGACAACTCGTGCTGACACCTTCAGTGACAAAATCTTGCTTTATAGTGACCGACAGACTACCTGCAGCCCGGCCTCTCTCCACAGATGAGGCTTGATATTCGCCGCAGTGTGAAAATCACTTGTGCTACATTCCAACGATTTCTTGCAGGGAAACTATTGAGAAAAGAGCTACCTTGTAAAGATAAAGTGACGCCTTTTCTAAAAATATCTAATTTCCGAGCAAAGCCTGATCTTTGGTTTGATTCAGTCTGTGTGCCTTGTGGGCACAAGTGGTAATTAGAAGAGAAAGAATTACTGGGCCAGTTGTTAATTATAACCACAGTGCGCTACACCTCTGTGCATTGAATATACATGTGGAGAGGTGCGTTATTTGTGCAGGCTTATATGTGTGTGCATCTTAACACATGCATCCACATTCAAATTATAATACCCACTTTATCTAGAAGCTTTTATTACAGTCCCAGATAATAAGAAATCACCAGCAAAAAGACACAAAGAGGAGAGAGATTAAAAAGTAGCAAGAGTTCCCTGTAAAAATCAGGCTGTTGTAGATTCCATGACCTCATCCCCCCCCCCCCCCCAAAAAAAAAAAAAACCATTAGTTCGAGAAGATAACCCTGAAGGAAGAAAAGAAATATTGACGTCAAAACCTTGCCTACTTTTCAGTTGTTTTGTCTTTTCTTCTCTTGCTAGCATGTGAACCACAATTCCTGGCAATCTGACAATTATTAAAGGGCAATGAGGAAACCTGAAAAAAGGAAGATAAGCTAAGGCTCCTGTATAAGTACCTCTCCATCCAATGAGATAGGGAATATAACTTCAAAGCTAATTGTTTTTTTTCCCCGTTATTCGTATCCTTTTCATGAGGAACATACTTGAAACGAAGAAGTGTGAAGCTTTCTTTTCACTTTCCCTCCTAATAAATTCCCCTGCTTTTATCCTTCGTCCTAATTTAAAGGCAAATTAAAATTCATTGGATTTCAACATGTTCATTAGGGTATGAAGGTGAGCTCTCTGAGAGAGGATGTGGTGCTTTAAAGGTACTTGTCTGCTTCTGTATAAGTGAATGACAAATAGAGTCAGAAACGTTGGAGAGGGAGGCTTTTCTATACATCAACGGATTTTAGATTCACTCAGTCATACAGTGAATTATAGTGATACTACTAATTTATATATGCTATTGTATGAATAGTCAACTTGTTTATGAATAGACATTGCAAGTAGTAGTAGTAGTAATTTTATTCATTCATGAAAGCAATTTGTCTAGACAGATGCTTCCTGCATATATATTCATACATATATACCTATACCAACACAAACATACATAGCTATCTATATATGTAGTTTACATATACATGCATATACATACACATGGACACTTGCACATGACTGAACAGGCTTTTGCAGAAGCAAAAGCTTATTATTATTGCCTAACCCACTTACAAATCAAACACTACGTATATCTCTTCAATGTAATGATAAATGAATGATAAACATATAGTCACACTAGTACCCTACAAAGATATTTTTACTGACAAGTCTTTTGAAAACTAAAAGTGAAAGTTGCTGTTTTAAATTCTAATTTAGCCTCATTCCAAAATTTTACTCCCATATCAGAAATACATCTCCTTTTAATACCTCTCTTAGCTTTTTGAACCATAAATTTACAGACACCTCTCAAATCATAATTACTCTCCCGCATCTAGAAAAACGTCTGTACATTGTCAGGAAGTGACACTAATTTTGCTCTAAACATAAATTGCATAATATTATAGTAATATAGGTCCTCTAATTTCATAACCTGAGGATTTAAAAACAATGGATCAGTAAGTAGTCTTATTTATAACTCGAATTGCCTTTTTTTTGTAACGTTTTTATTAATTTTAGTTTTTTTTTTGTAGGTTGAGCCCCATATTTCTATACAGTATGACATGTAAGGTTGAATTGGTGAGCAATAAATTAAATGTAAAGCCTTGGAGTTTAATAAATCTTTAACGTTATATAGTATTGCCATTGATTTAGATATTTTTCCTTGTAGTTTAATTGTTTCCATGATAGGTTATAATCAATGACAACTCCAAGGAATTTTGTTTCAAAAACTCTTTCAATTTCAGTATTTAAAATGTTTAATTTAAAATCCACATTATTTACTTTTTGATTTCCAAATATCATGAATTTAACTTTTTTAAATAATCAGTGATAATTTATTCACATCAAACCAAGATTTGAGTACTTCCAATTCTTTTTCAGTTCTCTTTAAAAGTTCATTTAGATCCTTACCTGAACACACTAAATTTGTATCATCTGCTAACATTATAAATTTGAAAAATTATGTGGTGTTACATATATCATTAATATATAATATGAATAGTTTTGGACTTATCACGGACCCTTGTGGAACACCACAGACTATTTCTCTAAATCCTGATGTAATGTTTTCAATTTTTAGACACTGTTGTCGGGCTTGTAAACAACTTTCTAACCATGAATTTGCTATACCTCGTAATCCATAATTCTCCATTTTCTTCAATAATCTTCTGTGGTCAATTGTATCAAAAGCCTTCTTTAAATCTACAAAAATACCAACAGTAAGTAAACTCCTTTAATCATTGTCACCTTATAGTTCCTTTGTGCATCCTGGTAAATAGCATTTACACAAGATCAAAATTTCAACATGCAGAAAGGTTATAATGTTATCATTTTTTTATAAAACATAATAATATAAAATTGGACATATTTTACTTCCACAAACACAGCACATATACGTTCTTAGAGCTGCTTGATGGAACATAATCAGTTATTTTGATTTAGTTTAAAATCATAGTTATTTAATACAATTACTAATTAAATGTGAAAGATCAGATCTCAAGTTTTAAAGAGACTGCAGATACAGATTTACATCAACAGGTGGCAGAGAGGTGCTGTTAATAGTGATATGAAAGGAAAAGTCCAAATTGTGATACCAACATAAATTGTATCATACTAGAGTTCATAAAGACCATCATAAAATAGTCTAATGTTCAAATTCAAAACACAAGTAGAAAGCAGCTTCACCTAGTACGTGATCAATCAATCACATGAAAGAAAAAAAAACATGTGCATGGAATGGTGCTAAAAAAGCAGAGAAGAGCTGCTATAGAAGCTTGGCTGTCTAAGGAGGATAACAGAGCACAATTTTTTTTCTCAAAAGGCTTTATTGCATTTTTAAAATTTCACTGGACACCAAACCACAGAGCACGGAGGGCTCATAAAACAATGAAAACATATTTTTTAAATGCTCTATACACCACCAGTGTGTTTTGCCTTCGCTCTGCCATCTTTTGCTGAATTTTTAAAACATCAGAATATGGATATGAGTTTATGAGTGGTGGAAGTGTACCTCATTTGGTAGGAATGGCAAGAAAGGAGCATGCATGCAAAGTGGAATGTGTCAACATGAATTTTAATAATTATCATTTTTGTCACTTGCGCTGTTTGTGTGACCTTTTGAAGTTTAAATTGAAATACAAATTAGATTAATTGCAAAACACTAAGTGCTTATGCATCCGCTTTAGAGTCTTTAGCTGCTTTTAAAGATGAAATATAAAATAAGTACATCAGCTAATGTGTATGCAAAAAAAATGACAGAAATTTGGGTTAGAATGCATCCTTCCTAAAGCAGAATGTGACATTACTGAGTGCTGGTGACATGCATGTTTGGTTTCCAGCAAGGAAACTAGTAGGTTAGAGTGAGCTTCTTAGGTTTTCACTGCTAATATAGTGAGGGCGTAAATAAAATGTCTGGACTATGCTTTCATTTTGACACTTTTCATCCAGTTCTCACATATTTTGAAACATAATTATGGGTCATAATTCTCGGCACGAACAAACGAGCCACAGGGTAGCTTTGTGTAAGTAGGACAGTTTGTGCAATCAATGCCAATTAGATCTATTTAGCTTACTTCATGCACACACACACACACACACACACACACACACACACACACACACACACACACACACACACACATCTGACATTCAAATGAGACTCATCACTGCAGTGCAAATTTAAGTTTATGTTGATAAAGCAATCATAAAACCAAGAACCTATAGAATAAACCACAAACTTTATTAGTATAGTCACTAACTCCATAATCAAGCTTATGCAATAGCTTGTTAATACTAACAAAAATGATGATTGATCGTTGTATTAGGTAGTAGCTCCAACACATAGAGAAATGTGCAATAATTTAAATTTCCCAACCTAAAATCCCACCCCATCACAGATTATCACATTGAATGTTAATATATCAATTTAAAAAGTTTGATTGCAACTCTGGATTTGATTGGAACATTAGATCCACCAATGGTTTTAAGTGATAAGCCAACCCTTGATAATCCCATACAAGTTGCACTTAAAATAATGAGACTAATAAACAGGTTTATAGTATGCCGAGAAGCCTTTTACAACTCAGTTGGCTCTGGTCCTCGGGAAGGAAGAAAGAACACATTGGATGCTGCAACACAGTCCCAAGAAAATCTATGGTTTAGGACAGTTTGGACACCTTTGCTATTTGCTTATTTAATGTGCAATCTGTCTGCTCAGAATAGTAGATCAGATGTCAAATTAACCCACTCATACTTGTTTATGCACATCTCCTAATACACACAGCATTAAAGAGCTTGATTTTTTATTATATGCCATTTATTATTTGCCAAACCAAGTAAGAATGGCATCAAGATAGTTCTTAACTTAATTTAAAAAAAGACTTCCACCTTCTTGTTTTGCTGCAGGGGAAACAATGGTGATGAGGGCAGGAGATAGATGAAGGTGGACAGAGAAAACAACACAGTTCATCAGGTCTTGGCCTACTGTGAATGTTGGGAATGTGTGTGTCTGTATGAAGGTTAGCTGCATGTGAATGTGTGTGTGTGTGTGTTGGGACTGAGAGGGGGGCGATGGGAAAAAAAAAAAAATCAAGGACAGCCGCCTGTGCTTTCCCTAACTCTGTTAGGCCAGACTGGCATTTTAATAAGGGCTGGTGAATACCACTGCTTCATCCCCCAGGGAAGCCATACACACACGTTCACACATCTTATGCCACATGCCTACAAATTATACAGAGGAAGGTAGAGGCACAAATCATCTGGAGGTGTGTATGGACGCTAAAGTACATAGAGCGATGCTGGGTTTATACATATAAAACCTTTCATGTCCACGTTTTATAAAGATAAAAAGGCACACCAGTGAATGTGCTGTAGGTAATAAATCACCTCAAAAGTAAATCTGTTAAAGGTAAATTAAGGGCTGGCGAAGAGAGCCACCATTGTAATCCTTGCCCACTTTCTAATGCCATTACTGTCCAGACATGTGCAGTAAGGGCGGGCGGTGAGAGTACGAGTGGGCTTTCATATTTTTACATATCAAGTGTAGAAGCAGCTGAAAATGAGGATTTGGAGGACAAAGGAATATATATTATATAATAAAGTTTGCAGATGACACTGCTGTTGCTGGCTTGCTCTCATGTATAGGAGGGAGGTCGGTGGCCTTGGTGATTGGTAAATAAACTAATGTGGCAATTACAAAAGTACACACCTCAATGGCAAGAAATCTAACATACTTAGGTAGGGGAACATTTGTCAGTGTAACACTGCTGCTGTTCCTTTTTTCTTTCAGTGCGTGTTGTCCTGAACTTTTCCACACGAGTCTGATATGGGAACATCTTCTAATAAGAAGATGTTGCACAGAGTGGTTAGATCTGTACAAAACGTCACCTCCCTTCTCGAGAGCAGTGGTTCTCAACTGGTGGGTTGACCCACGTTTGGGTCACAGAACCATTTCCATTGGGTTGCAAGCCTTTGCCTTGCTAAAAATATTAAGAAAAAAGTTGTTGGAACATCATCTACTCGCATTCCTCAGCAGTAGGGGCATTATCAGCACGTAATGCTATTTGAAGCTCATCATTTCACATCATAGAAAAAAACTGGAAAAGTTGATATGCTAATAACAAAAGGCAGTTGTGACACATACTCTCTGAGACAGGATTTTTTAAAGATAAAAACCTCTGCTAAAACTTCAGACTTTGACTCGTCAGGAGAAAATAAAAACACACAGTTCTTCTATTAACTTTTTGTAGTATTATCACAAATTAGCCTCAAACCACTTCTGGCCTCAAAGCAGCTGACTGGAGTATTAATATTAGTACTTTCATCTAAAACCTGCCACACCCATCTTCTGCCCTCTGGTGGTGAATCTGGAGGTGGAACATTTTATGTTTTTATTTCCGTTAGTCGTATATAATTAAATAAAACTGATTATTTTTAGTCAGTATAATAATATTAGCCAACAAATTGTTCAGTTTAAAAACTAAATGTTTAAATAATATTATCATTATTTAATATTTCAGGAAATTATTTTAAACATAATTATTTCTAGTATTTCAGATGTAAGTGTTATTTTCTTGAAAAGCTGTCAGTGTCACAACAAAGATTAGTGTGATTGTTGCAGCACAATTTTTAAAACATATTACTTACTGATGAAGTTATCAGAAAAAAAATTGAATGTTGTGTACTTGAACCCTTCTGAATTGCACTTTGTTTAATTTATTTTAATTAAGACTGCTACTGAGGAAATCAATTTGACCATAGTTCAGTTTTTGTTGTTGAAGATTCAGTGAGTGAGAATTCTCAGCTAATGTGAGCATTTTAAAAATTCTTCTCAATTGTAGGATTTTTATTTGATGTTTGTGCAAATAAAAAAAAAGTTGATTCTGGATCAAGTTGGATTGAAATAACTGAGAAATTGTTCAAATAAAATGCCGATATCTGAAGGGAATGGTGAATATTTCCTTCATGTTTGAACTTGTTTTTTGTGTGAAATGCAACATATTTTCTTTAAATAATGTAAAAAAGTGTAATATTTATGTACATTTGGGTCCTGTCTTTTTAAAGGCATACTTTGCAAATTTTTCATATTTTTAAATCTTTTTCTTGAGCCAGTATGTGCTAATATGACCCTTTACAGGGTTAATGAGAAGTCACTCAGCCCCATCTGGTGCTTAGATCCAGAATGCCACGTTTGCAACTTCTCATTCTGCGGTCCGGTGCCCCGAAAGTGTCACAAAGTCACGTATCTCGCAGAGGTTAGGCTAACCCAAAGTATCTAGCTGTTATGCTAGCGCCAAAGTGTTTTTAGCACATGACTTTTTTAATCTCTCCCTGCTTGAACACAGCTGATTTTGTTGAAGGAGAAAATAACCGCTCATGTAGAAAGCAATGAAGGCGTTTAGGTGTTTCTGAGCATAAACAATGGTGCTATCATTTTTACGGTAGTGATTTAAATCGAACACCAGGGGGTGCCAAAATAAGCAAAACTGCATAGTATGCCCTTAATAAGGAAGGTGGTTGATCCCAAACCAGGCCAGAACCACTGCTCTAAAGGACACGTACATCAGCAGATGCAGAGAACATAATGGACCTCACTCAAACAGACTGAACTGGTCGTCCTCTTCCCTTCAGGCACAAATTTGAGCAGCCTCAAAGCTTGAACAAGGCTTAAGAATAGTGTATTCTCTAAAGCTCATGAACTCTGTCCCTTATAATGTCTTCAGTATACAAATGCATGACATGTCTGCACTTCCTACTATTTATCAGAGTGTGATTTTATGTAGGTGATGATGATTTAAGGTTATTTGCCTATTTTCATCAAGCGTGAGTACATTTAGTACTCCCATATCTAACATGCTTTTGAATGACAATAATGAACTAATCTGAATTTTTCTGACTGCAGCATGATATGCCCCTATGCAGGCGTAATTTTTGAGGCAAGGAAGACTCATCTGCAGAGACTAATGCAGACAGATGACTGTTGGCTCATATTGACTGGTGCAGATGAAAGCAGAGTCATACATAATGTTCACACATAGCACGCCTGCTTCTGATATCGATCTGAAGTGTGGAAGTGGAGATGCCGGCTTGCTGTGATGCATCCATTGGATTGCTGCTTTCACACTCTTTAACCTCTGCAACATCTTATGTCAAAACGTGTGTGAAGTATCTCTGCACAAAACGGCCAGTCGAGTCATAACATGATTTACTCTCTTTTCTGGTGAGCCTTTTTGGATTAAAACAACAGGAAGTGCATTTGTCACTACTTAAAATAATGCATTCACTCATTTATTTTTTAAATGAGAGTAAAAACACGAGCAGAGGGGGCGAGGTGTACAGTGATACGACGGAAGCAACTTGAAAATGCCGTTTTCAAGCTGCTCTAAACTAATATGTTGACCTTTTAAGCTGACAAGTGTGTAATGTGATTGCATAGCGCTTCTCTGTTTTTGTTTTGTCGAGGTTCCTCTTCACACAGCAGGGAGAGAAACTTGTGAGAGGGATCAGAGTGGTTCTGATACCACCCGCCCTTTCAGGCAACAAAGATAAAACGGCAATGTCCTGACTGAAGATAAGTCCACCAGGATTAGCTGTACTTCCTTTGTTGTTGTTTCTACATCTATGGCCATTTTCTTCTATTTTTTGGTGTCCAGTAATATATATTCTCAAAAAAACACTTTTTCCTTGATAAATCATATTTGAAAGGTTTATTTTTAGTTAAGATCATTAAAAAGCATTTTGTTTTTTTGTGCAGAACAACAAGGTTTGGGATTTGTCAGGGATCCTTGTAGCAGGTGCTTTTGTGTACTACAATCCTGGACAAGCCCCCAATAGTCATGACCTGGCTCAAGTGGCTTTTTTAAATAAAGCCAATTTGAGCAATGATAGATAGAAAGCAGAAGACACCTGGGTAATACAATATAACATTTTAATTGATGATAACCGTTTGACTTGTACAAAGATATCAATTAATACCTCTTTCTTGGCAGCTGTGCAAGTGTCCTCTTTTCCAACATGTTGAAATGAGTCTTCATTTGATCTTTATACGCACCTATGAATAACCCCCAACACATGCAGGCACCAGCTCTTACATTATTGAAATTGCCCAATGGGCATTGACAGCAGGAGTTTAATGAATTAAAGTGGACATAGCTGACTCAGTTCAATCGATAACTGGTCCCCAGTGGAGCCCTCCGCTCTGAGCTCTAGAGACAGCCAAGAAAGCAAGCTGGAAAGGCAGAGTCACTGTGACAAAGAGAGCAAGAGGGAAAAATGAAGAAAAAAAAAGAGCATACAAAGGAGAAAAAGAGGAGGGCCTAACTCTCAAGAGACAGGTGATGTAAAGGGAGAAAAGTGGGGATGGAGCTGAATACAGAAATTGATGGAGGTGCAGGATGAGAACCGAACTATGAAAGGGTTAAGTGTTTTGCAGTTCTTCACATTAATGGCTCCCGAGGCTTCTCCTCAGGAGGGTGCGTTTCTCCTATATCCCTCAAGAACCTTTGATATACACACTTGATTCGTCCTCTTTTTTTTTTTTCCATCTCAACAGCAGCTTGTTTGTGCTTTACCGCTAAACAAACAAACTGGGACTTTATCACACATGTGGCCTCATTCAGTCCAGCGTACATGGAAACAACATTCGTCTTGCGCTTCGTTGCAGTGCAGGGATCCTAACTGCTGAGGCCTTTTGAGCATTAAACACTTTGCACTCATGTGCTTTGTTCTAGCAAGCATGCAGTCTGGTACAAAGAGGGGGGAAAAGTTTTGTTTTTGTCTTCTTAAAGTGATTTAACAAAAGTGTTGGCCTGGAAAAAATGCAAAACATTAAATGCAAACTAGCAAACACGAACATTTACCTCTAAAAGACCTCCATGTCTGACAGCAGGCTGTCTGATTACCAGAGCTGAAGGTGTTGGAATTGAATCTCACTGTATCTGTCCCTAAATTTGCTTGCTAATAATTACAGTATATCTGCATATTGAGAGCTGGTATGCTCCTTTCAGTCAAAGATTTCTCAAATTCCTGTTTCCTTCTGTCTCCCAATTTTGTTTTAGCCTTCCCCCCCATCCCTGTGCTCTCTTCTCATATTTTCTGCCTTGACAGGGAACGGTTTCGGCTGTCGTGTCACACTTGTGACTGACTGCGTGATGGATGGTATTCTGGTTAGAGCTCTGCTCTGTTTAAGGCACGCAGTGGGGCAGAAGCACCCTGCCACCTCCCACATTACCTGTCACGCACCGCGCCCTGCTCACGTCACCCCTTATTACCGAGATTTTCCTCTCACTCGCTCTAGCTTCTTATCCATCTGTTGGTTTTTCATTCTCTTCTGGCTCCATTAATCGTGTCCTGCGCCGGGCCCGTCATTGTCTTTACTTATTTCCATTTTTGCCATAATTTTAACATATTAAATTTGGAACCTCTCTTGTGCATGAATTGTACTTCCCTCCGGTTTAGCTTTCTTCTGGTTTTTCCTCTTTTAATTTTTTTTAAATTCCGTTAGGCTCTCTGCTCCACCATCTTCCTGTCTGCCAATATTCTCTAGCATTAGCCCATCCTGCTAATCATAGTGCGCACGGATGGACAAAGTGTTGGAATTTATTTATGCTAACAAGGAGCAGGGCAAACGCAGCCTTTCCAGGTACCGCTTTGGTAATGGGTCCTTGACTGATTGGCAGGCCTATTCTCTGCTCCTCCTGAGTGACAAGTCTGCAGTCGCCCGTGCAACGTAGGAAATGAGAGTGGAATTACAATACCAACCATGTCACCTCCTGAGGGGACAGGAGTAAGAAAAATACAATCACAGTCCCCATCAAACACGCACACATACACATTCAATACACAAACTTGCAGTCTCCATTTAGAAAGCCTACATGCCTGCACACACTTTGGCTCTGGCAGTGTTTTTCCCTGCTATTATACTGGCTCCTACTTGATCTTAACATGTCATCTACCCCCACTTGTTTTAAGCAATGAAAATGCTGCATGTTTACGGTGCCATCATCTATCTCACAGGTTTCAGCTTCATACGCCTTTCCAGTAAACATTTTACATCGAACCTGACATAATTAAGTCAATTATGTTTCCAGGAATATATGGATTTTTCTTCCTTTGATTGGACGCATTTAGAAACTGAGCTTAAATAACATGCATAAATCATTGCCTGCTCATAAATAATGCATGCGCTTTATTTTGAATGAAGTGAGAACGTAAGCACGGGGACATTAATTTATTTTTATTCCAATGTAGGGACGTCTGAGCGAATGTGGTTTTCTTAGAAATGGCTGTGAAAACATTCTTAATATTTTAGGCTGTCTCAGGGATTTGTTTAAAGCAGCTGTGAAAGAGACGGAACATATTTATGTTACTTTTTGTGCACGTCCGTGTACATAAAATAGAGTAGGAGCATTCAAAAAAAAAAGAAAGAAAGAAGAGATTGAAACCATGCAGGAGAGAGTTATGTTGTCTATTTACACCACATTAGAAAATGCTAATTCAAATCCACATTTTCTTCCCCATCAGTCAGAACTAATCCCTGTAAGCTGGCTTAGAAAAAAAAAATTAAAATACATAAGTGATGATGACCAAAGCATCAACCATGGGAGGAGATTTGCAACCATTGTTCAGTTCATGCTGCGTGTCATTAAAAGGGCTTGTGAATATGATGCTTGGACAGATTAAAATTTAAGTGGGACATTTCCTATTAAAAGCTTTCTATTATGTCTACTTTTACATGGAGGTGGCCACCCGCCTGGAGTCTGTTTGTGCTGTGTTTACTGTCGTTCCCCTATCGCTCTGGCTTTACTGCCTATGGCGTGAGCGGGGGTGTTTATGAGTTCATAAAGGCTCGTGATGCATCATCATGCTTTTATGAATCCAAAAGCAGGAGCTCAGACTGCATAGCCTTCCCTTTTTTTTTTTTTTTTTGCAGCCCAACGTAGAGCCCCCTCCCCTCATTTTCCAGCCATCCCAGCACACTCATTTAACCTTGTTAAACCCCTTAAACTGGGCCGCTCATGGGCTGTTACATGCCACAGTAATCTCTAACAGGGGATTCATTTCTGTCGCTGTTAAAGAGAGAGCTGTTCACATCAGCCATAGACAGTATAAATTACAGGCAAGATGTTTAGAGGAGGAGGAATAAGGTTCTGTTGTTATGCTGCTGTGGCCTCGGGGGCAGAAATAAAGACTAAAGGAAGGCCGGTTAGCACCAGGAAAGAACGCCGAGGCCTTTGTGGCAAAGCAGGCCAAAACAAGGTGAAGGGTTTAGGACTGTGTGTGCACTGCCGAGCCAGCAGTAGGGGCAGAAAGACAGATCCATGACCGGTGTTAAGCAGCAGCTGAGGGAGGGACGCACGGCAGCCAAAATGAACCCAATTGAAGGTGAGCAGGATCCAGGTGGCCAGGCTTTCAGAGGTGGACAAAAGGCAATCAGCCTTGTGCCCCCCCTTTGTTTGTATGAGCACAGCACACGTTCCTTTACCAGTAAAAAGGGGATCAGTCTGAGAGCAGAATGGTGTATGGCGTTGAGAATTGCTTTCAGGGGAGAAGGAGTGTGCAGCTGTAGATGGACTGGTATTAAAGTCGCTGCAGACATCTATTGGAAAATACCTTCAGAATTCGTTGTGGTTAGAATAAAGTCTCAGTGTCAAGCATAAGACCAGTCAATAATTCTCAACTGTAAATTGATAGTTTGGAGTGTATTGCCTCTCATAGTGCCATGGGCTACAGAAATTTTTTTTTTTTTTTTCATTGAGCGACAGGTATCCAATCCTGAAGTTAATAATACTTGTATTTCATCCCTTCAGCAGCAGCTATATGTACTCTTACTGCATCTTTCAAACCGGGCTCACGAGTGTACCTTTTTGAATGAATTAGAGTCACCGTAATATTGCGCCGTTAGGAGGCGTCATATGGGGAAAGAAATGGTGATTGTTTTCTTCCTAGAAATGTTCCGTACAGCCTCAGCATGAGGCCCACTCCACAGATAAACTACCAGATGTTTTAGAGTCATAGATTTGGTCATAAATCTTCCTAATTGCAGCTCAACCAACAGATGATGGAACGAATATGGCGTCAAGTCACCGTTTGTGACAGCACCTTACAACTTTTACTCTCTTAATGCTCTTTACTCATCTTCACCCTTCAATTGCTCTGCAATACTTTTAGATTTTAAAGTTCTCGCGTCTTTATTTCAAACTTGACTTTCTTTCAGCGCTAATGCAGTTTGCATCATTGGCTAATTAAATCTGCAAGATCACTTTGGTACAACATATGTTCCGCTCTTAATAAGCAGGGTTGCCTTGAAGTGATTGTGTTAAGTGTCATTAAGTGCTGATCAAAGAGTGCTGGCTGGTCAATGCTGGTAAACGGTGCTGAATGCTGAGGTAAGCATGCCTTGAATTCAAAAGCATTCTTTATATAACAGTGACACAGCCTTTATACTTTCCCACATTTTGTCTTTGTAAACCTAAATATCTTTATTTGATTCTACATTCATGAAAATAACCTTATAAGACGGGTTTAAAATTCTCCCAAAATGTGATGGTTTTTTTTTTTTTTTTTTTTTTTTTGATACAGTTAAAATGTGCACCTGTGATCTGTTTTAGCCAGTTTAATACAAAGTTCAGTGGCAAAACAATCAGGATTTATTAAGAAAAGAAAAAAAGTGTAATAAACTCCATTGTTGTTTAAAGGCTTGTAACTATTTCATATTTTTAAATCTCAGCCCCATCTGCTGCTTGTGTCCAGAATACAGCGTTTGCAACTTCAGAGTCTCCGGTCCGGTGCTCTGAAGTCTCACAAAGTCATGCATCTCGTGAGGTTTAGGCTAACCCAATGTGACTAGCTGTTATGCTAGCACCGGAGTGTTTTTAGCTCATGATTCCTGATTTTTTTTCCCATCTCTTCCTGCTTGAACACAGCTGATTTCTTTGAATGAGTGATGAACCGCTCCAGTAGAAAGCAATGAAGGCTGAGGAGACATTTCAACAGTTAGATTTAGGTGTTTCTGATCAAAGACAATGCTAATGTTTTATTACAGTGATTTAAAATGGACACTAGGGGGTGCTAAAAACAAGTCAAAACTGCATAATATGCCTTTAAAGAGTCAAAGTAACATCCTCCTTTCAGTAACTATCAACATCTTATTCACACACACACACACAAATCACCACTTTGAAAAGCATCTCAGCATTTCTCACTAAAAGATTAAAAAAAACAAAGTTGTGCAAATGCAGCAGAAAAGTATTTGTTTTGAAAAATACCCAGATTAGTGTGGACAGGGTCTGAAATGTTCATAATAGATGCTTTATAGATTTTTAAGCAATAGATATCTTATATAACATCTCATTCCTTTTTGATAAGTGTCAAAGCAACAACCAGAATGCCGTTTTTTTACCAACAGAACATTGTGATTTAACAAGATCACTGCATCTTTTTTTTTTCCATGTTACAGAAGGTCTAACGTCATCAAGCAGACGAGTCGGTTTTTAGAATAAAGAAACAATAGTGTCTGACAAACAACAAAAACTAACTGTACCTGAGAAACAGGCAGATGGAAGTCTACTTCTGTCAGTTTATTTTTTCCAAGTTTGCCAAATTCTCTCAGTGGCTTATCGATCTGGAATGCAAACAAGACATTTTAGCTCACACATTTTTTGTACCAACAACATGCCCTGCTGTTGTGTTTTAGTATTGTTTTTTTAAATTTTTTTATTTGTCATCTGCAAGCTACATTCAGTAACAATAGTTGTCAAATAAAAGAACATAGAAGGATATCAGGATTCAATACTAGAATTTAGATTATAAACTTTAATGTTGATGTTAGAATGTTTTTTTTATTAATTGTTGAAGTTTGATCTTTGTCATTTACTAATAAAGTTGTGAAACATTTCCTCTCCTTTTCTTCTAGTCTCAGTCTAAGAGGTTTGGATAATTCAGTCTAGGTTTTAAATTATATGTTATCCAACATTTACATCACATAGCTATTATGTACCTTCACCCTTTTTTTATTCAGTCAGTCCATTTGATGTTTGGTTACATTAAAGCCCTAAAGAGAAGGGGAAAAAAACAATTGGATTTCATTTTATGATGAATTCAGATTCTGGTGCAAGACTTATATTTGAGCTTTAAGTAGTGTTTGCTATTATGTTTCAATGATGTACAATATTTAATGTGTAAACTGTTGCATTGACTAATAAATAAGAACCAGTAAGTGACACATTTATTAGAATGATAATAAAATTGCATTTTTAAAAAAGAAATAGCTTATTTTCCGTTTGTTTGGCATTTTTAGAGGTAAAAGAATTTAGAGGCTCATCTGTCACTTTGTTAAACCATAAAACACAACCAAGTCATGTCAGGGTTTACAGATTCCATGATGTTTATTGCCCTCATGATAGTCCTTTTATTAAAACTTAATGGATTTGGCTTCCTCAGACCAATCTCTAAGGCTTTTGTGTTACTAAAGATTCTCTTCTTTAACCCTCTGCTCTTTTTCTTTTTCTCCTTTTATTGAGTGTTTCTATTTCACATGCTTTTTTTCCTCCCTTCTTTTCATCCATCTATGCAAGTCTTTTTATTGTTTGTCCCCATATAATGTCTAAAAGCCAGCATTGCGAGTGTTACTGTGTAAAGCATCAGTGTGCAATGCCGAACTAATGGCTTTTAAGACGTCAAAGGGAAACGTAGCGCACAGAAAAAGAAAACGCCGTGGCCTGTGTGGGTTTCATCTAAAATTGGTTCCCGTGCACTATGCACATGGACAGCCACCATCTATTCAGCAGAACGCCACTGTCTCTCTCTCTCTCTCTCTCTCTCTCTCTCTCTCAATGACTGGTTAACAGCAGCAGGAAGCAAGTGAATGCATAATAAATCCATAGATTTTCAAACTACTTTGTAAGCTCAATGCTCCGATATCTAGTTACACTTCGCACTTTGCACAAGTGTGCAAAACGTTAGCTTCTCGTGAAAATGTGACGTTGAGATGACACAAATTTTTTTTCAATCATTTCTAAATAAAGTCAGGTCAGCTATGCAAGTTGAGCAAAGAACTTGTGCATCTTTGGCAGTAACACACAATCCATCAGCCTATACAACGCTTCTTTGCACTGGTAATCTTTTACGGGGCAAATAAAGGACTGTGTGAAGTTTTATCAGCACTGCAGTGCTCCCTCTGAAGGATTCCCTTCAGGAAATGGAGGAGGAAGTGAGGGGTTGTGCACCGTCGGTTATCAGATATACAGTAGTTGCTCTGGGATATTACTCCCTGATAGATTCTGAATGAGACATCTGCCAGAATATTTCGCGTGACTGTATCTGGAGAGTCACTCCTGACATAGGTGCTTCACAGAGGAGCCACTTTATTCCAAGATTGGAAATTTTTAGAAGTTGCTGTTGTTTCGTTCCTTATTTGTGCGACCCACTGAAACCCACTAACCCCTAACCCGCTAGCCACCAATTTACACAGCAGAGTGTTTTAGCAAACAGAAGAGGACAAAACTGCTAAATTCACAGCGCTTGCACTGACACATCTGACAGGTGCTAAAATGAGACATAAGTGCCTGTAAAGCAAGTACATAGGGAGGGAGGAAGCTGAGAAAGTGGCAAATCTGTGAGGAAAAACAGAGACGGTGTTTGTCTCAGGCCAAAATCCTGACAGCATCACTGTCTACCATTCGTCTTTATCAACGTGACAGTCCTTAATTATTTCCAGGAGAGGCTGAACGATTTGTATTTCAGTCAATGAGCTTTAGAGCTTTTCTTCATTTAGTGTCAATGATTTCACTAAGTACCTCTCGTGCGCTTTATCTGCATATGGAGAACCATAACCGGACTTTAAAGCCGAGCCGATCCCCTAACTTTGGTTTTTTTATGATCATCACTAAAGTAACTGTGTTGCTATGATCCATTGTGCTGTAAGAGGTTTGATTATGTGATCTGCCATTTTATAGTTGTCCTTCAGTCCACAAATGCACTAAGAAAACCCAAGGCTGTGAGACTGTATTGTGCCCTATTCCAAGATTTTCCTTTTATTTAGTTCCCTTGTACATTTGTGAATTCTTTCCTGGAGCTTTTTTGTCTCATTCTTCTACCCATTATTTCCCAAGACACTGACGCTGTAAATAGATATACCTTTCCCCATGGCAAAGTACTATCTTCACATATTTCCCCTCCCCAATCAAGCCTTTCATCCCCGAGTCTGTGGCTCGTTTTTTCTAACTTGATGCTAAACCAGGAAGACAGATGGATTCAAGCTATTATGTAAATAAGAAATCCCCCCCCCCCCCTGCATGTCAAAGTTGCCTAAATATCTAGATTTCTATGTTTTTCAAATTGTTTTATCTATTTGATTGTCTTTTATCAATTTCCCTGGAAAGCAACCGGAAATAAACACAAATTCAGAAATGGTGTATGAATGAAAATAGGTTGCATCACCAAGCGTTCTCCATCATTACAGCCTTACCAAGCTGACAGTTTGTTTTCACTGGACTAAAATCGTACAGCAAGCTGTGTAGAAGTGCTTTCCAAACTCTACAGTAATCCATCTTCATAGTGATTACCACGAGAACTGCCTCTTAACCGCTTGTGACAGCCAACATGAAACACTGAGACAGATGTCATAAGTTATTGTCGCTAGCAGTCTAGAGGCATTATGCAACTTTAATGACGACTTTCATCAAGCATCATAAAGCCCCGTCAATGCCAAACAAGGATGCTGCGCCGCTTCCTGTCTGACTTCACTGCAGCTGCAACCCTCAGCTGCAACCAGAAGAACAAGTTCCCTAAAGACTTGCTACAGCATGGCCTCAAGCAACCTTGAACTCTGGAACTGCTCCTCAAATAACCCAAATGGAGGTCACTGAGCAGAGTAAAGTTTCTGTTTGCACAGTGGAACTACTGTAGTCCAAAAACCCGAATGAGATCCTAAGAAAGCAAACTTCAATTTCCGTTTTTCCTCCCTCAGTTTTTGCATATCAACATGAGACTTTTTGGAGCGGCGTTTGTTAGAACTCCTCCTGGCACCTGTAAGCGTGTTTACAGACATTCCTTATTCTAAGTTTCCTCTCTACCACCAACACATCCCTACTTCTGGCTCAGAGCCCATTTTAAAACCCATTTTCCAAATCTAAGTCTTTCTTTATTGAACTGCAAGTCCCATTGTCTTGCATTACCGTTAGATGCATCAGCTTAGCAATACACAGAGCCACGAAAACCCACTCATCTAGGGAATGTTTCCTTTTCTGAACGCATGGTTACCAGCCAGCCACGGAGACCTGATCCTCCACCTAGCTGTCCAGGCTGCTGATAATGATTGTCAGTCCTGTCAAGTCGCCTAGAGAAAGGGGAGATAACGGGGGAGGTGTTACTGTGGGTGTATTTGAGGATGATCTGCTTTCTGAAGTGAAAATTATCCTTTGCGAAAGACCACCAAAGTGTGCTGTCCTAATGAATGAGAATAGCAAATGAGCAACTGGCGCATACAAACACAGGCTGCCTGAATTATTCCATTAGAAAACAGTCAATGTTAATTTGAGCCTTAATTAGCCCCCGTCTCCCAGAGACATGCTGGCCTGATTGATAGTCAAATTGCAGGAGATTGTGTTTACTTTTTTTTAATCATAATCTATTTGGAATTCCTCTTCCATCTTGTGTCCTGCATTCTCTCTTTTTCATCCCTCCTCCACACTCCCATCCAGCTCATGAATAAACCAAGAAAATGGCCAGAGGGTTGATTCTTAGAAACAAGATCTGCAATTATTGTATAGTCAAGGTAGACCCGTCTTTAAGAGGGATGAGGGCAGTAGTACAAACACTCCATCACTAATAGATTATAGGTGTGCATTGTTAAGTTTCAGAAATGTGTCACGTCTCTTCAATCTGCTTTGTTTCAAAAATGTTTAAAGAAAATCTTGTCTTTGTAGCTAATGGCGTCATCCATCGGTGAAAGACGGGGCATGGCATCATCGTGTCATAAACTTTAAAATCCTTTGCCTGAGGGCAGCATAGTACTTGCTGACTTTTTTTTTTTGCAGTGGTGGAGTGTACCCTCCAGTGCAATACATTGTGCAGTAAACACAAAATACATTGCTTGAGAGCTGCATTCTTTCCCTCTCTTTCACACTAAGTGGATGGTATTGCCTGAACGTCTATGCCGGATGACATGTCCTGGTTTCAGAGTTCACAAAATGACACTGTTAACTCCAAGCACCCTGAACTGATTGCATCCGGTTGGAAGGTGAGTCAGATGAAATCAAGTGATTGTAACAAGGTGCCGTTAGCTCGTTTCATGAGAAGCTGCTTGAAAAACTCTCTCTCTTACGTAGATCTTGACTATTGCTACATTCATTCAAGAAATTGCCCCAGTCACCCCAGTGGCCGTGAATACCGCCTTATGGTATTTAATGTTCCTACCAGTAATCAGAACCCTCAACCCTGCAACAACAAGCGTGTCACATTCAGATCACGATCAGGTGTGTTGCCTGTCCAGGGGGAGTGTCTGGGGTGCTGTGTGAGGTCCGCGGCCCGGAGGGGAAGGGGTATGTCCCGGGAGTCCAGCCGGCATACAGCTGCAATCAGACGGGATTACCGGGTGGTCTGGACTTGACAAGCGTTGTTCCAGTCCTGCCCTGGTCCTCCGCCCAATGTCAAGAGCAAATCTACAGCATTGATTAGGGTGGTCCTAAAATATACCTTATAAGCAGGTGTGCACATAACTGGTACATCAGTATGCATGCACACCCCAGATATCATGCTCGTACCTGATCCCTCTGCCTGAAAGCGCCTTTGCGGACCGCTGCTGTCATGCGGAACCATGTTTGGGGAATCTTTGTTGTGACACTAAGTGTGCATTGCTAATTAGCTTCCCCGATAAAACATTAGCATTAGGGTTCATGCTGCTATGCTCTGATATTATAGTAGTGATTCCCAGCTTCAAGTGTCACAGATCCTTTCATGTCCTGATCGCACTGTCCCTTTTGCAACCAGTTTAATGATTTATGAGAATTGGGAAAAGTTGATATTAAATGTTACATTCTTGTTGTTGATCTCAACCTCCATCTTTAAAATGATGATCATTTATTTAAATGCCATCTGTGGAAGTCTTCTAAAATGTAGAGAAGCACTGGTATTAACTTACAACAGATCAGAAGCAACAAAGTAAAAGTATTTTGTTTTTACTTTGTAAGATCTTCACACTTTTATCTTTAAAACTGATTCATTTGTCTTTAATATGTGTTATTTTTCTACCTATTTTCATAACAGGCTGTGTACTCATTTGTTAATTTAGGCCAAGGCTATCCTCATAACATATCAACATAAATACATATTTCACACTTTTTTCAAGCTTAATTTCATGCAACACTACAGTTTTTCTATAAATACCACATGGACACAACACTCAACAACACTTATCTTTCTCTTGTACTGAAGCGGTGCTCACTGTGGCCTTATTTTCCAATGAACTCAACGTTTCACAACACAAAAGAATACAAATCCATCCCCAACACATTTTACAACATTTTTATGAATTTATTAAACTTATCATACCCTCTATTTTTCACAACATATGTTTTGGGGGAAAAGAAACATTTTCTTTATATTTTAAAGATTCATAGCTGCATGTGGAAATGAGAAAATCAAAGAAATGGAAGCTTAACAGACCTTTTAAAATGGGTAATTTAGACCTGAGCTAAAGCCATTTGTGTCTTTTGTCACATGTTCACTTTTAAATGGCTTGTTGGAAACTGTGTGCTGAACTTTAATGGGATTCTGAAAAAGTCACGACAACCGAGAACTAAATGAAGCACTGTTTGCAGACTGCGCATTTGGTAAAACTGAGAAATGTCAGTTCACCCCCAATCCAAATGCTTCTGCTAAAATTTGATACAGCCTTTTTTTTTTTTAAAACATCTTCTACCCCCTATAATAAAGTTATTTTATTCAGGTTTACAAGGTTTTTAAATTCAGGTAAGGTTTTTATTTGTTTGTTAGTTTTACATTTATAAAAAAAACTAATTGATAAGGTCGTCATAAATGAGAATGGATTCTCAATCGACTCACCTGGATAAAAATAAGGGTTACATTTTTTTTTATTAAAATGCATCATTGGTACAGTTTTGGTATATGTGTTGTTCTTTACTGTGTTTAAAATGGCAAATGTTGGTCAAGAAAATATGCTCAGTTAACTCAACATGTACATTTATTTTTAAAAAGTGTATGCATCCTAATTATATAACCCAAAACTTTCACTTCTACTAAGTAGGACACTCAAACTAACACTTGAGACTTATAACTTCTGGTATTTTTAATAAAAACATATGTACTTCTAAATGAGTAGAGGTCATATGTACTTTTGCAACCCCTGTGTATCAGTGAGGTTGATATGCTTTCTAAAAATATAAAGCTGTGAAGCTGTACGGTCCAATAGGAGTTCATACCTCAGCACCTATGTGCACAATTGGAGTGCACTGGCAGCGCCTGCAGTAATGACTTAATATTAGTCCTCCCGCGGTGGAGCAGATGAGAGCACAGGTGTGCAGACTTTTTCCTGTCATATGGCACTGCAGGGCCAACACACACCATTATATATTAGTTAACCCACCATTAGGTCATTAATATACAATATGCCTGCCCTCTGACATTATGTATTTCTGGGGCATGCATCTATGTATTGCTCTCCTTTACTTCTTAGGGTTCTCTCAGAATTCATTTTTCTCTCTTATACACCCACAATCAGAATAACTTCACCATTTTGCAAAAACGCAAGACAAAGTACGTTGTGTGAAAGACGATTGGTGACGATGAGCGATCCGAACATGTTATGGCTTGAAACCCTTCCAAAGACATCTCAGCTGCCCTGAGCGAGGCAGACGGACACAGCTGCCATCGCAGGCGCACATGCACAGTTCTGTCAACAGGTTGGGGTGAATCACTGCCGCCGACTTTGTTCTGCCTCGCTGACTGTACCAACATTTGTGCACCAAAACTGAGCCAGAATTATTCTCACTTTACCTCCATTATGTTTCAGTCTGCTCAATCTGAAAGCCAGGTTAACGAAACTCAGTCAGGTTTTATTGGTGCGTTTTAAACTGAGGTAAAAGTAATACCTCCCAAAGTAATACTTTCCAATGAAGAAGCACACAATCGGAATTTAAAGTTCAGTGCTGGATAACAATGAGACATGGGTTATTTCAACAAGCTTGCACTGACTTTAAGGAGCATGTATGAAGGGAGGCTGCAGGCCAAAACATAAAATTAACATTTTTTGATTGGATGTACGAACTGGAATGATAAAATGCTCGCATTGAATGGATGAGTGAAAGACTTGAGGTTGGTAGTTAGACTCCAGGCTGGATTTGAAGTAAAGCAAGTCATTTTCATCTCTGAGCTGCAGTCAACTTTCAAGTTCTGCTGTTATTTTGACACTTGTACACAGGAGCTGAAGAATGTGGAGATAAAACAAAGCTGAACTGTTTTCCAGAGGGGGGGAGGGGGGGGGGGATGCATTTTTGCATTCAAAAATTATTTAGGCTTGTTTTTTAAAAAAAACTGACCTTAAGAAACATATTCATTTGCACATAATTCAGTTAAAACGCAATAACTTGTGACTCAAACTTTACAAAGACACTGCAAAAACTGATTCCCAAGCCATGTTTTTAGACATCTTAACTTATTTTTAGACTAATAAGAAAATATAATCTTACAGTCCTTGAAATAAGCCAAATCTTCTTAAATATGGTCAAAATTTCTAGATTGGAGCAAAAACACAGTCTAAAACTAAATTTGTATTCTAAATGCAGAAAGATTTTTCTATTTTAAGGAACCTAGATAAGCAACTTTTGCTTACCACCCCATTGGTATATTTTTTGCTCTAATCCGTTGACCATATTTAAGAAAATTTGGCTATTTTCAAATAGGGCTGTAAGAATATATTTACTTATCAAACTTAAAATAAGAAAACATGTCTAAAACAAGGCTTTTTTACTTTCTTAGATATCAATTTTTGCAGTGTACTTTAAGTAATTATAATTCCAACTTCTGAACATGCCATTAGGTTTTATATATTTCTCATAAAAACATTTTAAAAGGTGACTTGTGGACACATAAGTTTGATTATTGCCACAAGAAAAAGCTTTAAAATCTCATACTTTTTTCTTATAAGAAAAAGGAAGCAACTACTACGCTTGTCGTTTTACATTTCTAAATTGGTTTTCACAAAACAAAAACTATCATATACAAAAAGGAGCGTAAAGCGACATTATGCCCGACATCTCTTCATGACATGCACATAAAAAAGATGCATTTCCAAGCAACATAAAGGCTTTATTTCCATCTTTGATTTTATGTAAAAAATCTCAATGAAAGATCTATGCAGGGTTATTGGATTTTAAAATGACTAAGGTAATTTGTTAGTTTTTAGTCAATTTAGCCCATCACATGCATTGATTCAATCAGGAACCCATATTCTTTTAGTCTATGTTAAAATTGATGTTTGTATGCATGTTGACAAAAAGGTCCACAATAGAAACATCACTTTTTACCACCTCTTTCTATCCAAGGTGCCAATGTTTTTTTTTTCTGAAACATAATTTACATGAGACACTGAACAAAAGTCTTCTTTTACATGCTCTTAAATTTGGGTTTAAAAAAATGTTTGTTGATTGTGGACTGCTTACAGCTAAAGTCTTATGCAGTAACACAGCAATTACATTAACTTGAACTAAATTAAAATGGAAAAAAAAAGGGAACAAAAACTAAAATTTTGGGATTGATCAATTTTGATTCACAATATAAAATCCTCCCCAAAATTTTTAAATCGTATATATACATACAGGTTAAATCAAACATTGAAGTTGCTTTATTGATTTGAAGAGGTAAATCACAGAATCACTCCAATTTTGTTTCTCTATATGATCCAAAAAGTATTTTCTATGCCAAGTTAAGGGCAGAATAACTTGAAACAAAACTGCAGCATGTAGAGCCAAAATTCTTTTCACCAATCGGTGCAAGTAATGATATTCAAACAGTAGCTGTTCATTTTGCTAACCTTGTGACATGTTCCGTACCTAACAGCTTCACAGATGCATGAGTCACATCATTCATCGCAGAGCTAAGTGGAATGTGGGAGTAAAATTGGATATTGTGCCTGGAGTTTTTATCACTGGTCAAACTGCACCTTCAGAAAGAGTTTTAACACATAAAAACAGTCATAGATGTCCTTATGTTACCTTGCATATTGAAGGATAGTGTTGTTTCCATTAGTAATTAATCACATATTTAAAAAAAAACACCATATATTTAAAATCACCACACTTTCAAACAAAGCATGTTTGCACTGCTAAGCCTCCCTTCTCCTATTAAGGACTTTTGAACCCATCTAATTCAGAAAATCTTTACATTTTAATGACCTGGCTCTATTTTTTGCTCATGAATGTGTGTGCATGTGTAGACTATGCGTACCTTTATTCCATGATCCACTGAACAAATGCTATAAAACTATGAAAGTCTTCAATGAGTAGATATAATCATAAACGGGTGCACACATCGCCGTGAGTTGGGGAGGTGTCGGTGTGCATACGGGGTTGCTCAATTTTGGATGCACATCCACTGCTGAATAGCTTTTGGATTCAACCCTATTTAAAATGCCCACAACAGCTAATCAACATTTAAAAAAATAACAATTATGGATAATTAAATAAATGTTGATGTTACAGTAGCTTGTAGACCTTCAAAACACATTCTTACAGGAGCTAAAAGATCATGCACATGGCATGAGATTGTACATAATGTTATTTCCTTGTTTTGTTCCTTCAAGAAATACTAAGTCTTTATTTTATTATTATTCTTTTTTGGCAGAAATTGAAGAAAATCCTGGCTAGTCAGTTATGCCATAGGGTATAGTATATGTGCTCTGCTCAAAAGAACTGGAGAAGATCCAGTCCCAAAAAAACCCAATATGTTAAAGATAGAGCTGCTTTTGCCAAATCGCCATTTTAAACTTTAACCTAATACTACTTTTAAAAATCCTGTAAAATGGGGTCAACCATGCATGAGAATTTGTTTTGAAAACCTCTTTATCTTCTAGAGTTGTTTCCCTTCTTTAAAGTAACCCACAGACCTTATCTTTTCTTGAAGAAAAATGATTGAGACAGTCTGTTTTCTCAGGGTGTGATAAGATTGACTCAGATGACACATCCGCTTCATCAGACTAATTGCCCTTTCTGCAACAGAGGGATTTGTAGAAGCCCACGGGACATCAAAGACAAGCATCGTCTGCTCATCCCAATATCCTCTGCCTCTTTAACGGCCCTCTTCTAAAAACACTGGTCTAGCTTAATTGACTTGGCCCCATCCAGAGTTGCTCTACCATATTAGTGAAACTTAAGCCGCTTGTGAGTGTCATGAGGCAAGCTAGCAAGGCCCGTGGAGAAAATATTCTGTGACAGCTTCTCTTCCCCTGAGCCATTATTTGTTCCTCCAGCACCGTTGGCTGAGAATGGAGCATTGAAATGATTAAAGAGATTTGCTAGTGCGATGTGTCATGTTCCGGTAATCTCTTAGATGATGGATTAGGGGTTTGCCCTGTCTCTTAATCTGGTCCCAGTCATTCCTGTGTGTGAATCTGCCGTCTTGACACCTGGACTTTGTTCCCAGTGGCCTAGTGATGCATTTGAGGGAAACTATCGCCGTTTTCCAGAATTCTGAGGTCTGTAGTCGCTCAGTTAGTAAATATCTGGCCCTTTTCGTTCTGCGTGGATATTGTGCAGGGATTTAGTTGATATTTTGGATTCTGCTCATTTTGCTTTATCTAAATATCACACGTCTTGGCAGTAAAACAAATAATACCTGGTGACACAGATGGGAAATAACTAACCAGATTAATTTTTTTCTTCATTTTTATTTTTTTAACTGTCATATTTCCCCATCTGTCATAAAAACACATCCTCACCCGACACTTTGAAGGAATCATCTCAAAGGATTTTTGAATTTGATAAAGCAGCATGGTTTTGAAATGAATAAGTTAAATCCAATGGATGTCAGCCATGGCCTATGCTTTTTAAATGACTGTCAGTGCTTTTTGACAGGTTTCACATGGAAAAAAAAGAAAGGAAAAAGAAAAAAGGGACAGAGGGGATGAAGCCAGAGAACTGCTGGTCCTAACAATAGCCCTGTCATCTTTCTCCAAGAGCAGATGCCCAGGGTCCCGGTGGCATCTCCAGAGAGAATGTCATGGGAGAAATAAGTCTTTGCAGCCAATTTATGTGAGAAAGGTTAACTTTTTTTTAACTAGCTTCCCATAGTAAAGCAAAAAGGGAAGATTACTGACAGCTCTGAGTGGAGATTTTCTTTCTTCCTCGCTCGTTGACGTGGAATTTTTATTCAGTGAGCCTCCAGAATGCACTCTTGTGCAACGTCGGGGTGAAAGAGAGTCAAAAACAGCCCATGTGAAACTCCCCTGGCAGCCGGGCAGTAAAAAGTGAGAAATGCTTCGAGCTCAAAGCCCTGCTGAACAGTTGGCTCCCCAACCCACATCCATTTTTGTAAGTATGATACCATTACAGGCAAGCTGTAAATACGTGTGCAAGTGGCTGAAGGTGCACATTTCATTACCTATTTGCTGAACAAACATGTAGGCCTTACACTTCTCTTTATATTAAACACATCTGCACTACACATATTGTGGCATTTACCTTTAGCAAGGTACATGAAAACCTGGTGGCATGCAGCCATCATTCTTGACATCCTGGAATATATTAACTTGAAGCAAATTAGGTTTAGGGGTAGTGATACAGGTTTAACTGCCTTCACAATATACTCAATCACTAGAGAGAAAAGTGTTTTGAATTCATTACAAGTATAGGACGCATCGATTGACCATTTCATGCCAAATAAAAGAAGAAAGGGCAAAAAATCCTCATAGACTTTGCAGGATTAAGAAGTAGATTAATGGATGAAAAGCTCAGAAAAATGTATGGATAAAAAAATATAAACAGTGGCAACTCCAGAACAAGATTAATTGAAACAAGTAACAGCTACTTATATAGAAACTGTGACTGCATTTATGCACAACAGTACTTTAGGAGCATTGCATAAATCTGATTTGCTGCTATGCAGTAGATATTTCCCCCATATTGAACAAACTTGTTAAAGATTTTTTACATGGGAACATTAGCTAATTAGCGCTCGACACAGATTGCATTTCAGTCTAAGGGAAGTTATTGCTGACAAATTAAAGAAAAAAGTATCAATTTACCTAATAAATCCTCTAACCTAAATACAAAACTAGCCTCTAACACTCCCAGTCCATCTATATGAAACAGTGTATGAGTATGGTGGAGTTTCAGTGTACAACAGTGTGCGTTTCTTTTTTTTCTCTTTAACTAAACCAGACAGACACATCCGTATCGCATCAGAGGGACACTCACTACAGAGGTCAGTGACTACTTTTACTTGTTCAGTGACGACGAGACTTTGCACTTAAGAGCGTATCTCCCGGGTCTCGCTGGTCACTGCACTGAAGATATTCTGACAAGTCCCTACATGTAGATGTAGTGAGAAATTCAGCTCCTCGTCCCTCTCCAGGAGACGTCTCACATGCTGTCTAGGCCACAAAGGAAGGCAGTGAAGTAGAAAAGCAGTTGTTAACAAATACTTTATTTTTTGAGGTTAGTGTGAGTCTTTGGCGCTTTATTGTGCAGAAAAAGTAAAGCGTGACATTGGACAGTGTAGATTTGAGGCTGGTATAGGGGTGTCACAGTATCCTGACTTTAAAATCATTTGCATACAGGTATTAGATGCAATTGGGGGATGTCAGATAGGGGTAAAAGCAACCAAACCTGCCAAAAATATTCTAGAAAAGCCAATTTTCTCTTTTCTAATGAGACAGGTTTATGAACAGGCACATCACCTCCCCTATCTTGGCATGAGGAAGCTCATTACTATGTGCATAATGCATAAGGTGGCATGGAGATGTACAAATGGCAGGCTGTCCCTCCATCCAAGGTGGCATTAGTATGTGCATAACATTTGTTCCTCCAATATATTCAATATATACGATCAAACTGAATGCGATTTTCAGCCTTTCACCTCCTGTTATTCATATTAAACTGGTTATAGGTTCTTGCTTAGTCTGTAGAACATTATGTTTATAGTAAACTAGACCTTGCTTGGATGCCTTATTCTATTTTCATGCTTTCCCCTGAATCTTTAGCTATGGAACAATGCAGGAATGCTATTGACGAAGAACGTTGCAGCAGATCTGAACAACCAGGTCATCTCTTTCCTTGCTCATGTCGGTATCCATCGCGTCTCCGCTGGGACCCGGTGGAGACATGACTAATACTGGCAATACTGTCCAACCTATCATTTTTAGATTTAAGTATGGGTGGCTAACATTTATTGGGAAAATAAGGGATAAATCATGAACATTCTCAAACAGGATCAGTTAACAGGCAGTTCATCTTGTGATCCATCTTCCTGTTCCTTCCAGTAGTGTTTGATCTGGATCTGTTGGGGGGAAAAAAAGGTCAAGTTAAGCCCTTCCTAACTACTGATCTCTATGTCTCTCGGCAAATGCTCCACGGGGAGGCTGTAGAAGCTAGAGGGGTTGGCCATTAATCAAAAAGGTTACTGGCTCAATCCCCAACTTTCACTATCTACATCAGCTATGGATGAAAGCATCGGATAAGGGAATAGAATGTCTTGTACTTGACAATATGAGTGTATATCTTATCACAGTGGGTCTGCATCAATGACATGCGTAAAAGCTTGAATAGAATGGAGAAGTTAAAGCTAGAACACAATTTTTCCAGGTGTTGATGCTTGTTGATTTATAGTCATTACTATGCATTTATTTGCAATTAGTTTTTTTATTCTTTAAGAAAAAAGGCAATGATTGCATATGGAGGATGTGGAGATGCCTGTAAATGAGGTGTTTAGCTTCACTTTTGAACAATTGAAGTACGTGGAAATGCTACAACTACGATGTATATAAGTAATCTTAAGTTTATTGAGGTAGATTGGGAGGAGTTATGAGGAGAGGTGGTCATGGGAATTTTTAAGACCCAAGTTCCCAAATGTAACTAATATTCTTGAATAACTGGCATGATTTCTGATCTTGGGCTGCATGGTGGCGCAGTTGTTGGCGCTTTTGCCTTTCAGTAAAGAGGTCGTGGGTTTGCTTCCCCAGCTTGGTGCCCTCTGTGTGGAGTTTGCATCTTCTCACTATGGCGTGGGTTCTCTCCAGGTACTCTGGCTTCCTCCTACAGACCAAAACATGACTGTTAGGCTCTTTGGTCATGGTCAATTGTCCCTAGGTGTGTGACTAGTTGTCTCGTTCGTCTCCATGTGGCCCTGTGATGGACTGGCGACCTGTCCAGGCTGTCCCCCGCCTCTCGCCCCTTGACCGCTGGATTTAGGCACCAGCTCTCCCGTGACCCGCAGTGGAGGATGAAGCGGCAACAGAAAATGGATGGATGGATTTCTGATCTTCTAAATTTGTCCCCCCCCCTTTCTATAGGTCTTTCATGGGTAAATTAAATTCAGATCCATGCTTGTGAATACTGTTGAGAGAATCTGCTTTAGTATTTTATGACATGGTACAACATTTTTAAAATAAATACAAAAAAAAAAACTATTTCATGCTGAACTCACTTTTTGCAGAATATATATATTAATCACAAGCAGACTCCTAAACACTAATCTTGAACCAAACACACAGAAAACTATAATCATTGTGATGAAGTATATATTTATATTGATTTCCTTCCTTTTTTTTTCCAGTGGCATTTTTCCCCCCCTTCAGTTTTTTTGCACATTGTTGCAAACATGAAATTTGCTGTCAATATCCAATGAATACTTGAGGGATATTAAAGACTAAGCACATTAGATGTAGTAAAGTGCCTCATGCAGCATGTTCAGTTCTGCTTTCTTCAGCTCACTGTTTTTCTTAGACCAGTATTAGGACTTCATGTCATACTCTGCATCACACAGCAATTTGTCCTGATTAAAAACACAAAGTGTTTTTTTTTTGTGTGTAAGCGACATGCTCACCATGTTAGGACATCATTAATACTGTTGGACAATTTTACATTTAGTCCATTTTTTGTGTGATGTGCGACAGAGTGTCCATTTGGGATTGAATGTTTGTGATTTTTCCATTTCATACTTTGTGTGTGTGTGTGTGTACACCTGTGTAAGCTCGTATTTCCTCTCTAAGACTTAAGGTCAGCTCTGGACATGCCAGGGGCGCCTCGGGTGATTGGATACGCTGCCACCGTCGGCCATTCTTCTGAGATAATGTCGTAATGGCGAACGGAGGGGGGTGAGACAGCTGGCAGCTTCGTTTCCTGTCAGCGCAAATTTTCTACTACATCAATAATGAGCACCACAGCCCAGCCACGAGCGCTCCGGCTCAGTAGGCTCATGACTGTATTCTCATGTGTCCTCTCGTTCTTTTTTTCCCTTCGCCATGTAATTCTCCTTCCCTTCATTTTTGTTTTTCACCAGCTCTCATCATTTTTTTTTCTACCTGTCCAGCATCATCTGTATTTCATCACTGTCAATGTTTTTTTTTTTCCTCTTATTACTTTATCAATCCCCTCTTTGTAAAGAAAAATTGCTTCATTTTTTGTGTTGGTTGATATTTCCAGATAGTTTTACATCATAAACGAAACAGAAAGAGGATGAAATCAGCTCCATCTCAAGGCGCAAATATAATGGCTTTTTTTGCGAGTTGCTTGTATTTGCATCTTTAGTAAATATTGGGATAGTTCAGGGCATAAACAATAAAGCTCCCATTAAACCGCAGTTTATGTAAGCCATGTTTATGCAACCGTCCTCTAAGTGGGGAAATCTCGACCAAAGTGGAGAAAATTACTAAGAATACCCCAAAGCTATTAAGAAGATGATCCATTTTTATTTGAATTTAAATTTGGTTGCTTTTGGCAAGCTCATCTGATGCACAATATTCTTAGTTTCCTAATATAATGTTGCTTCTTCACCCAGGCTGTGTAATAAATAATAAATAAAGTTCTTGTAAAGGTACTGTACGACAGCCAATTTGCTCTCAAAATGTTTTGTTTTTATAAATAAGGCTGAGCAAATGACAAGGAGGAGGAGGAGTTGGTGAAATTGGTGTCAGAACCCCCAACACAAAAATGTAGAGTCCTGAAATGATCTCCAGAAAATAAATTAAATACTTTTTTTATTATATTTTTGCAATAATTATAACAAGAAGTTAAAACGAGCAGTGACAGATGAATAACAATAGCATATTGGCTGTTTGTGTTGTCATTAGACTCTTGTTTAATTGTTTTATTGACAATCTGGTACTTCAACTAGTAATTGTTGGGGTCACAAGTCTGCTGGTGTCATTTTGTGCTTTGTGGGTTTTGGGAAACATTGTGTTACACACTTTAAATACTAATGACTGGAATGACATTTTGAGAATTAAAGGTCCCATGACATCGGTTTCCATGTTTTCTGACTTATTTATCATGTTGCAACGTTGAGTTCTGACCTTAAACCTGCCAGAAAGAGCAAAAAACGGCGTCCATCTGTCTCCTAGTACAGCCAGTGAGAAGCTCTTCCAGATTTCAGACCCAGGTTTCAAACAGTTTTTTTCACTCCAGCCCGCTATGAGGTCATAGTGATCCGGACTTGCTTATATGGTAAATTCTCCTCCCACATGCACGTTCACGACAACTGGAGCGAGGCAGTGCCGCCGCCATTGCCCATAGACCGTGTAGAGTTTAGTTTCAGTTTCGTTTCTCTTTCACGCGACGGCACTGCCCCCTGCTGCAGCAGAAGTGTCAGGCTGCCAAATAAGGAGAAACCCAGCAGAACCGGAAGGCGGCGCTTTCTTCTGATCTCTGAGTTGCTCGTTAGGAAATAATTACAGCGTATTTTGAGTTATAATGGTGCAACGCTAATCTAGAGGCATCAAAGATTACACCTGTTTAATATAAAGTGATTTAAATATGGAGTCACAGGCACTTTAAATTAGTTTGATGTTTTGTTTTTCACTTATTAGATTAGACAATAGAAAAGATGTTGGTCAAACAAACACAAATTATGTAGAAGACCAGTTCAGTCCAGTTAGTCCTAAATCCTGTTTTTCAGATAAGCATAGGAATTAAACAAATAAAATTAAAGCTAGTGAAACATCACAGTGGGGGGGAGAGACAGCAAAACTTAGTCAAGTTTTGATAATTTGCAACATTTAGATTTTTTTATTTGAATTTTAAACATGTTAACAGCCTTCTTAATTGGAAAAAATAATTGGGCTGGATGAGCTGCAATAAGGGGATTTGAACAAATAAAGCATTTGGAACTTATTTTATGATTCCTAAAAACACATTTTATTTATATTAGAAACTTCCTCAGATTAAATTAATTTGAGTAAACAAGACGCCACATTGGACTTTGTCACTCTATACAAAACAAATCAAATTGGTGAAGCAGTGCATTAAGTATTCAAAGTAATACTTTTAATACATATTTCAAAGTTGACATGTTTCACATCAGAGTAGATGTGAAAACCTGTTTAAAAATTGGAATTCAGTTTACTTTGTCACACCACTTAATGAAAAAATAATGATGTCAAAATTCATGCACGAATGGGTTAAAGTCCTGATTCAATTTGTTAAGATTTCCATGTCGTCGATGACTGCTCTAACTGTTGCATGCAGGTGTAAATTCTCACTTATTGGAGTTTGTAAAACATGGAGGTGCAAAACACAATTATGCCTAAAGTCCAAATATTTTAGTTTACCAATGATGATAAATTAGGTAACGGATTTTAGAGTTTTTATTCTCAGACATAACAGCTCAAACAAACAAAAATAGATACTTAAACACTAAACTAAATGTAACTATTGGTTATTCTCCATATTTTCTTGTTTTTCTTTTATTTCTCTGTTTAGCGTTGTCTATTATAATAAAATATGTCATACAAATTAGCATCAAAGTCCATTTTCATCAAAGAAACATGGCTGTTAGAAATAGAATTATGTTGTATTTTATGCAAATTTCCATCTTTGTCATTTAAAACATGTTGCACAAGCTGTGTTAAATTTATACATCAAATCATTTTCATTTCTTACACAGACATCAGATAGCAAATCAATATGATCAGATAGATAAAACTGTTTTAAGGCCTTTGAGAACTGCCTCTCTTGGGGAAAAAAACAATCCTGCATGAAGACCTGACGTCTAATAATAAATTCAGCCAACCTTAGCTGTTGAAGCAGTCAAATTTTAACATTTACATGACTCGCTATGCATAAACAGTGGAATAATGATAGCTACTTTGTTGTGCTGCAGTCTGTGATTTCAAACGGCATCTCCGATGACATAAATCACCACGGTAAGATGACATTAAAAAACCTCATTACCATTTAGCATTTTTACCCTCAGAGATTCATATAAATGAAACGCGTTTGTCATTTATTATAAAAGAATTCGCTTTCATTTTTATTTATTTCATATTGCTTTGGTTTTCTTCCCTTGCTGCCAAAGTAATTTGAGTGATTTCACTTTAAATGATATTTCCATGAATTGTGTACGTTTTCTGTAATGTCTGGAACGAAATCACTGAGGATTAATTGAGTTGAGTTTGTATCGGACACATTTTCAGATGGGCTGGGAGAAATTGCCAAGGAAACAGACATTTTAATGCACAGGACATGACCACACAATCTGACCACTTAGCAGAGAGTCGGAGGAAGGTGATTCTTGGCTGCCTTTCCTCTCTGTAATTCACTTACCACTGGGCTGTCATTTAGTTTGGGCAGACTGGCAGGGCTCTAAAAGTAAGGAGGGATCTGAAATTACCCTGGGAAAAATGCACTATCCATCCATCCATTTTCTGTAGCCGCTTAGTCCTCCACAGAGGGTCGCGGGGGGAGCTGGTGCCTATCTCCAGCGGTCAAGGGGCGAGAGGCGGGGGACACCCTGGACGGGTCGCCAGTCCATCGCAGGGCCACACAGAGACAAACGAGACAAACAACCACGCACCCACTCACACCTAAGGACAATTTACCAGCCCAATTAGCCTGACAGTCATGTCTTTGGACTGTGGGAGGAAACCGGAGTACCCGGAGAAAACCCACGCACGCACGGGGAGAACATGCAAACTCCACGCAGAGAGGCCGCAGAGCCGGGATGCGAACCCACGACCTCCTTGCTGCGAGGCAACAGTGCTAACCAACTGCGCCACCATGCAGCCCGAAAAATGCACTAAAAAAAAGCAAAAGCTATCAGACTGCTTTCATGTCTACACTAACATGCATCAGTAAGGCTGAAGGAAGTGTCCTCGGTCCTTTGTTTCCATTTTCCCCCTCCTGCACAGCAGTGTGCTGTATTTTGAGCTCCTCAGATGTGATAAGACTATTAACATCAGAAGACAGCATGTCATGCACACCCGTGTGTTCCACATCAAATACAGCCAGTATCTGGCATTTGATAAGAGGCTAATTCAAAAACACAGATATACCTTCTCGTTGGCAGGAATCAGACACGTTCTGTCCAGTCGATCGTTTGTGAGCTGATTTCTCTTTGGAGCTTTCACATCACTGAAGGCACGTTTATAATATCTAAGCGGAGTATACCAATGATTTTCTTCTGTTTGCATTTGATTCATGCTGCAGCGCCGTAGTTGTATCAGTTAACTCAGAGATGTAATAGCTGGCAGATTTCTCATGTCTCTGAATCAGAAGCATGCAAATCTCACATGCTGCAAGAATCAGGAGACACTGGGCTTCATTTTTGAGACAAAACAGGTCTCAAAAATCCAAAACTAAATAGACATTTTGTTTTGTAATACATCAGTTTTCTTTTTTTGTCATGTTTACAAATTATTCATTTTTAACTGCCTTTAATATTACATGTTCTGCCCACTTCTAAAGCTTATTTTATCTTTTTAAACAAGAATCCTTCTGAACTGGGACAAATTCCAAAGAGCCTTTGCAAAGGAGTTTCAAACGTATCTTTAAACATTTGCGATAGTTCTTAATTCCTCCCAGTTGAGTTTCTGTAATGTTAAAACAGAACTGAACAGAGGATGGTATATATATATATATATATATATATATATATATATATATATATATATATATATATATATATATATATATATATATATATATATATATATATATATACACACACACACACACACACACACACACACACACACACACACATGCACACACACACACACAGGGATATACATGTACTGATAGAAAGGTAGAGGTAGATATAGCCTACTCTAGGGAGGTTGATGACTAAATGTGGACCAGGTGACATCATTAGTGATGGCTAGATGACACTTCCTGGAGCTCTCCAACCAGTTGTGTCTCAAAGCTTCAAATACTTCAGCGTCGCCCCCTGCTGATCAATAAATGTGAGGCATAAAACAATGGAGGTCATGTATATTCATTCTATAGTCCTGCAACCAAAGCTAACTTATTTTGGTTTGTTGCATTTTGAAGAACTGGTACAACATAAAGCCATGCCATTTCCACTAAATGTCCTGTTTTTAAAAGGAAGCAATGTGAAATGACTGGGTGAACACATTTAGACTGGATTTGATGAATTTTAATTTTAAATAATTAAAAGTTCAGTTTTCATGTTTTTATTTGGTAAAACAGACAAAATGTTTATTTAAATAAATAATATTTTTAATAAATAAATAAAATATGCTGATAAATATTAAGTTTTTCTATTTGCAAACATTTTTTTTAAAACAGGCAGAAGTTCAAATTAAGACAATTAAAAAATTAAAACAAAGCAAAAGACGGTTTCTAATCTGCTGGATTAAGCACAAAAATAAGAATTGAGTTATATAATATGAAATATGTAAGACCGTTTTCTGTCCTGGAGGCAAATGGTTTAAATAAAGTAGTTTTGAATCTAATAAATAAAATAAAACCACAATATTTCTACTCTGTTAAATATTTTCTTACTAGGAACCCACTCAGGACCCAACAGAACACACAGCTGCGTTTGTGTTAATATATCAAACACCAAAATTCAATTTATGAGGGAAAAATAAATAAATCACAAACATGAAATCTTTGTTAATTATATTTTCTGTCAGCTCCTTAAACGTTTTATTTGACGTTCGTTGTTACTTTGTGTGTTTCTGGTGAACTGTTGAAAATCCAGGATATAAACCACTGAGAAACCAATGAGGCATGCCGTGGAAATAAAGCTTCATTTGCACCAGGGGTTCATTTGAAATTACCTTTCCTGCTCAGAGTGAGGTTCGGAGCTTCAGTTCAAGTGGCCCACCACTAGAGATGATTAGCAGATGCAACACGGGTGAGGAGTTGAGCAACCAAACTAAATTAAATACACCAAATACATGAAAACAACCTGATCGCTCCATAAAAACCCACAGTTTTGACAACTGTAGGGTCTTGCTCATCCAACATTTTTAACTAATAATAAATTCCCTTCAAAAAGTTAAAAGCTGTGTTATGGAGTCCTTCTCAAAAGAGTTCACTCAAGTCAGAAAAATGTAGGAAATGTGGGTCAAAGCCTACAAGTTGAAGAATAAAAAAAAAAGACATTCACAATATGACTAAATCAAATGAAATAAAGGATAAAATGCAAACATATGATGACATCATTTAGACTCAATTGCAACTGGAAAATGTGCACATTTGCATAAATGTTGCTCAAATGTACCATATGGCACAGAAGGGAAAGCTCAGATGCAAGACTCAAACTCAGCAATGTAAAAATAAACAATCATTTAATCAAGTCCAGGAAAATCAAACTAAAGCATGCAGGGTCTAAATCATAAAACAGACTATATATGTACACAAACAGGAGGAGATGAGAAGATTACAGACAGGAAACACAAACAGGAAGTGAAGTGACCTGAAACGAGACATCAGGGTACAAGAATGCAACAGGAAGTACAAAAGAAGCAGAACACAGATAAATAAATGAAAGACAGAAGTGACTTTATGGGCCAAAATGTTAAATGCTAAAATAACTTAATTTCCACCTAAAATACATGATTGACTTGACTTTTTATTATTACCATGGCAACAATCTAGATACAGCTAGATTAGTGTGATGCTTAGGACCATGGCAGCCTTTATATGTAAAGTAGCACAAGTCTTATTAAAGAAAAAGCAAAAACAAAACATTTGTGTAGCCAGTGCAAAGTGATAAATGATGGGTGAAAATAAAAACAAAAGAATTAAAATAAACCCAGTGATAATAAAGCATTTAGGTCAGACTTCTGCAAACACCTATTCATTCATTCACACACCGTGTAATTATCCATACAGATTTTTACCATGCTAACTTCCACTAGAATTACAACTAGGTCAGGAAAAAAGAATTGGCTTGAAAAGAAAATTAAATAACCCTGAAAAAGAAATAATAGCCTCTCTAGCTTCAAAAACACACTGCAAGATGCTTGTTTTTATTTATTGTAAGTACAGCAACTGTCAACCCAGGCAAGGACATTTTGTGTCTCAAGAGTATGAATCTGGGCATCAGCGGTCGAGCTTTATGATCTTGCTCTAAGACAGATGTGGCTGTTTGGGATAACGTCTTTAGTTCCTTAATATCCATAAAATTAATTTGTCTGTGATGCCATGCTGGAAGCATAACTAACCCAGGTAGAGGAATCCCTAATGTGCTTAAATGCTTGGCTTCGGCTCACCCATGTCTCCTGTTTAGTTGCATGAATTGTTTTCACACTGCTGAAATGTTGGGAATGTTTATTTTGAGAAAACATGAGAAAGTAGGGCTTTTATTTCAGCTTTAAAGCCCATTGAAGTCAATGTTAAGATGTAAAGCAGCTTTGCCTGCTTGGTTTCTCTGCGTCTAGTCAAGGAACTTTCTAAAAAAACTACCGTATATGGTTATCATGTTGTGAAGTTTGCAGATGGCACTGCTGTTGGTTTGATCTTTAATAATAAGTTTATGTAAAGAAGGCAGGCTGAGAAGCATTATTTTATTGGTGTGAGAAACTACCTAAGCATCAATGTGGCAAAAAAAAATAAAGTTTTGAAGAAAATTTTACACCCCTCCTACCCTCATCACTGCATGGAGAAGTTGTGGAGCTGGTTTAAAAACAGCTAAAAATTTGGGCTTGCATGTCTGCTGGCCACCATGGGATACTAACACAGCCAGTGTCATTAAGAAGGCTCATCAACAGCTCTGCTTTATGAAGATGATGAAAAATGCCCATCTCAGTGCTGCTGTGGTCATGAATTTTTACTGGTGTGTGATGGAGAGTGTCCTGACTTCCTCCCATTACAGTCTGATCTGGGAACTGTTCTGAAGCTGTTGTGCAAATAGTGGTTAGACCAGCAGGTAGTGATGGGATTTATGGCTCTTTGAAGGGAGCCGTTCATAAAACTGGCTCTTGATGGGTTTTTTTGGAATTTTTGATAGAGAAATGTCATGTGGAACTATGTTTGGAGACACTTTGTTGCAAAGAGTTATTACTACTCATTATAGCTTCCCCAAACTGATGAGTTTGTTGCTATGCTCACCAATGATGTTTTAAATAAATAGCTGTTTTGTTTCAGCCAGCAACTTAGTGTCGTTGAATATTGCCTCCCAGCCTCAAATGTCACAGTAAAAAAAAAAATAATAATAATTTTTTTTTTTTAATTTAAAAAACGGTTCTTTACAAGGACTCAGTTCTCCTCGTTCACAGTGAAGAGCCGTTCAAAAGATTTGACTCGTCCATGAACGTCACATCGCTACCAACAGCAGCCTCTCTCCCCCACAGGACATAAACACAAGTGGTTATAGAAAAAAATGTATTTAAAAAAATACATAATAATTAGCAGTGGGAATAGAGAACCGGTTCTGACTTAGAACCGGTTCCAACAGACCAATTCCATTGGAATTGTACACCTCCAACTTGAACAATTCTTAAGGATTCTCTTGTTTTCGTTTTTTCCAAATTTTGCTGGTCAGTAATCTTTCCCCTGGAGAAATTAGACTTGTATGCACCTCTTACTGGTCCGACAGAACAATAACCCGGCAGTGTCTTTACAGATTAACTCACAACAAACACCGACACATTGATTGATAATGGCATTGATATTGATAAAAACCTATCAATTCCCACCTCTAATAATAATGGACCCCACCCATCGAGCTCATGAACTAGTCACCCTTCAACAGAACGATTGAACAGCCTCAGAGCCTGGACAACAAGGCTGAGGAACAGCTTCTTCCCTGAGGCAATGAGGCTCATGAACTTTGACCCTTGAGCTGCCATCTGCACTTTTACTACAACAGAATATTTGATGTTTATCGACTAGTTCTCAGTTTTATTCCATTCATGTGTTTATTTATGCTAGCATGAGAAACGCTATGTTTTTCATCTGTATCTCTAACATGATGTTGAATGACAAAAAAAAAAAAAATCTTAAATTTTAAAAAGAGCAAAGAAAAAAATATTTGGACTTAAAATGAGTAAACAAAATCATTCATGTTTATAAAAGTAAAATAGATCTAATAAGTCATAAATATAGTTCTGCTGAATGAGTTTTTTCTGAGTATTGGCAAGACGTCTACAACGATTAGCAAGATGGACTGAAGAGAGCCGCGTTGGACGGATCTGTGACCTGGCTCAGAGGATTGTGGCTCAGATATATTTTGCAGCTAAACGATTTCTTGTTTCCAAGAACAAAAGAGATATGACAAGGTTTGCTGAGAAGAGCCTTTATTTTATCTGATGTTTCTCCGCAATATGTCAGTTGTGTCTGCAATCTGCCAGCTCATTAGTCAGCTAGTCACTGGAGGATAGGCTTGTCAGGTTTGTCCCGCATTTCTTTGGGTTGAGAAAATTGAATCCTGACAACAGTTTACCTCAAGACAAAGCACTGACAATGTTCTCAAATCAAACAGAAAGGTGTGTTGCTTTATTTTTTTGATTTGTATTCGAGGTTCATCTTTCAATAGGCAGGTGCACATTTTCACATTAGCACTTTCACATGAAGAGTTTCAACAAAATAGGAAAGCAAAAAGGTTGCATCGTTAGGCAATTAAAAAAAGGGAGATGTATAGGAGCTGCACTAATTTGGGTTAATTGCGTTCCCATGAAATCAAATAGCTGCAGAGGAAGATTTTCACAACTACAGTATACTACATTTAATTTCTTATGGTATAAGGGGGTAACTGGTGGTAAAAAAAAAAAAAGAAATAAAAGTGATGTGAGACTGAGGCTTAGGAGTGGTGGTGATTGGAGTCTGACAGAGCACAGAAAACACATCACTGCAGGTTTAGAGGGACCGCTGGACACAGCGAGCCAAACTAAGGTATTTCTGCTGTTAAAAAAAATTGTCAGGTTCTGATTTCCTCTGGTCCCCCACCCCCTATTCCGGCTGTGTAACCTTATCAGTTAACAGAAGTACTTTGAAATCCTACATTTCCTCTGCCTCAAACTCTGCAGGTGGTTGCAGAGTCATTTCATGCTTTGCAAAAAAAAAAAAAAAAAAAAGGAGTGTAATTCGAATGTTAAGAAGTAATGTGGCTTAAGAGGATTTATGAAAAATGTGTAATTGATCTGTATTTTTCATTATATTAAGGTGACATTTATCCATTCATTTTGCATAGGCTCTCTTACAGTGCTTGCCCAAGCATACATTAGGACAATACATTTCAGTTTTTTTAAAAAGTACCTTGTATGCAAAGTTATTTTATTTTACCTTGAAATCACCCGTGCTTCCACTTAAAATCATTATGTTAGTTTTACTTCCACCCCCCATTTGTGATTCATTTAAACATTATTTGCTGAAGGGTTACTGTACTGCATGTGGGTTTATGGTAATGGACCGTGCATTCGCAAGAGCATGTGTAAGTCCTGATTCATGCATATGTACTAGGTAGGGGAAACGAGTGGGAGAAGCATAAAGGAGGAGGGGGAGCCATTAGAGCTGATGTTGTAATTTCACTAAAAAAAACAATTTGAATATTGTTGCTCCATAACAGCCATCTCAAAGAAGCATCTGATAAAATATTTATCCGAGATTTAGCGATTCAGGCAGTTTTTATGACCATTTACCAAACACAACCATGTCAGTCAGCGTTTTCTCATCTCATTTTACAGCAACATGTTCTGATTTCTGTGTATATTAAAAGTCTAACTGCACTTTCAACTTTATTAGGTGCATTTGTTCAGTTGCTTGTTAACACAAATAGCGAATCAGCCAATCATGTGGCAGCAACTCAATGTATTTAGGCATCTAGACAAAATTAAGACAACTTGACTTCTGCAAAGTCCAACCTGAGCATTAGAATGGAGAAGAAAGGGGCTTAAATTACTTAACATGGCATGGTTGTGTCATTGTATGCAATAATAGATGGACACACAGTAACAGGGACAGACTGAACAATAAAAACTTGTTTAGAAAATAGCCAGAGCAAGAAGAGATAAGCAGTGGAAAAGAGGGTTGGCTAAAGAAAGACATGAAGAAACAAAGGTGTGTGTGTGTGTGTGTGTGTGTATATATATATACAGGGGCAGGTAATTAGTGCAATGAGGAGCAGCTGATTTGATTACCAGATGAAGGACAGGTGTGCAAGGTGCTGAACAAAAGAGGGAAACCATTAACAATGTAACAGGGAACAACGGAAAACAAAAAAGTGCTGAGAAAAAAACAAAATAAAATCTAAAATGATCAAAAAGAGAACATGACTTAAAAAAAAGCCACAATAATCTGAACACAGTGACAGGATGCTGGTACCAGACAGACTAGAGTCTTTTAAACAACCGGTGATCTAACGGGATTTGCACACACAGCCATCTTTATTGTTTACATAGAATGGTTATGGTTAAGTTATGAGCAGCAGTTGATGAAAATGTCTTGTTGATGTCAGAGGTCAGAGGAGAATGGGAAGACTGGTTGGACATAATAAGAAGGCAACAGTAGGTCAAATAAATGTTTGATACAACCAAATAATAAAGAATAGAATCTCTGAATGGACAACTTTGAAGCAGATGGGCTACAGCAGCAGAATACTACACCGGGTGCCACTACTCTCAGGCTATGATTCACACAGACTCACTAGAACTGGAAAATAAGAGATTGGAAAGCGTTGCCTGGTATAGGTTGGATGTTTGTGTCAGAAGTTGGTGTCACCATGAAAGCACGGATCCATTCTTTCTTGCATCAACAGTCCAGGTTTGGGGTGTAAAGGCACAGGGGAAATTTTTTGACTCACTTTGACCTCTTTAATATCAAATGAGTATCATTTAAACACTGCAGCCTTCTTGATTATTATTGCCAGAGTGTGATTTGAGGTGGGGAATGGAGGGGATTTGCCCCCCTCCTCTGCTTTTGATGTCCCCCCCTGGTCATTAATCTTTCACCCCCAGGGGGCGATAGACTTCTATGCACCTTACTGGTTGGACAGAGCAATACTCCTGTTTCTGTCCAACAATCCACTGCCCGGGGGGGGGGGGGGGGGGGGGGAGTATGGGTCAGGGGTGCAGCGTTAGCAGGGGAGAGTGTGTGACGGGGTGCAGGTCCATGCACTCCGGATGGAACTGGCACTGGGTCCAGATCTGAACTGCTTTTTTTTTTTTAACAAATCGCCCACTGATTATTGCTACCCATGTCCATCTTTTTATAATAACACTGGTCCCATCTTCTGATGGCTACTTCCAGCAGAATGTTGAGATTCACATCATAGATAGGGGAGACAGTAGCATTCAAGCTCCCACCACTTTGTTATTGTCTCCTTGGGCAAGGAACTTCACCCGCCTTGCTTGCTAGTGGTGGTCAGAGGGATTGGTGGCACCGATTGTACGGCAGCTTTGCTTCTGTCAGTCTGCCCCAGGGCAGCTGTGGCTACAATGTTCCTTATCACCATCAGCGTGTGAATGTGTGTTTGAGTGGGCGAATGACTGATTATAGTGTAAAGCACTTTGGAGTCCTTGTACTTGATAAAGCACTGTACAAATGCAGGCCGTTTACCATAGATGAGCAGGAAACAAATCTGCAGCAACTGTGTGATGCCATCAAGTCAATATGGCCCAAAATCTCTGAGGAGTGTTTACAAACCCTCGAGTCTATGAGACCAAGAACTGTGGAGGCAAAAGAGGGTTCAAGCTAGTATTATGGGTATACCTAATAAAATGACCAGTGAGCTTATGGGTAACTAACACAGGGAAATTGTTTTTGTTTTGCTTTTTATCCTCAATAAAATAACCAAACCGACTTTTTAGCACAGTTCATGACAAAACGTGTGATTTGTGATGCCTTTCACAACAGCTCCGAGTCAAGTGAAGGATTCTGCAATCAGTGGCTCTAGAAGTTAAAATATCAATAATTTCACACCGTTTACTTTCAGAAAGAAGCAAAAGACAGAAAAATAAAGCACCTCTGACATGTTCTTCCCATCCATGACAGCTAGATGTGTAACTGTTCACATGTGAAGGGTGAGCTGAAACACCAAAGGTAAAATTAGAGTGTAGATGTCTGTAATTATGATACCCAGCCACTGCAGGAGCTGCAAGAATAAAGACTCAAAAAAATATAAAGAGGGTGACTGAAAAAAAGAAGGTTTGAATATTTAATGCTTGATGGAAAATGATAAATGGAACAAAATAAAAACTGGGTCATTTTATTCGCATAATGCTATTTAGTTCATTCCCAGAAGCCCATGGATAAATGGATATCTACATGCATGCGTGCTTTTTTCTTTTTTTCATTTGTAATTACATTTGTCCTAAAGCAAATGCAGGGAAAGGAAAACAGGCATCAGAACACATAAGGTGCGAAAGGTGATCAAAGACCTTATTTTCCACAAATTCCTCGACTTGAAGATGACTACATCTCAATCCCGTTTGCACTGCTTCTTATTAAAATTCAGACAAGATATGCTGTAGCCTCAAAGAAACTGTTAGGTCAGAGTTTCTCGGCGGAAAGGTTTTCTCTTGAGGGATTTGCTCCGCTGTGAGTGTATGCAAAATCGTCGCCCCCCCAGGGATTGCCTGGAACGACCTGGATTTTCCTGCGATAACTGGAGCCCTGTGGCTAATTACCTTTTCAGATGAAAACATACGCCTCCTCATTAATTCAACACTACATAATCTATTATAATTACTGCCAAAGAAGTTATTGTCATTGCTTTAATTTTAGTTCGTAGCTTTGATTCTGGCAAACTTATCATGCATGTCTGTGCACAAATGCACGCTAAAAGATTTCATTGTCGATCTGCAGGATTTGTTCGGCTACTTTTGTGCCTTTTTTAAACATATTTTTGACAGCTTTTCAACAATATTCTGATTGCATTTGCATTAAAAATGTGTTTATTTTTTTACATTTGATTTTCAGCTGTTGCATAGTGTTTCTCATCTCTTCTTCGGTGCAGTTTCTCCCCTCGTTGCGTGGGTTTTCTCCAGGTACTCCGGTTCCTCCCACAGTCCCAAAAACACGCACATTAGGTTAACTGGTGGCTGGCTGCAGAAATGAGTGTGAGCATACACTGTGGTTTGTGTTGGCCCTGTGATGGACTGGCAACCTGCTCAATTCCCACCATACAGTTGGGATGGACTCCAGCCCCCTGAACAGACCATAAACAGAACTAAGCAGTTCCAGAAAACAGATAAATGGTTCCTGGCATCCTTTTATAAGTTAAGATTATTGTGTACTTCATCTGGTAGAAAGCTTGTTGATAGTTTTACAAGTAAATTACACCTTACACCATTTTGGACTATCATTGTAATTATTATTTCTCTTTTAGGCAGAGAAACAATCCTATTTCTACAGGAACAAAGGCAAACTGAAACGCACAGTATGTGCATATGTGCATTTGTCACAATCAATGGATTCTTGTAATTTAATGTAGATGTAATAATGTTTTCTGTTGTTTTGATTAGTGGATTTTTCATTGTAGTTGATGGGATTGTCTTCAGCTCTTTTGGCTCCCAAAATGCACCTTGTTTGTGATGTCATTTAAGAACAAACTGGCTTGCATCTGAAAGACGTTTTTATTGTTGTTGCATTTTTCCCAATATTATACCATTTGGTACCAACAGCATGCATCGTGGTTCAATCTGGTCCATAGTTTAATGCTAATGCATTTCATTGTATCTGATTGGTTGCATGATAGGAAAAAATGAAAAGTCTCCAGATGGGAACTGGTGCTCATCACTTTCTTGTACAACTCCGAACATGGAGTCTGGCAACTGATGAACAATGCATCCCTAATTCAGTTTGTCTTCTACTGTATACCCTCAGAGACCAATGATTAAGGAGTGTTGTACTAAGATGTGATGGAAAATACAGTTTTTTTCCTGCAGATCTGGATCATTTGGCTCAGCTTACTGAAAAGAATCTGCTGATTCAGGTCTCAAATGGTTCCTAACTGACTTCCAAAGGATCAGTTCCCAAAAGATCCAGATCTTTGGGAGCCATAATGCTCATTATGATTACCAAGAAATAAAAACAAAGTGGCATAAACACATTTCACTTAGAAATGGTGATTTTAAAGCAGAAACTACTTGACTGTTTCAAAGTAGAAGTTGAAAACGACTAGTTGCTGACCTCAAGTTGACAGGAAAATAAGGCTAAGTAATTAGAAGTGCCAGAAAATGATGAATATTTCACATACTAAATGTTGCTGTTTGTATCAGATAATATCCCACAACGTTAATATACCATCTGTGTCCAAATGGTTTTGCTGCTAGGTGTAGTGAGCCAGGATTCAAAGCCGATAGGGAAGGTCCGCATATCAGTACTGGCTGCACCCAGGTCCCTTTGACATATCTTATTAGTCGGGTCTTTAAAAGCCTCGGCATGCCTTCCCAGGCACACTCCTTCCCAATATCCCTGATTAAAGTGCGACTGATGCTCCCAGTGCAGAGCCAAGTTGGCCACACAGCGTTTATGTTGGGTCATGCTCATTACTCAGACTCTCTGCCTCTGTTACTTGAAGCAAAGCATAATGCAAAGCATCACCAACTGAGAGGTTTAAAAAAAAAAATTGAATTCATAATGGTAGGGCAGAAATGAAACTACAAATTGTTCTCGGCCCGTCACTTTGCCTTCTTAATATGCATCTAGGCTCTGTTCAATGTGTGCAGGCGATTTACAGTATAAATGGAGCTGGAAGCAATTGAGGGGTTGTTTGTTAGGCCATGAAATAACATCAACGTGCCCTGACTTTGATCATTTGCATGTATATAGATAATAAATTGCCACAGATGGGTTTAGCTGCACACAGATCCTGCTGTAAGGTGACACTTCTACAGCAGCCAGATTTACTGCCAGGTCTCTGTCACGGGTTATATATTTTGGTGTATTTTCACCTGAATCAATTAGGCAACGGCAACAAATTAAATGCAAAATCGTTATGATTATTAGCAGTGATTATGATGTTGAAAATCTGATTACAAAGGTCAGGCCATGGTTTCTATGATGTGAGTAATCAGCTGTCTCTCAGGGTCAGCAGAGACAAATCACACCTGCAGCTAAAAATGTTTAATTGTACAAAATCCAACTGTACTGACTGCGTATGAGCCAGGGAAGATACTGCAACGACTGTAACAATAGCTTCCTTTTTAAATAAGTTTTTTGCAAAAAGTTTTGCCATAAATAACAAATGTATTTAAGATTAAATGAGCAGACTTTCTTCTGCCTGCACAGGGACCCTTTGTCCAGCTCTTGAGAAGAAATGCAGACCAACTTATACTTATTTTTTATTTTAGTTAAAATGTAACAGAGTGCAGAGAATGAATAGAAGTATGTGGATGTCCCACAATGCAGTTAATACTCAAGCAATGACAAGCCCAGAGTCTCATTTAAGGATTTGGTTTCAAATGCATGGTGGATAGAAGACGGCGAAGTAGATGGGGTTGAAAACACTGCAGTTTAAAACAAAAGTTTAAATTGTTGGTCAGAAAGATCAGGTTTATACAAATAGAAGAAAAATGGAAAAGTAAATTCAGTGGTCTTAGTTTTTAGCAGTCATTTATAAAGATAGACAAAGTATCATCCATCCTTCTACTTTAACCGCTTTATCCTCCACTGAGGGTCATGGGGAGCTGGTGCCTTACTCTAGAATGGTGGGGTGAGAGGCGGGGGACATCCTGGATGGGTCATCAGTCCATCACAGGGCCACATAGAGACACAGTCTAATTGTTTTGGGCCAGTGGGAGGAAATCAGAGAACCTACACATGCATGGGGAGAACATGTAAACTCCATGCAGAGAGGCCACAGAGCCAGGAAACAAACCCTTAACAACCTTGCTGTGAGGCAACAGTGCTGCCCACTTCACTTTAAAAAAAGTTTTTAGTTGTGGAGCTGAAACATCATAATATATATTATTCCCCTGTAGATATTCAATCTTCCATGGTAAAAAAGGGGGAAAAAAACAACACATTGGCTATTTTCATATTCTTTGTTGGACACTATGAGGGGCCTCAGTAAGTAAGTAAGTAAGTAAGTAAGTAAAGTTTATTTATATAGCACCTTTCACAGAAAAAATCACAAAGTGCTTCACAGAAAACAGAATCAAACATGATAAAACAAATAAAATCAATAAAACAAACAAAATATCATTACAAATCAAAATCATTAAACAACAACAAGAGAACACAAAAGAGTTATTTAAAAGCAGTTTTGAATAATTGGGTCTTCAACTGCTTTTTAAAGGAGTCCAGACTGTCTATACAGCGTAAAACTAAAGGAAGGTCATTCCAAAGTCGCGGTGCAACAGACTGGAAGGAGCGATCACCTCGACTTTTAAATCTGGTCCTTGGAACTGTTAGGAGATTCTGGTCTGTGGACCTGAGAGCTCGGGTTGGAGCGTACGGC
>SSNR01000072.1:15604-64102 GCA_006937965.1 Callopanchax toddi | reverse complement strand
AGTTCAGTAACATAAAGAGGAGCTTGACCATGTAGGGCCCTGAAAGTTAGAGTCAGGATTTTAAAATGAACTCTACATTTAACAGGTAACCAGTGCAGAGACTTCAGAATAGGAGTGATGTGATCTTTCCTGTTTGCTCCAGTGAGGAGCCTCGCTGCAGAGTTCTGGACCAGCTGAAGGCCATAAAGGGCTTTTTGGTTCAAACATGTGAAAAGTGTGTTACAGTAATCTAGACGGGAGGAGATAAAAGCATGAAGAACCATTTCCAGTTCAGGTTTTGACACCAACTTTCTCAGTTTGGAAATATTTCTCAGATGATAAAAACAGTTTCTGACCAGCTGTTTTGAGTGACCTTCAAGAGACATTGATTGGTCGAAAATAACACCCAGATTCCTCAGGTTTGACTTTACAGCAGAACTTAAATGTCCAATATGTTGACTGATCAGGGGGACCATTCTATCAGGGGCAACAATCAGACATTCAGTCTTTTCAGGGTTTAACTGAAGGAAGTTCTTTTCTAACCAGTTAGTAATGGCTGACAGACACTCCAGTAGTTCAGACAGTTTGTAGAACTCTGAGTCCTTGAAGGAGCAGTACAGCTGAATGTCATCTGCATAAAGGTGGTAGGAGACATTGTGACATCTATTAATGATCTGTCCAAGAGGATGGATATATAGTAAAAACAGGAGTGGACCCAGAACAGAGCCTTGGGGTACCCCACAGAACAGATCTGTAGTATCTGACATGATGTTGTTTATATGGACACTGAAACTTCTGTTTGAGAGGTACGATCTGAACCAGTCTAAAACTGTAGCATGTGGAAGATCCATACGTCGCCACAACATCTTAGCTCCTGCTCCTCATGCTAGTCTCCAGGCTGCTCACACATTTTCCTCATCCAGGATGTGACCACTGTGGTGGTGTTAGTTACTCTAACATGTACCTGTAGCACACCTGTGACTGGAACACACCTGGCGGGAGATTATGGCAGGGCATTTTGGCACATGTTTTTGGGGTACTACCAACACATTTAGCTGTTCTGCTCATTCCTCAGATACACATTTTTTACAAATAGTACCTTGCTGTAAAGGTGACTAATCAAGATTTCCAATTATATAAAAAACAACAATTAATGTAGTAAAACTGGAGAAATGACATTTTTTTTGAAGGATTTATAAACAGTTGATGGTTTTTATATGCAGGTCTAATAATAAGTTCAACATTTGCTGTAAGAAAGTTTTTTTTTATATTACTACATAAATAGTAATATATGAATAGAAGCATTGTCAGATTCAGACTCAGTCTGCTAGAAGTGAGAAAACATGAATCGTATTGCACACTGCTCTCTCTCTTTCTCATTTACATTGTTCCACTGATATTCAGCCCCCACCATCATTAGTTGTTGTAATTGTGTATAGTGCTGGGTGTGTGTGAAAGCAAACCAGGCTGAGAAACGTGTTGAGCATTGAGTAACATTTCATGGCCCATTTGCTGTGGCCTGCAGAAGCTCCTTTACTGTACGTAACCGTAGAATAGGAGGCAGTTGTGATGAGCCGACAGTGGGCACTCATTGGTGCATGAAGGGGCCCTCAATCCTCCGTTCTCCTTCCCTGTCACTCCCCAGCATTCTCCTTTTTACTTTCTTTTTTTTCCCTTTGAAAATGCTTACTCCGCATTTGCAAGTTCGCCTGTCAGCGTGTAGTGCCTCAAACCCGTAATCAAGAGTCACTCCACATAAAGAGGCCTTCAGTCATTAAAGAATTAGTGGGAGGCTAAAGGCTTGTTTAGAGAATCAATTAGTTTCAAATGTGAACAGGTGGGCTCATTTTATCACACAGTTCTAAGAGGAAATGTCAAAGTTTTACACTCTGGAGCTGAAGTCAACGGGAGGTCTCTTAAATCCCAAGGAGTTCCTGGAACAGCCTTTTCAGAAAGCGACTGGCAAGTCCAATCAAGACTTGTTTCTAGAAAAAGAGTTGATCAAAGTCTTAGGAGATTTTCTTTAAAGTCCTTTTTTGGGGGGTGGGAGCTTTTAAGCAAGGAAGAGTTGGTGAATAGAGTATTCACCAGTGATGTAAGTGGCTGAATATTTTTGCATTTCAGAGTTTGATGCAATTATTACAAGCCAAAGCATGAAAGCATCCTGGAGATTAACCCTTTAAAGTCTTGGGTTATGAATTGATAACTTAAAAATCCAGTCTTTAAAACTGAACTATGTATTGGCACATATTATTCTAGCAATTATTTGACAAATCATATATCAGTTTTAGTTTGTTATGTTTGTTTATATTGTTTAATTGCACTGTTTATAGTATTGCACTGTGCTGAATAAACTTACTTACTACTACTACTACTACTACTACTACTACATAACAAAATAACAGTATGAAAAAAGACAGAATTGTCCATTTTTAACTGTTGTTTCTCCACTAGAGGGCAGAAGATGTATACATGTAAAGGACTGGATAGGGCAGCTTTTTTTGATGAACATACTAATCTTAATACTCCACCTGGCTTAGCTGGATAATGTATAAATTATGTGGTGATAGGAAAAAAAAATACTAGACAGAAAAAGGTTAAGTTAGATACAAATTGGAAGTTTGAGCAATTAGTAAAACCAACAGCAGATAAGAAAACAAGTGCATAAAGTAAAACTTACATTTCTAAAATTAGAAAGCAGGCTTTAATTCTCATGTCAAAAAAGTTTTGTCATTTCCATTTGATAAGAAACAAGTTGGTCAAATAACAAAATACACTCTGAACAAACATTTTTTAAGAATAGATTTTTATTTCAATGCACACATGCATTTACACATCCGAATGGGCCGTCTGAAAACAAGCTGACTGTGTTTATCTTCACACCTCCTCAGACACACTGCTTTGGTGAAAAGCTGACTGGTGGGCTTCGTGTCATTGATGCCCGCCTAGCAACATCTGAGCTGAGCTGACAACCCCCGCATGCAACAGCAGCAGACATTTGAAAAGCAACGTTCACCCACACAGCAACACAGCCATTCACATACACAAACACACACAAAAACACCACGAGCACGCATGGTTTTGCAAAAAGATTTTACACATTGCAGAGGATGCATGATTATGGTGTACTCGTGTGAATTAATGGAGGGGTTTTCTGCGTTAATTTGCATGTTTATAGTTTTTAAACTGTCCCACTTTTCAAAACAAAATCCAAACTTAGACCCAAGAAAACATGATAACGATGTGGAATGCTATGAGACACAGATGGGCTTTTAATTTTATTTTTTTTCTGTGGGAAGTGGTTGAGTGCGTTGACACGGTTACAGAAAAAACAACATTTTTATAAGCAAAGAAGAAAAAATTTTCAATATCAGTTTCTTTTCTGCGTTTTTCGGGTCGGGACCCCAATGTGGGTCATGAAACGTTATGGATCTTGAGAAGATTTGCGTAAACCAATTTATTTTAAAGGTTATACCCAGTGACATATTTAGCTTTAACTGTTGCAAAGTTTTTAGAAGCTTGGTATTATATATTTTTTCCTGATTGAGAATATGAAAATCCACTGTTTCTCAATGACATCATATCATGTTTTCACATGGTCTAGTCAGCATATTAGAAGTATTGATCAAACACATCAGATAGAGAGGAACACTGTGCACAAACTTTGATTTTTTTTTTTTTTTAACCATAATGGCCAACTTTTTTGAAGTTTTGGCAGCGCAAATGTCTGACATTGATAAAAAAAAAGTAATTTTTGAGAATCCCAGTGGAAAAACAAACATGGGGATTGTTCCAGAGACGTGAGGAACAATGCCTAACAAATTTTGGTCAGAAAGACCTACACTATAATGCCAGAAGTATTTGGGTGTCTGCCTTTTTGACACACATGAACTTTAATGACATCCCATTCTTAATCCAGAGAAGTTATTATGGAGTTGGCCTAACCTTTGCTGCTGTAATGGCTTCAACTTTTCTTGGAAAGCTTTCCAAATAGTTAGAAGTGTTCATGGGATTTTTTTTAACCTTCTTTCCAGAAGCACATTTGTAAGTTCAGGTATTGATGTTGGATGAGAAGGCCTGGCTTATAGGCTTTGCTCTAATTCATCCCAAGCAAGTATTAGGTTTAGATCCGGACTCGGTGCATGCCAAGCAAGTTCATTTGTGTGTTTACTGGAACACCTGAATGCACTGATTGGTGGAGTGTCCAGTTACTTTGGCAATAAAATCTGCTCAGATCATTTGAGCATTTTATTTATGAATCAACAGCTGCAGCTACAATAATTTTCTGATAAATAGAAAATGTTTAAAGGTATATTTCAATCATTTAGTCAGCACCGTTTTATCAGTTATCTACAGTAAGGACCATACACACTGTGGAGCCTCTGAAAACTGGAATAAATCCTCTGACTGAGTTATATTCAGATCAGGAGAGACACCATGGTGGAACAGTGACAAACTAACAGCGATACAAAGTAACATTGGTATTCAGACGTTGTTTGGTTGAAACAAATGGTCTTGCACAAATTTCTTGAACTTTACAACAGGATAAAACATTTATATTTTCAAACGTTTTTGAGCCCGAGGTGTTTTAAATACCCCAAAATTAGCATCTAGTTTGGCAGCAGTGTCTCTTCCAATCTGACTATTGCTCCGGTCAAAGAATTTCCTCTGGATTCTAAAGACTCTGCTCACTTTGTGTGATGTCATCAGTGGGAATGGTCCTTATTCTCGGTAAATAACTGGTGAAACACCACTTCAAACTTACCTATATTCCTTTTAAAAGCAGTAGAGTCACCTGATTCCAATTTTCATACCATTTCTTATAGAATGCTGTGTAGTATGTAGTGAAAAGTATTATTTTATCAGTAGTGTATACATAACACGTTTCCTGGCTGTTTCTATGGTTACTATTCCTCTCCATGATGCCAGTTTCCTGCACCCAACAACAGATATAATAACTGTAGGCCTCGACACTTTAATATACTGAGATCTTCACTCATAATCAAGCTCAGGTTGAAAACCAGATACTTTGCAAGGTCAGGGGAGTAAATCATCAACAATGATCATTTCTCTCTTCCCTCCTTTCTTTAGAGGGGTCAAAGTTGTTCAATAATCTCAGTTTCCTCCAGTTTTGTTGCTTGTCAGCTAGTTCAAGCATTTCCATATTTGTGTCTCATCACATTTTTATGGTTTCTGGACCAATCAGACCCTGCAATCAATAAATGCATTTTGCAGAAAAAAACATGTCTCAAACCATTTTAAGTTCTATAAAGATGCACCCAAAGAAGTCTACAGGGGTCCCTGTTCGTTGGGTAAACATAAGGCGTTCTATACATTTTCCCGCAGCTTTTCACTGTGACTCCGATTACTGCCGTATCTGCTGCCAAAACTCTGATTAAAACAAAGTGTTAAATAATTAAGGTTTAAATAATATTGGTGTCAGTGTGGTGAGTAGTGGTAAAAATGCATGCCCAGTCATTATTTCCAGCTCCATTATATTAACAATGTTGAGTCTTAGCCTGCGCTCACTCATTTCATTTGCTGTGAGGAATGTACTTTCGTTCCGAGCCACAGCAGATACTTTGTACAACAACACGGCGCCGTGGAACACTCTCACACTAAAACAGTTTTATAATAAACTCTGAAACTCAACATCAAATATGAATTACTGCAAGCAATAAATATAAATGAGCCAAAGTGAGTTATGTTGATATATCTCAACGCTTCTAAAAAGGGCAGTGGAGGAAAAGGAAGCAAAAAACGACCCCAAAAAAGCAGCTAAACAGTTTGTAATAACTTTATTTCAACAGTCCCACATGGTGATTTCTGTACCTATTTTCTAGAATAGCGTTGGAACATTGGTATTGAAGATTTATGTTCAGTGAAAGAATGCAATCGTTTATAGTTTTGGTGTGATTTATGTTCTTTTCAAATCAGAAATGTAATTTTTATTGCTCATTTTCATGCATTGAGTTTGAAACATACTTTTAAAGATTTACTGCCTTATATATTCAGACAATACAGTAGAAGTACAAAAAATAAAGAGTCATAAAAGCAGTTTAGTGAGTGTCTTTAGCGACTTCTCTTTACTTTGTTACGCTTCTATGTGCCACAATACAGTGACTTGAGAGGATCGAAGTGTTTGGCAGGAAAAGCAGCAGACTTTTGAACCGTAATGCTCCCAAAGCCTAGGGAGGCATTAGCATTATGTGCCTGTGGCGCTGTAGCTTCCTCCTTAGCTGCTCATAAAAGCATGAACGCAAAAAGAAACAAAACTTCCAAAGGGCACTGGAAAGCTGGAACAATTAAGTTATGAGATTTGGGGCATTTTAAGTGTCACAGATGATTCCCAACAAAATAAAGCCATTGTGAAAATGTATACAAAATCCACATAAGGAATAATCTCTGATTAGTGTGTTTAGAGTCCCTGGTTGTAGAGGATGCACAGAGGTCCTCGTGAGAAGGAAAAACATGATTTTATTTGACAAAAATGACACGAAACAGTGTTGCAAGGTTTATAAAACATGCATAACACATAAGCAGTGTAAGAAAGGATTCCTCCCAAGGAGATTGTGCAAAGTCTAGGGCGCTTCAGGTGACCACGCACAGCGTTCTGATTCACCAGGAGGCATGATGCCAGTCATTGTCAGAGGAAATGCATGCTGGTGATGTTGGTGGAGATCCAAAGAAACAAAAATCTGCATTAGGGGCAGAGTTTTTTTCCATTTCTTTCTCTATGCTAATGCCTTTTGACAGGCAAGGCTGTGGTGTACAATAAACAATGATGCACCTGCACCTTAAAAAGCTCTCACACTAGATCAACGAACGGTTTCTGCAGGTATTTGTCCTGTGAAGACTTTAATCCTTGTAGCAGTGGTTTGACGTTGATGACAGATGTCCAAAAAAGGAAGCTAAATGTGAGAGATTTAAGAAAAAATGTGTTTTTTTCCTTGAAATAACTGAAGCCTTCATCCTCCTTTAATGACATCTTTTCAGGAGAGTAGGCCTTTCTTTGTCTTTATCCAGAATACATAATTCATGAATGTTTTGCATTTTAAATGTTTTCCTGCTACCTAGCACATGTATATCTATCCCTCCACCTTATTTTGTGAGGACTTGAGAGCAGCTGGAGTCCATCCCACCAGGCCAAGAAGTGGCCGTTCACATGTCACCACTCCATCCCAGAGCGAACATAAGGAAGAAACAACCAGAACACAAGAAAGTAAACTAAAACATCTCCAGACAAACTTGTAGGTTTTTTTTTGTTCTGACTCTTGATGAGGTGGGTCTTGGAGAGACACAAGGTGTCCTTTAAGCGTCAGTAAACCATCAGTGTCATTCTAGAGTGCTTATGGGCAGATTTCAAGGTCCTCAGAGGTCAGGGGTGATTTAAATTACATTAGACACCAAAGGAGGAACATTTTTCCCTCACCTTCACTTTCACATTTTCCCCCCTGTTGTTCCTGAGAATGTATTTTTACTCCCTGTTCCCTCAGACTTCAGCACCAGAAATTGCTAATTTTGTTTTAAATGAAAAAAAAATATATATTTCCAGAAAAATACGCCATACTTTTTACATTTACTGTAACGTGCGTTTTTCGTTTCAGTGCTATTATAACCATTATTATCATGATAAATGGTGTTATATTTTTTGCACACGTGCAAGTGTCCCTGAAAAAATGGACACAAACAGTATGACATCATGCTTTACCCAAAAACGATCCTCGCCTCGCATTTCTCCGCTTATCCGGGTCCGGGTCGCGGGGGCAGCATTCTAAGTAGGGCATCCCAGGCCATCCTCTCCATGGCCAAGTCCACTAGCTCTTCAGCTGGGACGCTCAGGTGTTCCTGGGCCAGCCTGGAAATGTATTTCCTGCAGCTTGTCCTGGGTCAACCTGGGGGCCTCCTGCTGGCAGGACATGCCCCAAAGGCATGCAGGAGGCAACCCGAACCACCTCAACTGGCTCGTTTCGATACAGAGGAGCAGCGGCTCTATTCTGAGTCCCTCCCAGATGTCCGAACTCCTTACCCTATCTCTAAGGCTGAGCCCGGCCACCCTGCGTAATGGTAATATAACACTGATGCTTGGAATAATTACAACGTTTGCAAAAAAAAAAAAACAGCAACAAAATGATTCCAAAAATACTCGGTGAGTGACTGGATGTAACATACACCTTTTATAGTGGAGTGACCTTTAAACTCAGATCACAGAAATTTTTTTCAGCAAATTTTAATGCTTACAGGACATGATGTGGTTGTATGTGCGTATATGTGTGTGTAGAGGTGGTAGCATGTTAATCACGTGCAGAAAGTCATGCAAGAAACCAATTTCAGTGGCTGTTAGCAGAGTCTGTTGCACCCATCAAATTTGAGAGTCTCCCATTACTGAGAAGTACAATAACATACGAACACACAAACTGGATTTCATTGGAGCTTTTACCGAGACCTGTCACACAACAACTAGGTGTTGGCTACTTCGGCAGAGTCTGTTACAAAATGCTCTCTTTGTATTGGTGTATTCAAGAGGTCAAAGTTCAACATGCACACTTCCAATTGGCTGGCTAATTAACATGCTTACATCACTTCAACTTCTACACTACCAAAATAAAAGCATATATTTACACACACCTATATACGCAGACAAACATAACATCAGAGCAAATGTGTAGTACATGCATGGTGGCGCAGATGTTAGCACTGTTGCCTTACAGCAAGAAGGTCGCAGGTTTTAATCCCGGCTGCGGCCTTTCTGCATGGAGTTGCATGTTCTCCCCATGCATGCATGGGTTTCCGGGTGCTCCGGTTTCCCCCACAGATCACAACATGCCAGATAGGTTGATTGTATGTACAGTAAGTCACTTTGGATAAAAGCATCTAATAAATGAATAAACAACAACAATACTTAACACTGGCAAAAACAGCATGTTTTACATTTAGTGTAAATAAAAAAAAGAATTTGATTATGTGAAATATCATGCAAGTAAAAATGCGCTCAGTAAACCGTTTTTCTAAACTATTTTATTATTATGGAATGTATAACAGGATGTTTTTTTAACCCAGTGGCTTGTAAAACTTGACTGTAGCTCACAAAACGGTTGAACTGTTGTAGTAAAATCATAAACTATAAATATACTCAAAGCAACATTTCACATTTATTGGATGTATCTAAACAAATGATTTAATCTTTGCACCTATTCAGTTAATCTCACAATTAAACAACTTTTAAATGTATAACCTTACAGAACAGTAGGATTCAAACGTATTTTCTTATATAAAAACAGTTTTATAGATCTTAGAATTAAGAAAAAATAATAGAAACATGAGCAGGAATCCAGCTGGAAGAAAAGAATATCACTAAAAAGAATAAAAAAGACATTGATGAAAAGCTGTGTTTTCTAATTTGTTTATTTAAAATAGCTGTAATTTAAAGAAGATGTGAAATAACCATCAGCGCCATGAATAACTACACAAAACAACAACAAAAGCTGCATTTGGAAACCTTAAAGAAATGTATGTTTGCTAGTCTGACCAGATGTTGTTCATTTGCATATCTGACTGTCAACAGACCGCAAGGTGTGAAGAATTACTAATGTCCTAATGCTGGGAGGCAAAACGGCTGACAGCATTCCTAATGAGCCAACCAGACCCTGCAAATATGGATTACGAATAAAAATAGCACCTTTTGTTCACAGAGGCTGACGTGAAAAGCCTTTTGGGTTGTTGTCATCTGGCAAAAGGGAGGCTGTTTTAAATATAGTGATGTTTCATCATTCAGTGTTTACTCAAGAGCTGCACTGAAACAAAACAAACAGAAAATAATAATTAAAGATGCTGTATATTTTTCGGAGTGTCTCTAATTTTGTCACGTAAGGGAAGAGTCTACATGGTTTTTGCATTGGGCTTCTGTGACGTAATCAGCAATCAAATTACTTGCAGTAGAAAACAGTCAGAGTGATTTCAGTTTGATGAATCAGAGAAATTGTGATAGACGCTGGATCAGACTATAGGCCCTATATATCCCATAAAGAACTTTTTACCATAGAAAACAACTAATACATCAAAATTTTGTAGAAGGTTATGCAAATATGTCTTTTCTCTTTTTAATGTATGCACTGTTACATAGGATACATAAGTTCCTGTTGATTCCTGGTTTGTGATGGTAATTGTGAGAAATACATGTTGTAGAAAAATGTGTTAAGTGTAGCCCAAAATACAATAAGTATTTAATGCTTAATAAATGTGACATACATTTTTTAAAGAAATCAATTAAAAGCATACTATGCAGTTTTTTCCTTGTTTTTAGCACCCCCTAGTGTCCATTTTAAATCATTGTCATAAAAACGTTAGCATTGTCTTTGTTCAGAAAACACCTAAATCTAACTGTTGAAATGTCTCCTCAGCCTTCATTGCTTTCTACTGGAGCGGTTCATCACTCATTCAAAGAGATCAGCTATGTTCAAGCAGGAAGAGATTTTAAAAAGCAGGAATCATGAGCTAAAAACACTCCATTGCTAATATAACAGCTAGCCACATTGGGTTAGCCTATTTCTTGCAAGATACATGACTTCAGGGCACCAGACCGGAGATTCAGATGTTGCAAACACAGTATTCTGGATCCAAGCAGCAGATGGGGCTGAGTGACTTCACTAACTCTGTAAAGGTTCATATTAACGCATACTGGCTCATGGAAAAGATTTAAAATTTTGAAAAAGTTACATAGTTTTCCTTTAAGGTGTATTTGGTATAAATAGTTTTGCTCAAATCAAATTTGAACACTTTCAAGGCAACTTTTTACCAGCAACTTTTATTGGTGATGATTTCTATATGAACAGTATTTATGTGCTAAAAAGGCTTATTTCACTTTCTTATCTCATAAAAAGTAAATTTTATTAATCAAAGTTATTTAGTCTAAATTAGAGATGCACCCATCTTGATTTTTAGGGCCAATACCAATTTTTATTCAGTTTTGACTTTTTGATCTGATTGATCTCAAAGTACTATATATACCAGAATATTTTCACGTCTCTACATTAGGCCCCACATAGCAGTGGTGAGTTCATGGACTGAGAAATCTAATAGATTTTTAAGTTTCAGAAAATCCAATCGAAGAATAATCCAATTAAGCAGAATATTCAGATCACTAGTCAATTTTCTGTTGCATGTTTAGTTTCAAGGACTTTATTAAAAACACTTGCAAAACCTTGAAAATGCCATATTGGATGTCAAGCATTTAAGGGGGGGGAAACTATATATATTTATGTTGATTTTTCTTCTTCTAATTGAAGGTTTGCCCACATTCACCTATTACACGAAAGGGAGCAAATTTATTTCCTGATAATTTGACAGAATGAAGGGAAAATGGTGGGGAGTTATTATGGAGTCATTAATTAATTGGACGTGTCCAGCAGAGCAGAGGTGTGTGATGGGAGAGGAGTTAGATGGAGGTGTGTCAACAGCAGGAGCAGGGTTTGTGAAGGGTTTAAAAACTAAAAGGGGAATGAGGGGAGTAATCCACTGAGTGCCCTTAATGTAATGAGTCAGCCTTGCTTAATGGAGTCCATTTGAGGAGAAAGGAGGTGGAGAAAGCACACAGTGGCTCTGATGAAACAAAAGGTGTTGGAAAAAAGGGAAAAGCTGGACAGTAAGACCAAAATATGTTTAGTTGAGATTAAAAACGACTAATTACATTATCATCATGTGGAAGAAAAACATTTTATAAACATATATAAGCATTTTATTGCCACTAAAGCATTATTTCACTTTAATTACTTTAATAAATCCTGGACGTTTTGATGGTATCAATTATTCCAATGAATTTTTAGTTCACTGATTACATTTTTCTCATGTTTGAACTATAAATATCAGCTTTACCAGTATTAAAAATCTGTCATCTGAACAAAAAGTGCACCATTTTATTTAGATGTTCTGTACCGGCTGTTTTGAGTTCTCTAATATTGTCGCTGTCAACATTTTAGTCAGATTAATATTTGAGAGAACAGTGTAATCAGTCACTTTTGAAGATGGACAAATTAATCCAGTTCATCCTCATAATATGGGACTGACAGCAGAAACTTTAGAAATATAAATATCCACATCTTTTGTCAAATGTGCACTTCTGGGAGTTTGCTACAATAAAAGCAACGTTTTTTGTCTTTATTTCAAAGAAATGTCTGTAGATGACGTTTCTGTCAGGAACGATGTCATGTTCCACATATCAGACTTTGATTACTGAAATGTAGTTAAAATAAGAAATGATGAAGATGCAGAAACAATGGTAACATTTCTGACACATGCTCCATTCCAGCGCCTCCCTGGGAGTCGGGGGGTTGTATTATTCATTGTTTTTGGTGTCATATCTATTGCTCCTGCAGTTGTGTGCTTCTCGCCGCCTGCGTGTACAGATCGGATGATTTTTCTCTCCGCGAGCCTGCGATATTTATTCCAGGTCAGCTGCCATCTCACCCTGCTGTTTTTCACGGCCTGTTAGAGATCTCTTAATTGGCAAATAAGTGTGTGATTTAAAGTTAGGGAGACAGAGTGTCGCCGAAGTCTCATCTGCTTGTTTGGGACCATGTAAGGGTCTGTGGAGGGAACACAAGTCCAAACACATGGCCAGATGTGACGAGTGCTGCTGGCGCTGATACAAGCTGCTTGGCTCGGGAGACAGTGCAGGGTGTTCCAAAGTTTGAGCAGTTTTATTATGTGGTTCGTGTGTGTGTCAGTCACAAACATAGAAGTGCAAATGAAAGTTAACATTAAAAGGCTTTGGAAGGTTCTACTGAATGTTTCTGAAGGAGACTGAGTGCAGATAGATGAATGGAGGCTCAGGTGGAAGCCATATGAGGATATTTTTAGTGACCTGCCAAACTGACTGTGGAGAGGCTCGAAATTAACAGCAGAGAAAAATGTATATCATTTGAAAGAGTTTTTGAAAACTGAAAATAAAAACAGCTCTGTATACATCTAATAATAGTTTTGAAATGTGTTAATAATCATTTATTTAAAGCTAATATGAGTATTTTTTTATGTATGAAAGTTTTATATGTTTCAAATTCCAAACTAGGGTAGATTTCCACAACATATGTCATTCTTCTGAAGAACTTCTTCCTCCTATAGACCCCTTTGAATTCGTTCTGACCCTTGAACTTTTTCAGCCAATAGAATTCAAATTTCCACATTGTCGGCTGTCAGTCAACGTGCATGCGCTTCAAAACCTGTAAAGGTCGGGGCCGTGAGCGCCCAGGACGCTCATAGAGAAGTCAGAGCTACTTTCTACTAAAAAGTTATCCATTCCCCGGCTATTGAGGGATTTATTTTTACTTTTAAACATTTCTCCACATAGAATGGCAAGGCTTGCCAAGGATACATGTATTTAGCTTCCCGTTCAAGAGCGACATGTTTTATTAAGCACAGTGTGACGGTCGGGTCTCATCAGAGCATCGCACAGTGCGAGAACATGATTTGTGAGCTGTGCATGATTGAACCCTGTGATTTAGTCATACAGTTTGAGCAGGAGCTGAGAGCCACGACTGAAAATGTTGCACAGTTTATGCTCGACTTAGAGACCGGAGTGACACACCGTGTGCACAGACGTGTAGAGGTAGGGCTATAAAAGGTGGGAGGGGGAGAATGGACGTTTTGGCTGTGGTACATTGTATTAAAAAAATGTTCTCTTGCTGAAATGTTCCACATATAAGATTTAACTAGTTTCACAATTGTTCACCACATTTAAAAAAGAGGTTCAATAGAAAAAAAACTTTAAAAAAGGCACGTCTTTTTGTGAAAAGAATATGATCAATTATACTTACCTGTCATAGATTGATCTTTAAACATAGCTGTTCTTGCAAATGTTTTTTTTTTTTTTTTACGCCACCATAAATGTCACATGGTTGCAGAAATGTAGTATGATTAAATAGTGTGACATTTTTGAGAATAATGTTTTAAGACACTTTGCAGCTGCACTCACTATGACTTGTTATCATGCCAGGCTTTGTTTCTACTAGTCATTTAAAGAGTTTTCTACACCAAGTTAGACAATAGTTATTAACGTTTCCACAGGACGCAGGGTAAATTAAACACATTTTCACGTATATCTTCTAATTGCTTATTAGAAGTACATAATTAAATGTGAAGTTTCTGATCATAAAGCTGTATGACTAACCATTGTTTCCTCTTTTTTTCCCCTCACCTCCTTCATTTCCATTTTATGTGTCTTCCTCCCCATCACCATCTCCTCTCAGGTCCCCCACCAGATGGGTGCTCTGACCTTCTATCGCTACGAACAGCCCATTGTAGACTACTGCCAGGCCCATCAACCCCTACGGCTCAACATGGGCTACGAAGGTCCACCTCAGGGCCTGGAGGGACTCGAAGACCTGGGTCCGTGTGATAGAGGCACAATACAGACAGTGGCCCTGCCTGCCGTGCCCTCTGCTGCCAGCATAGGTGCCCCCGTGCCAGGGGCCCGCTCCCCCCCTCCCCCTCTCATACCACAAACTGAAATTCCCAGCGGTGGTCCTTTTCCTCCCGTCGAGCGCACTGGCACACTCAAATTTGGACGCTAGTGAGTGTGGTTGTTTGAAAGTGGGCCAAGGGCCTGTGATTCACTCTGACTTTTAAATGAAGGGGCAGGTGAGGTGGGTATTCAGTGGGGCCTTGTTTTTAGTACATGAACTAAAGGACTACATGTTCAAACTATGCCTGGAGGGATCTGGCATCGGAAACACAGTCTCACTAAAACACAGTATGATGGTGCACTGATCATTCTTGTTTTCTTGTTTTCGAAGCATTTTAACAGTAAAACCTCTTAAAACACCTTTACTACTGACTCGACGTGTCAAGAAAGGTCAGCCTGTTCCCCAAATCCGGTCTAGATTAAGTCCCATGTTGGCATAAAGGCTTACCCGTTCGCAGCCACAGCAGCCGAACGGGGAAAGTGCAATAAACACAAGGCCTCAGTCATTAAAACAAGTAGTAACTTTAAAGATCTAAGAGATGGAGCCAGAGGCTATGTGGAGAAAAAGAGTTCCTATTATCACTGACGAATACAAGCTGTTGACATTATCTCGCAAACAACCACAACCACAGACTTTGTTTCTTTTTATTTCTCTGGATGTTGTATTTAGTACTGAATTCAATTTATGTGCATGTTAAACCAAAGAGTTTATTAATATCTTTCTTTAATGCACATGCATAAATATCAGTTGTACCACAAAAAAAACAAGCCTCTGCCAGTTTACGATTAGCACCAAAGCCCCCTGCTGTTTTCAGAGAACTGGTAGCATCTACAGACACAGAACGAAAAGTCGAGTCAGCTCGTTTGACTGGAATATTACGGATATATTTTTGACATCTGCCCAACGTGACCTGTTGACAGCGTCAGGTTCATTTTTATTAATTTACTAGTGATTATATTACGAATCGCAGCCAAAGCTGTGTGTTCAAACATACAGGGCCCTTTTGCACAGCAGAAAAGTAAATCACTGTATATGATTATATCCCAGCGGAATGACTCACTAGTCTTTAGAAAGACACTCTTGGGGAATTCATGTGAAAATAAGTACAACTGAGCGAAAAGTGTGTAAATATTACTGGAAAGGTCCACATTACTGAAGGTGAAACCCCTCTCACTGCCCCAAATAAATCATCGGAGTCATTGTCAAATCAATGTTTGACTTTCATCAGACTGGACCATCCGAGGAGCACCCCCCCCCCTCTCTGGGCTGACAGTGCTCAGTTTGTGTGATCCCGTCTCCCCTTTGCTACAGAGAACTACGCTGCCTATTGGGGGCATGTTGAACCAGCACGTTGACTTCTCTTTGACCTGCGTATGAACCCGTGGACTGTACTGGGAATATTGCCAGACATCTTTTTTTTAATGATTATTTTCTGAAAGCGTGCACGCAACACTGGATTTTTATGCACTCGGAGGCCACCGTGTGAAGCACCGCTAGCCGTTGACTCATGAAGCCGTCGAGGACTTCACACACAGCGGTGGCGGCCTGTCAAAAATCATCTCTGGCTCAATCCAGAGACTCGTGGAAGCTTTCCTGGTCCTACAACTGATCCACAGAATAAACTGCAAGGGATCAAAGGTTGAAGCGTCTTCAAGATAAGAAAAGATATAGGGAAATATTTTTTTTTTGTTGGTTCTTTTTTTTCTTCTTTTATTTTGAAAGAGTTTTTAAGGTGTTCAAAGATGATGTCAAGAAATTCTATAAGACTAACTGAAGGACACAAATCAAATAGAGCTTAATTATTATGTAAATAATAAGTCTTTAAGGGAGAGAAAAAATACGAACTTACTTCTTCTAAACACAAACTGTGAACAGAAGAGGAGCCTTATTCACTTTTCAGTGGGAATATATTACCAAGATGACTCGGGTGAGGAGGTTCCTATTGTATTGGTCTCGTTGTTTCAATAATGACTATTTTTCTATCTGCTCCCTTCATGATGACGCCCATAAACACAAACAATGTTGCTGAAGTAGTTTCTCAAATCTGGTTTTAGTTCAAAATGGAGATCGGGAGCCTTTGACGTTCTCAGAAACCTCACAAATTCTTTTCTGACGCCAGACGAGGTCAAGAGTTTCAATTTTGGTCGGTGGTCCGCATGACGCGTCGTTTTTAAATCGCAACCCGCTCATTTAAATTCAAACACTACCTGCCATTCAAAGATTTTCTCGAGGAGACGTGTGCTAAATGTTTCATACCAGGTTTAACTTGTGAATTTTTTTTCTTCTTTTTAAAATGCTTTTCCATGTGCCATTATTTTGTTAAATGTTTTACCAAAAAAAAAAAAAAAACACCAACAACAACAACAAAAAGCAGGCCCAAAACAAGTAACTGACTCATTGCATTATGACCAAGAAGGGTTCAGACCCCTTTCTGTACAGGACGTTGCATTAAAATAAACAGTTGATTCACTCAATACGGTTGCTTAATTGTGCTGGTGGACTTTACTTTGTAATAGCAGCTGTGCCAATGTCTTTATAACGGGAGCTTTCTCAGTTCTATTCATGTATTGTCTTGCCTTGCTCTATATCACCCCTAATAACTCCTTGGCCTGGATCTCATGTCTGCTGCTTAGTGACTCAGGTGAACCTGTTTAACGTTGTTCTATTTCTGTCCGCATGTTTATATATTGGGAAGCTTTGTCCGGTTAGGGAGGAGCGCTGAGGCAGAGAGACAAACAGTAAGGGAGATATTTCCTGCCGGGAATGGCCTAGAACCAGCAGCACGTGTCACCAACAACATCACTGTTTTTAAAGCATCGCATTTGCTGACCCATTCCCGCTCTCGTCCTCGCCTGAAATAGAATTCCCCGGCACGATCGGCTGTGAAACGGAGAGCGTCGCGTTGGGTACTCACTCCAGGCACAAACTTTCCCCTTTCATGGTCTCCCACCGGAGCCCACTTCCACACACGGTGCTGTAATTATTTCAGGTTTTCGGAACAATTTGAAATGGCTCAATTCAGTCTGAGATTGAAGCTCCGTTCCCCTTCATGTATAATTAGACTAATAAAATGTATGTGTTTACAATTAAATCAGATCGTAAGAAACATTTGATTAATCATGACTACCGCCTTGATAAAATCAGATATGTTCAGCGGAATGTCTCAAATCCTGCTGCCAGTAATTATCTAGTCTTTTTCCATTTCTTTTGCCATCAGAGAGCTAGAGGCACAGGCGCTGCATGCTAATGATGCATGTTTGAGCTGAACTCCAGGACTCTCTGTGCAAGCCCCTCGGTGCCAGCAGCCTCTATTTCCTGTTCTGCTTTGTTTGTTAACAGTTTTAGACTCGCTCCCCAGCTTTTATTTTTAGTTAGGGCTCAAAACCTCATAAAAACACTTCCCACAATTATTTTTATAATAATACTAAAAGTTAAAAAAAAGTTTGGTTTATCAGTCATTTACTGTGACAATGCTTCTTGGAGATACCATTGGAAAGCTTTATAAGTCTAGGGTGACCATATATTTTTATTTTTCAAAAAAAGAGGACACTTGGCTCGTGAAACATTATACTGTTTAATTAAAGAAGACTTAAACTTATTTTAAGTATAGGCTCACAAGTCAACAAATATAAAAATTACCCAATATAACCCAGTTGGAGAGGGATTCAAACCTACAATCCTCCGGTTGGTAGACCAACACCTTAAAGCTGCACTCGGCAGGTTGGTAAACAAGCTAGGTATCGCTAGCTATTTTACAGAAACGTCTTAGAGCACTCACCTCTCCCGTCGGGTATAATCTGTAGGCCGGCCTTCCCACGGACATGGGACTGTACATTTCCACTGTTACAATAGCGACCAAAACTCCAGTTGTTGAAATGTTCCCCCTGGTTTTTCCTCTTTCTTCCTCCAAACGTTTTTAGGTTTCTGCTAGCTGAAAAGGTGTTTTTCTTTTTGGAACTCTGGTATATTTTCCTAAAATTGAAGCGCTAACAGCCGGCCGTTTCTGTGCTTCTCTCACTTCCGGGATGTTCTGCTGCAAAATGCGGCCGGGCAGATTAACGGCCGATCCAAGCAGTGCAGAAGTGCGGCGCTTCAGCAAGACAGACAGCCTGAAGTTTTTAGAGAACTGCGGGACAACCACTTTATTGATTTCTTTTGTTTGTTTTTTTAATCGCCACAATATATTTATAGCTGTATTATGTTAGAACATTGTTAAGAGGCATGAAAAAAAAAAACTTTAAAAGCTAAATTGTTTACCAAATTAACGAGTGCAGCTTTAACCACTGAGCTACTATCTCCTGACAACTATCTCAGGAAAATCTTTCGAAGTAATGTCTGAATTGTTATTGAAAATTAAACTTCATGTATCGCTGTCTGTTCTGTCTGTGAGAGTATAACGTCACACGAAAGATGGACCGCTTAATTCACACCAGTTAATTTAGATACATGCCTATTTCCAGTGAAAAACAATACAACTCAGACATTTTCATTATTCTGTGACCCCCCCCCCCCCAGATAGAACATGAAAAGAGGACATTTGGTCACCCAAGATTAGTCATCTTTACAATGAAGCACAATTTGTGAGATCTTAGATTGATGGAATGAGCAACACAACTACTTATATGAGAAGCACCCTAAAAAGTGTCACCTGCAAAGTTCACCTATAGTATTCACCCTTGCTTTTAGCTTCAAGTGGCATGCAACAACTTCTCGTTGAGGAATGGGATGGTATTCCAAAGCAAAATGTGACCAGCATGAGGAGATGGGGCTGCGTATAGAACCTCCACATGCTACTGAGGCCCCTGACGGTGTAATATAAATAGTATAAAACCCCAAAATGGCCAATATGTTTTGTTTTCTTGTTACTGTGGGAAAGCTAATTCACACAAATGTAGGAAACTCAAAACAAAAGCAAAGTAATTATTGCAAGGGGTTTTGGCACATTTTGATGGAAGCTAAATGGATATTTAAAGGTCCCATGACATCGGTTTCCATGTTTTCTGACTTATCTATCATGTTGCAACGTTGAGTTCTCACCTTAAACCTGCCAGAAAGAGCTAAAAACGGCGTCCATCTGTCTCCTAGTACAGCCAGTGAGAAGCTCTTCCAGATTTCAGACCCAGGTTTCAAACAGTTTTTTTCACTCCAGCCCGCTATGAGGTCATAGTGATCCGGACTTGCTTATATGGTAAATTCTCCTCCCACATGCACTTCACGACAACTGGAGCGAGGCAGTGCCGCCGCCATTGCCCATAGACCGTGTAGTGTTTAGTTTCAGTTTCGTTTCTCTTTCACGCGACGACACTGCCCCCTACTGCAGCTGAAGTGTCAGGCTGCCAAATAAGGAGAAACCCAGCAGAACCGGAAGGCGGCGCATTCTTCTGATCTCTGAGTTGCTCGTTAGGAAATAATTACAGCGTATTTTGAGTTATAATGGTGCAACGCTAATCTAGAGGCATCAAAGATTACACCTGTTTAATATAAAGTGATTTAAATATGGAGTCACAGGCACTTTAACGGTGCTCCTTCCCTGGAAACCTGATTATGTTGGCTGATCAGGTTGATTGCCAAGAAGCAATGTTACAACAAATAATTGACTAAACATAAATTACATTTGTTTTGAGCTATGTGTATATATATTTTTTGCCTTTCTTGCTTCAGGTGGGTGAACAAAAGTCTTAAAAGTAGCAGGGAACCTTGAATAATCCAGTGTTTATGCTGAAATTCATCACTCAGAGGAGAGGCAAAGAAGGGAAGGTGAAAAGGCAGGGAGACAGACGGTGTATAGCAAGAAGGACGTAGAGGGACAAACAGTTAAGTGAGACATTTTATTCAGTTAGTGGAGACTTTTTTCTTTTACAAAGACTCGTTTATTTCCAATTGAATACATGACACAGGTTCAGCCACGTTCTGACACAATAAAGCCTCATGCATACAGGAAATATGCAAAGTCACTTATAGCACTCGGCTTAAACAAATAACGACATCCTTGATTTTTCTGAACTGTATGTATTATGCATGCTCATACAAAAACACATGAATAATATTTCACACTATTACCAAGAGTCCACTTTGACTCGTCAGTCTCTACAGCTAAAATAACCACACATAAATGCATATGTACACGAGGTAAAACAGGAAGAACAAAAAACAGCACACATAACTTTATAAGCAGTAATAAAATACTGCAGGTTTTGACACACCCATCCATTCCAGTTCACCCAAGGCCATCTGTGGCGGCTCAGGAGGCTCTAATCCATTACCTGATAAATAGATTTAAAAAATTAATTCCAAGCCAGACGTGGATTTGCAGCTTTTCCTCCTCTGCCATGCATCTGTGTCTTACCAGCAGGCAGCACTGGAGTATGCCCATGCAGCACACAATCATTGGTTTCTGGAGTCAAGTCAGCATGTGTACACATGGAGAGGAGGGCTAAGCAGAAAATAAAAAATGCTAATGCCCCTCATCTGCCAATTTCCAAGGGAGGTTTCTGTTATTTTTGTGTGTAATTGGACTGAAAACTGTGCTGCTGAAGAGAAAATGGAAGCTTTGCTACTGATTGTGCTACCCTGCATGTAGATGGCCTGTGTGCGCGTGTGTGTGTGTGTATGTGTGTGTGCCATCCAACAGCACCTACTCCTCTACCTCCACTAAACGAACATCACCATTACTGATGTTCAGGCCGGTCCGCTCCCCATTGATTGTTATTGTTCCACGCTGTTTCGCATTAGCAGAAAGTCTTTAACCTTCGACCCACATTGTCCCAACGTCATTTTGCTGCCATTGCTCATGTCAGAAGTGGCACGGAAATAAAAGGCGTGATCATTAACCTCTGTCGGGGGAAACGCACGTTTCCGTTTGTCTGACAAAGCCCTAATTGGATTTAATGTAAGCGGTCAAGACACGAAGGTTTTGGTTGAAACGCGCTGCTTTTATGTCCACTTGGGAAGGAACAAAGATGGAACCTGACAGAGCAATTTCAAAATTAGTCTTGGAGTTCCTGCAAGCCAAAAACAATGTCCCTTTAAATTGATGGAAATCCTAAATTTGTCCCGTATAAATCATGAGATCCTTAATGTCTCTTTTTCATTCATTTTATGAAGAGTGCATTGTTTTTTTTTAAATGTAAGTTGTAAATATGCGCTGCATTGTTTTTTAAATTTTTGTAATTGTTTTTTTTATTTTTTATTTTGCCTGTTTCTTTTTTTATTTTATTGTATTCAGACTTAAAGCATTTTCTTTCTTTCTTTTTTTGTGGAGACCTGGTCCAAGCGCAAAAATATGGCTCTTCTATGAGTATATTATTGTCAGAAAATGTTTTGTAAAAATTTTGATGATGATATCAAAAATAAATCTATAAAGGTGGGAACTGAGGTGTCTTCTTCATGGATTTTATCTGCCTATGTGAGCTTCTGTAGGAGCAAGAATGGAAAAACAGGAGCTGACGTCAGCCAGTGTAAACTTGGCACTGAGGTCCACAAGCATCCTCATAGCTTCATCCAGCTTAGAAATAAAACTAAATAAATGAAAGAAAAGCCTCTAGAAAGAGTATTTTTACAAGTTATGTGTTTTGTTTTGTTTTTTCTTTAAAAGGGGAACTCACAAGATTGTTTGGAAGCCTTCAAAACGATGCTGTGATTTCTATTCTCCGCCAGCGTTCTTGCTTTATTCTCAATTCCCTCCAGTAATTTAGGTTTTTCTCAGCAAGCTGTCCCAAATCATGTTGAGAGGGGAGTTTGTTGTTTATTTTAGTCAATGTAAGATGTAAAAACAAACTAAATAAAATAAAAACACCATTTCTAGTGATGAATATTAGAGTTCTCAGCACCTGCAAGACTGCAGTTTTATGGTGTCCGCTGGTACTTAAGATCCCTCTAGTGGTACTCAGAAGAAATTTTACTATTAACTATTTATGAATTAATATATTATTAACAAGCTAATTAACCATAATAAGTTGAATTCTGAAGCAAAGAGGAAAAAATAGAAATAGCTAAAAAGATGAGTGGCTCAAGCACATAATTGGCTCTGAATTCAAGTACTCAAAACACAGGTGCAATGGAGAAAATTTGAAAAACCTCTGTGAAAACTGGATTTGATGATGATCTAACAATGTGCTAATGGCTACTTCTACAGCGCCAGTGCAGTCTTTATAGAAACTGCTAGCAACAAAAGGTGCAAAACATGAGGAAATTAGATTGAACTAGTCTCAAATCTGTATTTGATGGTTGTGGGGCAGAAGGAAAGCAAAGACCAGCTTTTTAGCAGAAACACGAGGAATCATCACATCTCAAAGTCATCCCTTCAACTAGAACTAAAAGGCTGTAATGTAAGCTTCTATTACTTTTTGTAGCTAATGTTGAGAGCTTCTATGATCTTAGGGGGTCTAGATATGATTACTGGGGCAGAATTTGGTTGGAAATTTTCTACAAGAATCTCATGCAACTTCTGGTAGACCTGGTTGTGTTGTGTACCAATAAATCTACTCAAAGATCAAAAAAGAAAAAAAACTGAGTTCAAACAACCCTTTGGTCAAACTGAACAGGAGCACAGTCATTATTTACACTAAATATGTGCAAAAGCATAATCTCGCCTTTCAGTTCACTCATTTGCTCGTTTGGGGATGATATTAAATTCAACATTTGGAATAAAATAAATATCACCTTTGCTGCCTTGAGATGTGCAATGGTTTATTCCACATTCTGGACAAATAATAAAATGTATGACTGACCTTAGAAGGGCTCAAATCCGCAAACTTTCCAGTAGAGCTTAGTCCAAGTTACATTATCTATGAATCCTGAATCTATAATAAACATGCACAGGCAGTGGAGAGAACCTTAAAAATACATGAAGCTGCCACTGACATTTTAGTGTTTTTAACAATTTTTACATACTTTAGGGGAGACAGTGCTGGCATCAGGGGAAAATCTTGCTGAATGCGTGTGACTTGTTTGGAGTGAACAAAGCACCAACGGCAACACAGTTGAGGACCACAGAGACGGGAGATCTGTTTGCTTTAGCCTGCTGTCACTTCAGATGCACACATCACGCCATCAGCGCCTTGGAGGAACATGACAAGCCCCCCCGCTCACAGTCCAGCTCCCAGCAGTTTTCAGGACATGAGGCCCTGCTATCTTTTACTTTTCTCCTCCAGTGCTCATGCCCCCTCTGGAGCAGCATCAGCACACACATCAGGAGGTTATTTGGTAGTTATACATCAAACATTTAGACCTGTTGTCACTTTGTTAAGTGACACAATGGACAGGAGTTTGAACTTTTGACAGCGTGCATAAAGATTTATGTGCATTGTGGATGTTGGTAGGATGCAATCACAAGATATAAAAACAACAAATAAAAAAGCAAACATGGTAGTCCTGGCGTATTAGTTATTATGGGTTTTCTGAACTTTTCTGAACCTCTAATTTGCAATCAGTTTATGAATTGAAGAAGTCTTTCAGATGAGAAGTATACCACCTTAAAAACCAAGAAATGAAGTGCAGTTGCCTTCAATTCCAACACTGAGAACCAACCAGATCCTATACATTAGGCTCTAGTCTAGGACAGTGATGGACAGCATATGAAAACCCAACATTTTACCATGCTTTGGAAGGGTACCAGCTTTTCTTCAACAATGCACACCTTAAGCAAAAGGTTAAAAGAAGGTCTGTCATGGCTGAGGGGTCAGCCTCTTTCAGCTGATTGCACACAGTCCACCTCATCTCGTAGAAAAAGCCAGTAGCTGCTGATTGGCCAGGTCAGGAGGCCCGGTAAGTATGCAGTGTCTGATTCTCTGACCTTTAATGTCGAGTGATAATGGTGGTGGGCTGAAACCTCCATAGTGGAGACAAGTTGAGAATCCATTAGATTCTTTTAAGGTTGTTTGTTAGAGAGGTTTCTCCCAACTTCCATTCCTACCTCAAGATCTGGCAAATTTACTGGAGCTCCTTGGGGAGGGTCTCCTTCAGCCCAGACTTGCTTTTTTTTTAATGTCCAGCAAAGTCTGAATGCATGCTTTTGTAAAATTCCTCCAATTGGAGGTCCAAATATAGCCCTTTTCCTTTCCCCGTTGGCATTTTCTTTTCACTGTGTTTTCCCTTTGACCTGAAATGAGCAATCAGCATTAAAAATAGAATTTACATTCTGCTCTACTTGCTCTTTTTTTGGGGTTTTGTGCTTTTACTTGGCTTTCCCTCCAGTGATATCCTTTATAGATGTATTTTCTTTGGGTTTTCTGAGAAATTAGCCTTTATAAAAATGACTGAAAAATCTAATTTTCTTGGTACCATAAATAACACATTGACCTAAAAAAAAAAGAATGACTAACTGAGCAAAAAATAGAACATTCATGTGACCAGAGACAACACATGGAACGGTAAATAAAATAAAACACAAAGTCAATGGGAAGTTTAATTCTGATGAGCTTCCGAGCTTATGTGACCTATTTTGAATTGCAATTGAAATTCTGATTTCCTACCTGTTCAAAACCATTTTTCTACACATTTTCTTTTTGGAACTCTGCACAGATTCACTTTGAATTGAGAAAACCACTCAGATGAGAAGCAAAGTATGTTTTAAACCAAGAAAAGAAGTCCTGACACCTTTAACAGCGTAACAACTTGCCAGGATGAGAATGAACTGTGCTCTTTTTTTTTATTGTAGTTTCAGTATGTGTACGGCATGTTAAGACAACCATTAAAGAGGCCTTTTGCTTTTATGACTCTTCTCAGAATGTATGATTTAAGCACAGCGCATCAGGCTAAGACATAAAAAAGCATATTTTAAAATTAGAATCACCTGTTTAAATCTTCTCAACTAAATTAATCACCTCCCCAGAGCCCTTGAGTAGAATAAATAAATTACAGTGGAGAAAAACAAGGCAAAGCACAGCAGATGTAGAAAGCATCTGTGGTTTAAACTTTAATACATCATTAATCCAATAACATTTCAACCAAGTGTTTTTGTTTTTGTTGTATGCTGCTACAGATGTGTAAAAATGACATCGCCTTTAGATAGCCAAGAAAAGAAAAAAACATTTTACATGACATTTTGTTGCAAAATAAATGTCCAAGGACACTATTCCATCTGCAAAAAAATTAATTTAAAGCTCAGCTGAGTTGTGACCTTTGTCAACATTTGTCTACAACAAAATGATCCTTTGCTTGCCCTACACTATATAAATATTAGGTAAAAGGGTTACCATCATATCATAAAATATAACATTGTCAGCACAACCCAATGATGGTATTTTATAATAGTAGCAGTGGCATTTTTCTCCTGGAGGCCATAAGAAACCAGGCATTTTTCCTCCACAAGATTTTAACAGTGATGAGTATTTTATTGCTACAGTTGCTCAGCGATGATGTCACAGCTTGCTTGCAGCAAGGCCAACCCTGAAGTATAATTTTGACTGAATTTATTTTCATAAACAAAGTCAGTTCTAGCTTTAATTAAATGAAGTTATTTGGTGAAAACTTTACATTTATTTTAAAGTTGTGATGTCATTGTTTTTGTATTAAATTTGACATGTGAAACAAAGCTGTGTTTGTACTTTTAGCAGAATATGTTTAATAGTAATATTTTTTCACTCTTTGCCATTACCTTTCCAAACCACTGTTGGTAATGATGCTTTGAAATTACAAATGCAAAAATAGTCTAAAAATGAAGGTAAGATATGTAATGGGTGAGAAAAAGATTTAATAAGTCAGAATTTAATATCCGCTATAGTTCAAAACCCCCAAAATATATATTTCTTGTATCAGAATAAAGTTTTAAATAATTAATGAAAGCTTTAAATTCATATTCTCACCCGTTTTTGCGTGGGACCAAATTCACAATTGACTCTCAAAAATAAGGTTCTGGATTTAGTCCTCGTTGATTTTGCTTGAATACGTGGTTAACTGGGCCCCACTTTTGTGAACTTCTCCATGACTGTTGTCATTTGCACGCTTTGAGGATGTCGTTGCTGCAAAACAAGGGCACACTGCCCCCACAAAATCCAAACTGCAATCCATCCATCCATCCATCCATTTTCTGTAGCCGCTTCATCCTCCACAGAGGGTCGCGGGGCAGCTGGTGCCTATCTCCAGCGGTCAAGGGGCGAGAGGCGGGGGACACCCTGGACGGGTCGCCAGTCCATCGCAGGGCCACACAGAGACGAACGAGACAAACAACCACACACCCACTCACACCTAAGGACAATTTACCAGCCCAATTAGCCTGACAGTCATGTCTTTGGACTGTGGGAGGAAACCGGAGTACCCGGAGGAAACCCACGCATGCACGGGGAGAACATGCAAACTCCATGCAGAGAGGCCGCAGAGCCGGGACGCGAACCCACGACCTCCTTGCTGCGAGGCAACAGTGCTAACCAGCTGCGCCACCATGCAGCCAAACTGCAATCCAATAAACTATTTCCCTACGCGAGGAAGTCCACGAAGATTGAACAGATGAATTCTCAGAGGACAACCTGGATGAATAACCAAATGAGAACTGGTAAAACATTATTTTTACAGAAAAACAAAATTCAGTTGGATCTTGGAAACATCTTTTAAAAATACCTGCAGGGGAAGTGGGAGAGGTGATATCAGCCAGGACAAAAACTGGGACTGCAATTTTTGGAGACTTTAAACCCTGAACAAAGATGGATAAACAAACTGAAATTTTCAGGAAATCATTAAAACATCTGTTTGCCAAATAGGGCTGCATGGTGCTGCATGGTGCGGTTGGTAGCGCTGGTGCCTTGCAGCAATTTAGGTGCAAACATCTAGCTGTGTCTTTTCTGCAGGAAGTTTACATGTTCTCCACTTGCATGCATGTGTTTTTCTCTGGGTGCTCCAGTTTTCCTCCCATGGACCATGCTCATTAGATTAATTGGCTACTCAAAACTGTCACTGAGTTTGTGAGAAAATGGTTGTCTTTCTTGTTTTCCTCCATGTGTGGCCCTGTGATCCATATACCGTATTAACTCCTCTTTGATGGCATTAACTCCCAATAACAAGTGGGTAAGGGAGATGAATGAATGAATGCTGAAAGAAGATAATTACAATTGTATCAAAGGGTTTTTGAAATAGCTGACGTTAAAAGTCCAGCTCTTCCTTTTTGCCCACCCAAAAAATCACTATTACTAGCTTGTGCATGGCATACATTGTATGCACATCTTCTGGTTGTTTTAGTAACGCTACCTTTAAATATTTATGCCTCCTTCCCAGAAAGATTTTAGCCTTTACAGAAATAAATTCTCCTTACCTGACTTAAACCATTTATATCCAAATTGTTGGGGGGGTTTCAAAGGCAGAGTCTTCCACGGTAGACCACTCTCATAAAACTTATTTGAAAATTTAATGAGGGTGGGTTTCAATAAAAATGTTCCACGGGGTAGGGCTTTTTGTATTAAAAGGTAGGAATGGACCTCATTACAGCATAACAGAGCAAAGTGGAGCTGGTCAATGAAATGACAGGCTTCTATAAGGTAATCAAATAGCTTGAACTGGAGCATAGTAGTGAATGATTCCATTAAAGCTTCAAAATAGGGAATTTTTTATCATGTAATGGACACACAGACTCTATATACACCACATTTTCCAAGTAAAACCCTGTTAAATTACATCTTTCTTTACTCTGACAGAAAAAAAACTGGCATTCTAAGTTAGAATGATGGACAGATAAATGTTTCTTTGAGTGGTTTTAACTGCAATACCCTGAGGTGTTTTCTCTAACCGATTTTGAATCCCTTCCCAAACAATCAATGTGAATGGAGACCGTTATCTAACTTCATACAAATGTAGCCGCTCACAGAAGTTGCTATTAAATATCAGTCGACCAGTTTCTCATCATTCTGTTCATGTGAGCAAATGTTGTTTGGGGGGTCAAAGAAGAGGCCATGTTGAATATGTATGGGAAAATAAGGAAATTTAACACACAATAATGGTACGAGTGGTCAGTTTTTTATTGCTTTTTTTTTGTTTTTGTTAAGCACTTAAATCAAAATCAACGTGTCTGGTAAAAGGTTTAGGGTAGAAGAGAGGAGAAACGGAAGTGAGGATAATCCCAACACAATAGAGTTAGATATGGCTTTTGATAAATGGATGACCTTGGTGCGAGACAAAATGTTTAAAACTCCCATAGAGGGATGGTTATTTCAGAACTTGAGTCATGTTAGAGCCAGGCAGTGCACACCCATCCCTCTTGTCTGCATTCTCTTTTCCAGATATTCTTTTTGTCCTCTTCTTCTATCTGCTTCACTCTAGGCATGCCTGTATGGGTGGCTCTGCTGATAATTGATTTTGCACACCTGTGACTTATCATCCAGTATATCGGTCCTGGTCTGCTCTATACACTTGGCTATTTCATCACTTTATCGACTCGCTATACAAGCCAAAGTATCAAACTTGTTCCCTGTGAAGTTTTTTTTTTATGTTTTATATTTACCAAACTCTTCATCTCTTTCAGAGCCCAGAACTTCTCACCCTGTCTTATCTCACTGATGTTGGTAACTTGCTGGAGACACAAAATTGAGAGAAAATGTGCAAATCTCCTTCTGGTATTACATTGAATTGGTAGGTATGATGCATTTGCAAAATGCTTTATGTATGGCTGGGTCATATAAGGTACAATTTCAAACAAATTGTGACATTTGCAGGAGTTTTGTCCTTTTTCTTATTTTGTCTCAGTTTGTTCACAATGTACCCATTTATTTATTTATTTTTTACAATTGGTCAAAATGGTCAGTGACCCTTTCTCAATACAATCGCACACGTTTTGCATTTTCTGACTGGTGGAACATTGTAGAAGTTGAGGACAAATGCATGCATGTGTGAATCATCACCATCATGGAAAGTGATGCATGGTCTTGAAAACGCATCTTGAAAGTGCTTGAATTTGATTTTTGGCAAAGGTGTAGGAACCCAGTTCCATAGAGACACCCATTGATGGTGTTAATCAAACCTCTTTATTTATGTAAAACAGAAGTTATGAAGTAAAATCACAACACAACTGAAAAGGATTTGAGTTGGGTTCCAGCTGCCTGTAATGAATTTGTTGCAATCTCGAAAGGAAGTTTGTTATGCAAATTTTCGAACATGTTCCAAAAACCCAGTTACACAAGTTAGAATCTGCAAATCATGCAAGGAGATTGAAAACACACAACCAATTTGAGACACTCCCTCACCATCGCTGCACAACATTTGTCACCGTTACATCTTCGGGGTAGGAGATAAGGGGGACTAACAAAAATCTGGACAGAGAATGAGAGCACAGGTTGGTGTTTAACTTATATTCAGACTTACCCTAAAACATTAATCTGGCTCCCTCACAAGCAACATAAACAAGAGAGAAAGGCTCGCTAACAAAAATGGAAGCTCTGCCTTACAAAGCCAATTTGGGAATAATGTCCACCCAAATTTGGCCAAAGCATATACACAAGAATTGCAAAAGCCAAAGCCTATAACACAAGTGACATGGCAGTGAAAACAAAAAGGCACAGAAAAGCAGCTCCACCATCCAATAATGGGTCCCTGATTGCTGATTGAGTTAAGCAATGAGTGAGGAGGAATTCTGGCTTTATTCTTACTTGGATAGTCTATTGTCACCACAGGCTGAAACTGGGAGAACCGTTACTCTGCCTAACATTAGCTTCTGCCTCAAAAACACAATTTAACGGCAAAAAATATGAAAAGTCCACATCTTTAAATTCTTTACTGCATTACAAGAGATTCTATGACAACACCAGAGTTCTGTAAGTGAATACACTTGTCGACCTACTGTTTGCTTTTAAATAAAGATTCATCCTTGGAATTATAATCTTCTCTGCTAAAAATGAATATATTTCTAACCATATAAAGGGGTTAGTTATCCAGAGTTATTTGGACCTTATTATTTGTACTGTCATAATAAATGACGGAAACATTTGACTTTAAGATTTTCACCTGTTATTTATTAAGTGATGAATAGATTTCTAATTTGTTGGTTCAAATTTAGCAACAAGGCAGATGGGACTGATTTTTCAGGGTTTGTTGAACTTTTTTGCAGCTGTTTTCAACTTTAGGTGTCTAAATAATAATAATGGATTGGATTTATATAGTGCCTTTCTAGACACCCAAAGCGCTTTGACAGAGGCTCCGTTATTCATTCACACTCTGGTGGTGGTAAACTACGACAGACGTCTGTAGCCACAGCTGCCCTGGGGCAGTCTGACAGAAGCGAGGCTGCCATTCTGCGCCATCGGCCCTTCTGACCACCACCAACATTCACACACAGTCACACAGGCAAGTTGGGTGAAGTGTCTTGCCCAAGGACACAACGACAATCTAACCCAGCCGGAGCTGGGGATTGAGCTGGAGACCCTCCGGTTACCAGACTGACCACTCTACCAACTGAGCTAAACGCCGCCCCGTAAATAGATGGGTAGAATTTGCTGAAAACAAACACATGATGCCTTTAAAATAATATCTCACAGCGGCCGTGTTACAATCCCAAATCATGATCATATGATACTCGACTGGATTAAGGTAAACAGTTGGAAACAGATGTCTCATGAATCAAATTCTGGCATTTGTTTACCCATCCATTTTTCATGAGCTGTGTTTAGTGTTACAATATAAATGCTTATCTTTTATTACATCAATTTTGCTGTAGACTCAAGAGACCTTTTGATATTTTAGTATAAACATGTTTATTTTGAGTACTTCCTGAGATAAATGTCTCTGATCGTCTTCTCAAGAGGACTGTATTATTTTAGTACCATTAGAATCGGCTCTAGCTCTTAGGCGTGGGTACAAACGCTCTCTTGCGTTTTTAAATTGCAGTGTTGTGTTGACCCAGCCGTCCAACTCGACCACTTCCCTACATAGATAAAGCAGCTCTATAATAACAGCACCTAATTTTGTCCTTTGCTCCACTTTTGACAATTATGAACACTAGAACACTTTGTTGTTTGAACCTGAGCATGTGCCGTTTTGAGTACTTACTGAAATGAAACAGTTCTGTCCTTCTTCCCACAGGACGTTGTCATTTTACAGCCATTAGAATGAGCTACTACTGTGAACCAGGAGCAAGGCTTAGTCCCACAACCTGCTCCATTCTGTTGTGTTTGCACTTTCATGCCAGAATGGATACTAAAGCTCCACTGATCTGCATAAACACAACCTGAGCTCTGCCCCTCTGCTCTCCCACGCACACGCAGATTGATTTGCAGCCACAAAATGATCAAATATGCAAAAGTGCAAAACAGAAGTGTTGTGACAGACAAAAATGGCATTGTAGGTACATTTTCGCCTATTATGGTACATATAAGTGTATATAACTTTCCTACTCCTGCAGGAATAATACTTTTTTTTTGGAATAATGTGCTCTGCAAACCCTGTGTGAGCAATTCAGAAGCGTAATGTGGTAAAAAGCAAATATTGAATAGCAACAAAGCGGTATACTATTACCAGTATATCTGTATTTATGCTGTTTACTGTGTTTTATTTCTTTCAAGCACTATCACACAATTTAGGGTTTCCTCAAAGGGGCATTAAAGATAGATGTGTTGGGTAAAAGCCAAGTATGAAGATGAATGACTGAATCTGACAAATGGCGCAGCAGTGTTGAATAGTAATCAGGGCTGAAACACTGAGCTCCAGCGCTGTGACTGAGCCTGGTAATGAACACGTCCTATCTGCAAATCTTATAAGACTCATTTTCTTCTGAGCATGTAGTCGAGTCCAAAGTCTTGTTATGCAGCATGGGTCAAACTAATTTATTTGGTGCTCCTTCCATTTCCATCTACACTTGTTTTCTTTTCTTTTTTTTATGTTAGGAGAAGATAGTGCTTATAAAATGGCATTTAGGCAGGCTAATGACAGACATCTTGCTCTCAGGCAGCAGCCAAATACTGGAGTGCAAGGCTGTAACAGCCCACTAATTTATCTGCATAATAGGCAAAATTTATCAAAGCACATTGGGCTCTGCAGGGTAGGAACTGTGCTGGCAGGGATTTAATGGCCAGATGGGAGAAAACTGTCAAAGAAGACCATAAGGAAGTTGCATAGTGCCTGACTCTTGAACTTTTGCAGAGCTCTGACAAAGTTGTTTTTGCACTCCTCCTTACCATGGAGAATTTCTGGATCTGACGGTTCAGTTTTTTCATTGTGTTAAATTATAATTTGTCTCTCTGAGGCAAGAGAAATAGTGGAGTTTCCAAAATCTTTAATACGGTTTTTACTATGATGATTGAGCAGATGTCTTAAATAAATAAATCTGACGTTGCTTTTTGTTCCTGTAAGCATTTAGGCCTCATATTCTTAGAAAACATTTAAGAGATTTTTTTTTTCATTGACAGGACATAAGAAAATATGATTTTTTAAAAAGTACCTCAAGGCTTACTCAGTAGAGTCCATCTGATCTTTCCTTTCAGACTCAAAACAGAAGTCATTTGTGGTCCTTCTTAAGAGTACAACTCAAGTTTCACATTGCCCTAAATCTGTCTATGCCACCTAAACTCTTCTCTCCTCTTTCTAGCCATCAAAAATCCCTGTTCTCTGAAAACGTATGAGCTCAGTGCAGGAAATAGATCTGAACCTCTGCTGAAGAAAGGAAGCAAACTTTGCCTTTGAAAGTTTGTGGCGTATTATTTTGGGTAAAGCTCTTATTTGCATCAAGGCTAATGACTTCTAAGGAGCTAAATTATGCCTCTGGAGAGTTGCAAGTAAAAGTCATCACTTCACAGTTAAACAGTGACAAAGCTCAAAATGAACACTGCTATCAAAACGGAAACTTTTTATTTGGACAGCTTGACTCACAAAGATCTTTGGATGTGTTAAAAATGCACACGAGCTTTGTAGTCAAGTTGTCAGATGTCAAGGAAAATAATGTCTAATGTATCACAATCTCAGTAGACATTATCTTGATTTTAAAAGCTTTTTTTTGTGACTGTGAACTAGTTTTAATCATTTCGACTTCACTTTAAATGAAGCTTCTTAACAACACAACTCAGTGACTAAAGATCAAAGTTTCTGGCATTTGTTGCAACATTTAGCACAGTTTACGGTTTGTTTGCAGACCGATTCAAGAAGATGAAAGAAATATCATCAAGCTAACATTTACTGCTGAGTTGAATTTAAGACATTTTAAAGGTTTGTCACTCTAAATAACTTACTGGCAAGCTAAGACAACAATGCTAATGTGAGCTAGCCAAATTAGCCAAGTAACATTCCTAGTAGTTTCAGGAGAAAAAAAAGAAAGCAGCAGCGCTTCTCTTTTTTTTTTGAAGACCTCTGAGGAATATTCCCAGTTTACATGAAAGGTGTGGAGTCCTACAATTTAAAAACTGTTTGTTAAAATGAAGCCATTTACAAATCACTCCCTGATCTGCTGTTGGATGTCCCGGATGGCATATAAGATGTTTTGATCACATTTTTGAAGGGGTGAATTGCTGTAAACATTTCTGGGGATTAAATTAGGAGCTGCAACATAGATATTGAAGAGCTAATATCTCAGAAATCCAATTTTTTATTGTTTTTAAGCCAAAATGGCTGTTTTGTTTACTCATCTTTTAAACCACCAATGTACTGTCCAAAATGAACATTCTTGTCATCAAATTAGTGTTTTGTCTCTGTAGGATGTAAGTGAACAGCTGAAACTTGACCTGAATAGTTGGTTTTCCTAGTTTTTGAGTAGGTGTAGTAAACTGGTGCACAAAAGGCCTCACTAGAGTTTAAAAGCTGGGGGGTTAGGTGTTTGAGTGTTCACCAAAACAGGAAGTGCAGACTAAAGCAATCCATCCTTGTTCCGGTCCAATGGCCAGTCCTCATCCAGACCCAGAGCAGGTGCCATCGGCGTAAGCGGCTAACCAGACACGTATGTATCCTTACCCTGAACACAGCTCCATTCGCACACAGCATGCTCTGCTGGGCTGCACGTATTATTGGTGGGGATGCAGCGCTATTTCTGCACTCTTGGAAAGAATTATTGGTGGGGACACATCACCTCCGTGCATGCCAAATCTACACCCATGGTTCCTGGGCTAACCTAGAGATGAAATTCTTCCAGCCTCCTGCCAGCAGGACATGCTTAAAACATCTTCCATGGAAGGTGACCAGGAGGCACTTTGACCAAATCCCCACACCACTTGAGTTGTTTCCTTTCAATGTGGAGGAGCAGTGGTTCTTCTCCAATTTCCTCCCAGATGTCAGAGCTCCTTACCGTATATTTAAGGGTCAGCCTGGCCACCCTGAGGAAACTAATTCCTGCTGCTTGTATTCAGTCTCATTCTTTAGGTCATTACTCTAGGCCGGAGGTACTCAATTACAAACCTGAAAGGACCAGGTGACTATCCATGGAGGAGTCCATGGGCCGGGCCAGGGGATGCACGCGATGGGTCAGGAGGGGGGAAAGGAGCTCAGATCCACTTCCTGGAGTAGTGTGTGAGATGCAATGGTGATGGGAGGGGGGAGCGCGCTATTGCAGTAGCTCCACCTCCTGAAGCTGTCACAGGAGGCACATTGGCGTTTTGCTGTGGATTTGATAAATCATTGACAGCTTTGGGGACACAGTAATTGGCTTGAGGGCCAGAAATAGGAGGCTCACAGGCCGGACCCAGCCCGCGAGTCACCTATTGAGTACCTAATCTCTAGGCTCATGAACATAGGTTACACCTGTCACTCCCCTCCTACCCTCACTTTTGAACAAGACCCCATGATATTTACACTCAAAAGCTTGGTATTCTTTCTTTATGATTGAATAGAGGATGTTCCTCCATTAAGAAGTGAAAATAGTGTACTAGTGATTGTGGTAGAACCCAAAATTAGCGAGTGTGGCAGAGCAAACCAGTATTTTTCTACCAATTCAATTTGTAACAATAGATAACCATTTCTGTTCTTTCTACCCTTGAGAATGTAGAGTATATCCCCGAACCAAGAAAAACAGTGATAAGAGCGACATATTTCCTAATTACAGGACACATAATGCTCCAGCTAATCTAAGATATCTTGATCTTGCATGAAGCTTTGTCCCTATAGTGACGGTAGGGGACATCATTTGAAGTAGTTGATGGGGTAAAAATGAATTCCTCTAAAACGCAAAGCTGCAGTAAACAAAGTGCCTCTCCGTGCAGGCCCCGAAGCAAAGTGAGGATGTTTTAGAAAGAGCAGCAGAGAAGAGGGAAACAGTGAGATAGGGGGAACAAATCAGAGAGGAGATTAGCAAGAGGATGAGGCTGACAAGACAAAGACAGACAAACAAACAGCTCAACAGATTGACCAGAATTGGAAGGCCATATGACAGCTACAAACTGGAGGAGTGACACAGCCGGAATTCGCAAATATGAAAGTAAACATCATCATTCCCTCTTAAGATCCTGGTTTAAAAAAAAAGGAATGGAACAACTGAACCTTTATGGAATGGAAACAAATGAGGAATTCTGAGAACAGGATACCTGCCACTGCTTAATTACAAGATCAGTGTCTTAATTACTGACTGTAATAAGACAACAGATTCACTGTCATTTTGCTCATTACCTGAAATGTGAGCGTTACGGTGGACTTCTTTTTTTTTTTTATCGTCTACTTTTGTGGTAATGTAATATGAAAGCTAAGACAAATCATCCTCCCTTGCGTAAACGCTGGCTCTGAATTTAAACAACAGCTGAGCAAAATGGTGAGAGGAAGTGGCTGGCAGAGCCGAGTCTGACAAAATTAATTTGCAGTTACCCGGTTTGACATGATGTTTTTGTTGCAGGGGAACATCTGTTTTCTTCTCTGGATGAACCCAGAAAAAGCCTGCAGGTCTGAAAGGCTTAGGTTCAAGTAGGGTAAAGCGTGAGTCGAGATCACGTATTCGGCAATTCTCTTTTCTCTATTTTGAATAACTATTAGTTTATGAAAGGAATGGTAGAATTTTAATATGCGAGGTTGTTTAATATACTGCGTTCTTGTTGCCTAGGTATCTGAATTTTTTATTTTATTTTTTGCAGCAGTTTCTGTCTTCTGTTCGTCCTTGGGAGATTTGTTGAGATGCACTGAATAACTCAGTGAAAGAAGTTAATGAAAAAAAAAGTTCTGTACTTTTTGAGGATTGCAGCAAATGTAATAATTGATTTATACATTATTTAAGTGAAGTCAAGGAACTAAGGATGTCTGTGAACCTCATGATTTTATTTCTGCTTTTTGTAGTTGATGTGGTTCTGTTGGCGTCATTCTGTTGTTTCTGTTGGGCACACGATCCCTCAAAGTCACCTTCTTTTGGAGGTTTCCCGTGTATGTCCCACTTTGAAGAAACCCCAGGGCAGATGAAGTGCTCACTAGAGGGATTATATATCCTCTCTAGCCTGGGAACACCTTAGGATCCCCCAAGGGGAGCTGAAGAGCATCATCACGGTAAGAGATGTCTCATCTTTCTCCTGGACCTGTTTCCTCTAAAACCTGACCTTACCTAAGTGACAGAAAATGGATGAAGAAGAAATATTTTATTTTAAAATTTGCTAACCTGAATTGCTAATTTACCACTGATGCAAAAAGCTACTTTTCCAGGGTTTTAAATATGTTTGACTACAGCCATTGTGCACATCAGGAGCTGAGCAGGACACCAGAGGGACTATTTAAAAGGGAGCCACTGGCAATGTAAACACTAGCATCTAACTTCAGCTTTACCCACTGCTGTTTGGTGGAGTGGCAGGAAGAGAACACCTGTTCCAACATTTGCTCCTTCAGACAGGTAGAGACTCTAGAGATATACCTGAGGCCCAACTCAGACCGTGTACTTTTACTTGTTTGAGCGGTGGAGGAAAATTTTAAAAATGTCTGTAATTTTATCCAATTAAAGAGAGCCAGGTGTTAATTAGCTGAGGCGCAGGGGGATCGGCTTGGTTCAGATCCATACTTCTGTCTTTTGAGCCTCAACTCTTCAAAGTCCCAGCTGAGCTGAATGCACCACTGTGCTTGTCATTTCCAATTAGGATGTTAAACAGATTTTCCAGAGTTCTACCAATTGTTCCCGATTCCCCTTCTCATCCCAGTCAAGTGAGTGGAACACGAAGGATGACAAATCAGCAGGGTGAATATTTTCTTTCTGTCAAGTTTTTTTTTCCTTTCAACTGTCTGACGGGAAACTGTAGCTCCGAACACAAAGCAACACCTGCTGAAGATGACACGAGGAGAATAGAAATGCAGCAACAGTTTTCTGTCAGCCTGGATAAAACTGATGCAAGATGGGAAAAAGAAAAAACTGCTTATGAACTTTAAACTGGAACCAGGTGCATTGTATTTTCTGCTTCACTATAGGATGTTAGAATCGAATCTAAATGTGTCTGAATCATGTGCTGACCAAAGATAGTTGACCAAACTGTTTGCATTCAAGCTGATGACATTGTCTTTTTGCACATTTTATGCATTCCAACTCTGTAGCGACGTGTTTACTAGCAGGGGCCGTCCAGCATTATGTGTGTGCGTGATTTAAAGAGATACAAACTAACAGATGTGCTAATAAACAGTTTATTGCTCCACTTTTTACGAGTGAAGCAACCATTTGGATTCTGAGCTGGGGGTTAATCAGAACTCTCTGACTTTCTAAGTCAGAAATTACACTTTGACGGGCATCGCAGTTAACGTTTCTAACCTGGAACTGGAACAATTTTGACTTCTGTGTACAAATGCAACGCATAAGAAAGGATGAAAATGTAGCAGAAAAACTTGTGCCATGTTTTATTGTCAAAGATGTGTTTAATTTTTATGAGTAAATATTTATTTTCAGATGATGGATCTAAATAAAGCTGAAATTGAAGGAGAAGATCTTGGTGACTGAGACATGATCAGTATTATAAACAGATGTGTGAGTCATTTTTTATGAAAAAAAGAAATAACTTACAGTGTATATGCACCTTTATTAGTTTTTATATTAAAGTGATAATATGCAACTTTTTCATATTTTAAAATCTTTTCCTTGAGCAGTCTGTGCTAATATGACCCTTTACAGAGTTAATGAAAAGTCACTTAGCCCCATCTGGTGATTAGATCCGGAATACCACGATTGCAAAATCTCCGTCACCGTCACAGTACTCATGAAGTCACGTGTCTCACGAGGGTTAAGCTAACCCAAAGTGGCTAGCTGTTATGCTAGCGCTGAAGTGTTTTTAGCTCATGATTTCTGATTTTTTTCTATCTCTCCCTGCTTGAAAACAGCTGATTTCTTTGAAGGAGTAAATAACCGCTCCTGTAGAAAACTATGAAGGCTGAGGAGACATTTCAACATGTACATTTAGGCGTTTATAAGCTGAAACAATATGCTAACTTGTGTAATGCAGTGATTTAAAACGGACACCAGAGGGAGCCCAAAACAAGCAAAACTGCATATTATCACTTAAAATAAGACCGATCCAAACCCATGCAGATAGAACAGACTGCAAAGAGCTTGTCCACCATAAAATCAAAAGACTTTTTTTCATGGAAAATTGACAAATGAAGTAAAATCTGTTCATATTTGGAATGTAAATTTAGCTGCTAATTTACTAAGGTTGAACTGTGACATGTACATTTATTATACCGGGTCAGTCCTAATCAGGGCTGTGGGGTGGTGATGCCTATCTGGGCAGTCAACAAGTGAAAGCTGGGTTACATCCTGGACAGGTCACCAGTCCATCACAAACCCAAAACAGACAACAATGCATGCTCTCACCTTCAACATGCATGTCTTTGAATTGTAGAAACTGTGAGAAAACTCCTACATGCAAATGGTCAACACTGAATATACATTTATTAAATGTTGATTTATTATGGAGTACATAAAATGCACTCTTAATAATACATTCATAAAGTACTACAAAAATAGCAAATTCAGAACTAAATGGACTACAGCGTGAGTTAATTATTCTGAAGTTTTACAAAGTGCTAGTCTTTTGTAAAGAACACTAGAAGGGCCAAATGCAAACAAAATGTGATCAATTGCATGAAGCAACATCCCATGGAACTACATCTGATCAAATATTTAACAGGATATCTCAAAGAACAGCTCTGTTTGGATTTTTTTCATAAACCTAATCAGATGTGAAAAGTTCTCTGTTAGTATTTTGTTAATAGAATATGTCCACAATGATGAGAAAAAGCAAATATGTTGAGAATCTAAATACAAACACTGTCAAGTCATAGTGTATTTGACATTTCTGTCACATTTTCTTTATTAGCTTATTGAGTTTAGTTGTACAAAGTCTTATTTTGAACATTTTTCTGACTTATAAAAGAAATGGCATGGCGTGAATATGCATGGAAAATGGATTAGCGGTGACAGAATTGTACTTGTGTCTAATTTGCATCGCTGCAGAAATATCTTGCTGCAGTTGTTGCGCAGAGTCTTGTAAACACCTTTGTTTTGTACGATGAGAGGCAGGTGGAGGGGGAAGGGGGTGGCACAGAAATACTCTGAACAACATGCAAATACAGAATAATAAAGGATTTGAAGAAGGCATATTTGCATATGAACAAAGTCTTCACTTATGGGAAATGCTTGAAGCCAACAGTCTGGATGAACCCTCAGATGACTCATGTGTCTTATGCAGAAATAGCTCATGGGTTTTACTTCTCGGTAGGATTCAATCGATGGGCTTAGACAGAATTAGCCTGGCTTTGGAACTATAGGATGTGGTGCAGGCACAAATGACAGGTCATTTAACATACGACTGTAATGTAGCGGAGCAGTATGATAATCGCTTGTCTGTGTAAATGTGAACCTGAGTGTTCTCGTTCTGAAGTGTAAATCTGTGTGAACAAACCACAGAGGAAATGGACGATTAATTGGACGGGCTGAGTGCGTGTCCCGTGTTTGCCGTGGATGGAACGGATGGGTAACAGAGCAGAAGGGATGTCTGGCGATGGCAAAATGTACAATTGCAGCTTTTAGAGCACAAAATTTGTGTGTGGGAGGAGAGAGATGGGGGAAAAAAGAGAGGGAAAGAAAGCAAAGAAAATCCATCAGAGATTGAAAGGCATGTCACTCAACTGAGCAAGTCAGCAAGGTTTATAAACACAGAGGGGGGGGGGGCACGCTGGGGCTGGAGAGAAGACGGCAGAGAATAAGACAATGAAATAAAACTGAGTGATACCCCTCTAAATTTCATTTCGGCACAAGGGTCCTTCAGGAGTTAGAATGTGGGTTTTTTCTTTCCTTTCTTCTTTTTAAGAAAAATATATTAAAACATAAATGGCTAAAAACTGCAGTCTGGAGGAGAGAAGTGAGAAAGATACAGAAAATCTAAGTGGTTGTCAAGACGACAGAACAGCATCAGCACCAGAAAACATTAAACAGTAGAAATCAAAAAGAGTCACAGTTATGATGAATAATATTAAAACATACTATTATGAATTAGTTATTTTTATCACCTTTTTGACTGTTTTTCTTTTTATTTAAAGATAATTAAATTTCATTTATTTTCTGAAGCATCTTCTTCAGTCCAGCTTGAAGATGCAATTATGAGAAGAATTGATTGATGTTAACCCAAATTCATCTTCATGCATCCCCTCTTAGAAAATGTTGAATGGTAAAGCAGGCATACATTTACACTGCTTCGAGGATCAAGCCAGTGTTGTTTCATTAAATCAATCGAAGCAAATAAATGCTAATTGGGACGGCGTAAATCACTGCTCCCACACTCGGATACATATGTGAACCTAAGTATCTGTTCCTGCAAATTTCTTCCAGGAAGTTGATATCAACATAGATTTTCTCCAATTCAAGACTGTAACTGCGTCTGACCATGTTTCTTTCTCTCTGGCTCTCTTTCTCTCCCAGTCAGCTGTGTGATAGACTGACCTAGGGGATATAAATGACATGAATTCCTATCTATCATCCCTCCTCCGTTCGCTCTCCCTCTTCTTCCTCGCTTGTGCTGTGAAAATCAAAGACTGCTGAGCCAAGGGGAAAAAAGATTCCATCAATCTTCACTTGTCCCTAACAGTCACGTTTACCTGACAAAGTTGCACAGCACTCTGTGAAATGCGGCTCCTTGCTGCCAAAGCCTTGGCTTATGCCCCTGAAATATTGTTTCTTTCTTTATATTAAATTCTATTTAATGGTCTGCCTCGGTGTCTCAGCAGGTGTAGGTGCGTATTGTGAACTTGCAAGATCATGGAATCTGTCTCATGACCTTCGTCACATGTCTTCCTCTCTCTATTTTAAGCTCCGGGTATTCAAAGAAGATTTGCTGAGCATGCAGGCTTTGTTTCAACAATACCTAGCTTAACATTCATACAATAAACACGTCCACTGAGGTCTGCCCTGCATTGTTGTCCACTGGTGGCCACTGGGCTACTCTATAAAAACCTGGAGATTATTTAACTAGAAAGTGATTTGCTTCTTTTCTGTGGAGCAATGCACGACTTGAATCTCTTTATCTACCTCCAGATAATACTCTGTGACACTGTTGTACTAAATTTCTGCATCATTTTTTGTACTAAAAAACACAGCTGAAACATTTTCTGTTCTTAACCCAAACTATCATAGAATACATTGATGAGTTTTAAAGACTTCTACCTCTAATAGGATTAGTACTTTCCTATAAAACTTGCTTTATGTGCCTATACATGTTGTTTGCCCTCTGGTGGAGAATTTAAGTACTGCAGGAGACAATACAAGTGCATTAAATTGTATTTTTGTTGATTATATTATATTTCAAATGCTTCTGGGAAGTAAATCTTATATGGATCATATATCTGTAGGATGATCAACACATCTATAGGTCAGGCCAAGCCCCCCCCCCCCCCATGACCAGACTGGTGAGCATGAAGGGGAGGGGCCAAGATGTTGTGGCTGCATATGGGTCTTCTATATTCTACTGAGGCCCCTGACAGTGTCAATATAAATATGTATTCTTTCCAAGTTACTGTGGAAAAGTTCAGTAATCCACCAAACAAATTAAAACAAGCTAACAACATGAGCAAGTTGCACATTTTGCAATAAGAAAACACTTTTCTGAGATCCACACTCTTCTTCTAAGTCTATGCTTTTCTTCAGCAGCAGCAGCAGCAGTAGTTTGCTGACTGTTGTAAGAAAGCTGATGGAAGTCTGTCTCAGAGGAAGACAAGGTGGATTTGTTGATTTCATAGTTCAACATGGCCGACCTGGCTAAGGTTAAACTGTTACTGCAGATGGACAATTAGGGACTGTCATTCAATCACCCAGCTAAGCTTCTTGTGTTCAATTTCAAACCATCATGTCGTGTTTTGGGGTTGTAGTTTTTATTTTGCTATTCCTCGATGTCTTCTGCATATCCAGTTCTGGGTCGCCGGGGCAGCATCCCCAGTAGCGAAGCCCAGACTGTCCCCTCCCCAGCCACCTCCACCAGCTCAACCAGTGGGACCCCAAAGTGATCCCAGATCTGAATTTCTGGGTCCTCTTTTCTTGTAATGATTTTTTGCTCATTTCTCTCTAACTATCATATCAGTGATTTATTTCAATTTTTAAATCTTTAGTTTTCTCTTCTCTGCCTCCCTGGTCTGTAATAGGGTTCTATCAGAACCTGCTCATAACACAAATAGAACAAAATGTCTGTCGTGCTGTGGGTCAATTTAAATGACACAATTCAAATCCTTTGAATTGAGGTTTTGTTGAAAAGTAGAGGGCAATTGATGTCTTAAATGTTGCAGATAACATTTTGAATGACATCATCTTGGAGAAACAAAACATTCTAATCATTATAGCTAACAGCTAACCTAAGGAGAGGTAAAATCAAGGTGAATTTTTGCCAAAATAGCTCTAAACACTCTAGTATCATATGTCTTTTGTCAAAATCTCAACCTTCAAATGTACTCTCATCCTTTTAAAGGTTGTGGTCAATCTACAAACCTCCTGCATAACCACATTTACCTGGATTATTCTTCTGATACACAGATAATTGTCCTCAGTTAGCTGAGTAAATCACATTTCAAAGCAGATATATTCAGGGATTGCTTTGTAGAGGTTCCAAAGCTGGAGAATAACAGTCCTCATTACAGTGATGTGATATTGCCCTAAGACAGATCAAGCAGCAGATGCTAACTATTCCTCTAAGCTTGAATAGCCCCTACAATCTTCGCCTAGCCATATTTTTCATTGCTGTCTTGATGATGTTATCTCAGATATGCTTATGATGGAATTTCCCAGTATAAAACATTCCCTTGAATTGGCTGAAAGCCCAGAGGATCAACATCATTATTGCAGGCCAGAGTAGAGCTGCCCAGAAGTTTGTCCCCAGAGGCTGCTTAGTGAGAGAACAGTCCAATCGGCGGTGGAGTTGAAGCACCTGAGAGCTCACTGTTTCCAGAGCTTAAAAAAAGAAATGAAGATAAGAAAAAAAAAACACCTGCAGTGAATGTATGACATGGCTGCAGGGCCTCTCCGGACAATGTCACAACCCTGCTCTTCCTCCTGGCTGCATTGCCGTTTATCTCATGCATTAGCCCCTCTAGCTTTGTTGGTGACTTAACACGTGATGACTCCACAGCTATGGACAAATGCTGGAGGATACAAAGCTTATCTGAGAGGATACTGGCCTCTTAGCATCACATTTATCCTGTTGGTAAAATGACAATCTAGACACCTTTGGGATACAGTCAGTATCAGGGGCACAGAGGTCTCAGACATTACTCCTCTGGGTCAGGAGTTCAAAAGTATCATCTCCTTTCTAAAAGTACGGAAACTTCTCTGAATTATGTTTGGATTAGTGGAAGCTACATATGGGTTTTTAAGGTGATTTTATTACAAAGCTACTGCATGCCAAACCATTCACAGATTGCATCATTATTGCTTAGAAAATGGCTAAACGGTGGCTGGAAAGTACAAAAAAAACCACACTTTTCCTCTCTTTGAGTTTTGAATAACAATGAGTCCCTGCTCACAAAATCTAGATGATTTTGCGGCAATACTAGTCTCAAACAGGCTCTCTTAATGCTCAGCCTCTGTGACAAGGCTGTTTCCTGGAATTGACGGCAAAGTGTAACAAAGAGCAGAGAGCAAAATCTTGTAGTACAAAGGACTTTTTAGGAAAATCTGCATGAGCAACAAAGCTGCAGTCTGCAGTGTAAGGTATGAGGAAAGGGTACAATTTAAGTTCGCTCTGGCCTTCTCTGACCTCTTGGGGGAAATTATAATGCAGTAATGGAAGTGTCCTCCTTTTCTAAATGACAATATAAACAAATGATGGATCGCAATAATCTGTGCGGTCACCGAAGCGCAACGAAAGCTCCAACACCCATGGCCATGTTAAACATCCAAAGATGGATAATAAATGAAACGGGGACCAATTTGAAAAAGGAAAATCAAAAGAAAGTTCCTCTTCCAGAAATACTAAAAATGTATTTGTAAACAAGCATAGAACAGAACATTCTGTTTGCTACTAATGCATATTTATGCTGCATGTGATGTGTGAATAAATGCGTGTTCTCTTGGAGAGGATTCCTTTTCCCTTCCTCTCTAGTGTCATGCTTGTACCAGGTAGCGAACACAGGTGCACCGTTAGCCTCGAGGTTTCTTCACACTTCTGCACTTTTTTCTCCTGCTTTCTCCACCTGTTTAAATAACAGTTCATTACTTTGTTTATTTTTCTCAACCATCTCTTGAGAATTTAGTTTGTATTTTTTTAGAAAATATGTGCCACTTATAGTGGCTAAAATGAACAGTAATTTAAAACATTTTTATGGCTCTTCAAGGACCTCTTCGGGTGGAAGTGGAGTGAGTTGAGTGGTGCTGAATATTCCTTGGCAATTTCCTTTTTTTTTCTCTGTTCTTTTGTGTAATTTTTTAGTCTCTCTCTTTGTGTTTTTAAATTCAGCCTTTTTTAATGTTTTTATATGAATCTGTTGTTCAGGTGGAAGCTGTTTACATTGCTTACTTGTCCAAAAAGACTAGAAAAGTTCTAATTACAATGCATTTATCATTTAGTCCAGGCATGTCCAAAGTGCAGCCCAGGGGCCAAATACGGCCCTCAGAGTTATTTTGTGTGGCCCTCAGCTGCATTTTAAAAATTATATAATTTAGTTTCCCTGCAGGATTTTGATGGAGATACGCTTTATGACATTTTTTTAGATTTTTACTAACACGAGACCCGACAAACAAAAAATCCAAGTAAATTAAAATCTTTTTAAATGCAAATTCAATGAAAAATATTCAAAACATTTTTGAGACAATTCAAGAGATATTGAGATTTTTGACTTTATTTCCTGGTAAAAAGAACCACAAATCCTCACTGACTTTTACCAAAACGCAGACTTGTGAGCTCTGTTCATAAAGCCTGACTAAATCCAGCAACATGGCTGAAGAAAGACCCAGATCCTGGTCTTGTTGCTGAGGATGGAACAAAATGTAGTTTCAAGAAACCTAAAAACAGTCGACCAATCAGATCCAGTGAATTTGATGCTTTTTATTATTGAGTCAAACATACGAGATCCCTGTGTCGTATTGACAAAGACTGTTCATTCAAATGTTGGATTTATAAAGAATTTTTGAGCAGAACAAAACATTTTTTGCTTGTTTCCTTTAAGAAATATTCTAACTTTTGTGGCCCTCGAGGACTTGACACTTGGTGATTTTGCCCCTCACGCCGAAAAGTTTGGACACCCCTGATTTAGTCCTTTTAAATTTTGACAAGACAATTTGCACAATTATCACGATTGTCACAATGTCTTTGAGATTAAGTCCTATGCTCCTTGTGATTCAGCCATATACAAAATGCCGGTGAAGGTTCTTCTCAGTCCTTATACAAACAGCTTTAGTTCCGTTCATTTGGTAAATCTATCACGTCATCCTCATTTGGAAAGGCTCCATCAGCTTTGGGTGATGTTGCTTCTTTTGTATCCAACAATGGAGCGCCTCTGCTGATGAGTGATTAAGGAGAGAGTGAAGAAGGTAGACAAAGCGGTAAACACTGTGTCACATATTTACAAGGTGGCAGGGGGAAAACAGGTTGTTGGAAAGGATGAACATCACAGAAAATAGTCTGAACACACTGCAATGTCAGAAGATGGGTAATTTGATTTTAAAAGTACCTGAAACTTTGTTGTTAAACACGTATTCAAGTCCAAATTGTGAGAGAAGCCTAGGAAAGAAGCCCAGATTGTCCTTTGCCCAGCCACCTCCACCCTCTAGGGTAGGCATTCCTGGGCAAACCTAGTCTAGGGTGTCCTGGGTCAGCCTGGGGTCCTCCTGCCTGCAGGGGATGCCAAAAACACCTCCTCCAGGAGGAGTTCAGGAGGCCTCCAAACCAAATGCAAGACCCCAAGAAACCTAAACTCCTCTATTTGAGGTAGAACCTCTCCCTCAACCTGGTTTTGGCAATCCACCCTTTTCTGCTCTAGAACCAATGGCCTCGGATTTGGAGGTGCTTATCCTCATCCTAGCTAATTGTCTGCAAACCTAAAATGAAAGAAAAAAAAATCAGATCTCTGTTAACTTTAACAGTGATTGGATACTTTATGAGCCTAAATCAAAAATGTAATCTTTGAGGACACCAGCAAAGCTCAGCTGTTAAAAGGAGAAAATTATTTCCCAAATTTAAAGCTGTTCATTGAATCAGCTACGCCCTTGACAGAACCCCGAGGGCATTTAAGTGATGAAATGCTCACAGAGCAGGATGTCTGTATATCATCTGAAGAGTCTGATTTTCAACTTGAAACTACAAATCACTGACAGTGTTAAACACACAATCTTTCTATGTATTCTCCTGTCTCACACCTTTTATGATTTTCCTCAAGCAATCGTATCTCTTTATTAAGTTGGAACTTTAAATCTGAAAAGATGAAGGGATGGGTTTTCACATTGATCAACATAAAATATAGATTTCACTGGACTGAATAATTTCTGTGTCTATTTTTAAACACAAACCTACCAGGAGCAACCTTCATCTTACCACAGTTCCCTGATGAGAAGAACAAGGATGCTTTGGAGGATTTTGAAGAAAAATACAAATAGTTTGCATGTAAATAATGACTGAAATTATATTAGCTATATTTTTTACTGTATGTCATATGAGTTCAAGTAATGTAGCTGATAAAAACCTTGTTTTTTGGCTTGTGTTTCTGAATGTCAGGCTAGCATTAGCCTTAAAGTTTTGCTCATTTCTTGGAACTGGTTTTACTTCAGTCAAGCAGCTCAGATTCAAAATGCCATCTATGCTGGAATTTAGGAACAAGGAATATTTTTTTTACAAGTGGCACTTCTTTTGTCCTTATTCTTCTTCTTATTGATTAATTTCCTGTCTCTGTTCTCCTTTGATTTAGAAAAAAAAACACATGAAATAAAGATAAATCACTTTATATGCTCTGACAGTACAAGTTATCTTGGATTCTTTTGGGAGTAGAAATTGTACAACCAGCTTTTAGAACCCAGCTTCCCAGTGATCTTACAGACTGACCTGATGCACATCTGCTCTTCCATATACATTATACTCACAAAAAGTTAGGGATTTTTGTCTTTCTGGTGACATTTCAAAATAAATCTAAAATTCACTCTGACCTTTACAGGTGAAATTAATGTGACCTTCTATAAGCTTTTGAATGCACATGTCCAACTGTTACTTTTTGCACAACTTGCTCTTCTTTAACAATTCTCTAACAACTAATTGCAACATTTACAACAGGTGTTTGATCCGTGAATCGACCGATAAATTCCCTGTCTCACTTAGAATTGGTATTTAAACAGTCGCCCTCACCATGTTGCTCACATTTTGACGTCACAAGACCAAGACGACACCTAACAATTGATCAAGAGTACCTCACCATTGTGAGGCTTCAAACAGGATGTTCTGCAATGGAAGGTTCCAACAGAGAAATAGTTTGGAAGAGTCACAGAAAGGCATAGAAGTGAAGGTCCTTTAGTCATATCCCACACTGATGACCACTTCATTGTGAACAGTGCCCTGAGGAATGCCACAAAACTCCAGGCACATAAAAGGGAGGTGAAAGGGACCAAAGTGTCACGTCAGACAATTTGAAACTGCTTACATTAACATGGTCTACAAGCTAGATGACCTGCAAGTTTACCTGACTTCACCACCAGGCACAGAATTTACACTCAGTGTGTTTACATGCAGTAAAGAAAACCGAATTATTGCCTTAAATCGACTTAAGTCGGCTT